>OY829328.1:47239137-47839137 GCA_963691655.1 Toxonevra muliebris | reverse complement strand
TGTCTGGACTGTAATGTTTGCGTGTGGGTATTCATTGTAATGAGAATATAGCAGTATTACATATATGAGTTGAATAGACAATGGAGTATGATGTCTATCACAAGTAGAAATCAGAAAAGCTGATTCATTTATTAAGAAATTCAAGTTATTACTGATAAAAACTAAATCTAAATATATATTGAGATTATTAGGGCAATTATTAATTTGCAGTAAACCAAGGGCTAACATATTATCAACTACGTACATCTCAATGTCACTACAAACATTTGATGGTGTTAGTGCAATATCAATAAAGACATAATTCCAGACTATATTAGTTAAGTTGATATCACCTAAAATACATAAATGGTTTTCGCCAATTCGATCAATTGCGATATTATGAATATTGTCTACGTGTGCTTTATACAATTCAATTGAACTATTTGGTGGTATATAAGATACACATATAAATATCGATTCAGCAGAACCACGCACATTAACACAAAGTTGATCAAAAAGTGAATCAGGATTATGCAATGTGACGAGAGTAGCTGTTAATAACTGATTAACAGCTATGAAGACACCACCACCACGCTTATGTCAAGTTTTAACAGCATCACAATCCTTACGGAAAACATTATAGAGATTAGGGTCAAAGAACTCCTCATCAAAAAAATTAACATTCTAAATTTTAAAAATAAATACAGTAAAATGTCCCAAGTTCCGCAACTTTTTAATTTTCAAGATAAAAATTCACACTGAGGTTTTGGCGATAACTATAGTCATAGATTAATACATTCAAGCATTTTTCTATTTCAGATGAGTGGAACTTGAGATATCGTGGCTACCGATGGTCCATGTTTTCTTGGAAGCTTCTTTTCACCTGGGTGCAGTAGCACAATTTAACAATATTTTGTCTTTAAAACCATTTTTCGTTGTAGCTTAAACGTCAATAAAAAACCGTATTACAAATTTTGAATAGTTAACTTGCAATCAAATTATGAAAAATGCTTCTGAGCAACAGCCCTTACATAAGAAGACACCCGGTTTTTAGAGTTTTTTTTTAAATCCAGCTCACGGCAGCTTATTGCTGGAGCCAAAATATTTTGGAAAGCTTCATAAAATAAACTAATGTTAATTTTTAAAGGGAATCGCTAGATATAACAACTGTTTTTCTATGGGACTTGAGGCGCCTTAATGCACATTTGCTGATATACATACATGATTCATAAAAACATTTGAATAAATAAAAAGGAAAAAAATCTTACTTGTTTTCGTAAGATGACGCTGTCTCCTTTACGGATTGACAATTCTCGGAATGACCGTGCATTAAAATCAAATTGCACTACCGCTTCCAGTATCTCCAACTCTGAAAAAATAAAAATTGAGATCATATTAATAAGCGGCACAAATTCTCAATTGCACCAATCACAATAAATTATCGGCCTAAATCGGTGTTTTTTAGAGTGATGGAACCTTCAATAGGGATAGCTGTAAAACCAGCTGCCAGACTGGGACTGTGCCCGAAACTCAGCTTATACACAGAACTATGGATCAATTCATGCCTTATACTCTTTTGGGTAACATTCATCCAGAACAAGCTTGTACTGTGCAAACACCCGAAACTGTGGCATCAATGGACGTCAGTGTGGCCGAAGATCCAATTGTGTCGATTTGGCCGTAATTGGAACTTCTTCAAAGATGAGGCCGGCGTCAACGTTATGATCAATAGGCTCGCTATCGTGAAATGTTGGAAGGTTGGTTTCTGCCTAATGTCGTTACCCATGATCTGGAGAACCATTGATTTCAATAGGACGGCGCTACGTTTTCGTATTTTGTCGAAAAAATGTCGCATTTGGTCCATTTTTATGGTAATTTGATAAAATTTTGTGTGTTTTATTAAATAAAACTCTAAAAAAACACCCTTTAATTGTACACTTCGTTTCAATAAATCAAGGATCGAAAATAACTGTTTTCCTGTTCAAAATTCCATTCAAGGAATTGAATTTTTCAATTTAAAAAGGCACACAGAAAAATAGCCGTGGGTGATCTTCAAGTGTATTGTTGTGATCCTGACTGACTAAACTAAACTAATACCGTATGCCTTTTAAATTCATGACTTTTATCATAATTGGCTATATAAAATTCTTATTATTGACTTTTATGTTCCGACTTTTATTTTTCCGGCAAAAAAAAAGAATTTTCGAAAAGAACTCGATAAGAAGTTTCAAATGATCTTAAGGACCCGCTTAACTTTTTAAATTTATATCCTATAGCTATGGGACCGTTCACATATTACGTAACGCAATTTTTGTCCAATTTTGACCCCTGGTCGTAACACATCGTAACAAAACGTATTTTTTACGGATTTTCTCCCGCTTATTTTTATGCGTAATAGTTTCAGCTTTACGTAGATGAAGAGGAATCAAACGTTTTTCATCGCTTTTTATTATTTTTCCGTGGCCACAAAAATTAGCCGTAATTGAAATCTGTTTTTTTTTTTTTGAAGTGAAACTTCTTTGGCGGCGTTTTGAGGGGTAAGTGGGGAAACAGAAAGTGGGGATGGAAACTATTAGAAAAAAGAAGAAGATATGAGACGGAAGCCATTAAAATAAGAAGAAGAATGGGGACGGAAACTAAAAGATAATAATTCCACAACCACAATGTTTCCATTTGGGGTTATTACATAGCGAAGTGAAAAACAAGAGATGAAAATGAAAAATGTTGAAAATCCCTCAAATTGGTTTGGTATATTTAACATTAATTTACTGAAAACAATTTTTACTTATTAGAATACGTGTGTGCTTATTTGTGTACAAAGAAGAATATTTGTTTCCACAATAGAACATAAATGACAGCTCTGCAATGAGTGAGAAAGAGATGACTTGATACAATAATAACGCCATCTGTTGACTTCATGGTACTATGAAAGACATAAACAATTCAAATACATTTGAATCTACTGCTATAATCAAAAGCTAAACGTTTTCGTAAATATTTAGTGCGACAAAATGATAAAAAATTTACAGCGCGGTATGACTTGTTTAATACAAGTAAGTGATGTACATCAAAATCTATTTATTATCTTTTATTAAAGCAACGCTTTCTGTTGGCACTATGAAAAACATAAATACTCATATATCAATAGCAATGCCATCTGTTGCTTTTATAGCGCAATACAAAACATAAACAATATAAATATATTCGAATGTACTACTATTATGAAAAGAACGTCAAAAACAAAACGTTTTCTCAAATATTTAGTACGACAAAAAGATAGCAAATTTACAGCGCGTTATGACTTGTTTAATACAAGTAAGTGTTGCACATCAAAAACTATTTATTATCTATTATTAAAGTAGTTTTTCAATAGCATCGCCATCTGTTGATAGTACTATGCTAAACATAAATACGAATGTATCAATAGCAACATCATCTGTTGCTTTTATAGCGCAATGCAAAACATAAACAATATAAATATATTTCAATCTACCTTTTCATTTACATTAAAAAGAAAACAGTGCAAAATCAATCTCAACAAAATTTCGGTAGCAATCAAGCTGGTGTGCGTGAAAATCCACACTCTCTACCATGGCAGAAGAATTAAGAAGGTAGATGCATTTTGACAAGTAAGAGGAACTTTGGCAATTTGGAAAACATTTGTTTTGATAATATTCTTCTTTTTGCAACAGAGTTGTACTTTCATAGTTAAATTTTTATGTGAGAATTGATAAGAAAATAATTTGTATAGTATTGCATGAACATAGGGAGAAATAGTCGTTGGTTTTTATATTATTTTTTGACTCTTAACATATTCAAGGTATTTCCCAATAAAGAAAACTAATTTTAATAACATTATTTATACGTTTTTTATTATAAATAAAATTTATAATTTAGTACTAAGTAATAAAAGTAGTATTAATAATCTTCCATTAACTCACTCTTTTCTATCCATTTAAAAAAATGCACCTCTAAAATGTTCAAAATGGCTACTTTTTGAAAAAAAGCATCTACCTCTAAATACTTGTAACATGGGTAAAAGTATTTAGAAAACTGTTTTGGGAGATATTTAGCGAAGAAAAAACAATGATAAAGTAAGACAAATCCAAAATAAACCAGTTTTACGTTGGACTTAAGCACTTTTGATAAATACCATATGGACCTAATTAATTTTGAAAAAAAAAATCATCTGGACTTAAGCACAAGAAAACATAAAGCATCTGTATGAATGCGGCCATGTGCAAAGCCAAAAATTTAAATTTATTACAATGCAGTAGCAGAATAAGGAAAGAATGCGATTTTGATTTACACTTACGATGGGACTTAGTCACTTTTGAAAAAATAGTTAAATTAAATAGGTTTTTTAATTTAATTAACATTAATTAGGCTCATTTCTTTTGTTTAAACTATTCAGTGTGTATTGCATTAAAAATCTGAAAATTTTTCGTTATGGCCTTGGCACTTTGAATATATACAGACTCATATTAAATATTTAAATGACATGCATACATACAATTATCTGCAAGAACAGCAGCACTTACATATTCCCAGTCACAAACCTACTAAAGAAGTTTCACTTCCATTGAGTGCACTAAGTTGCGCATGCGAGTTTTTTTTAATTTGATCTATTTTTATCGATATCTTTTAAATCAGTTATAACCAATTAAAAATCCCATTGTCCTCTTCGGTGTCCAAGGCCACACATTTTTACAAGTTTTTCCGTATTTTTTTAATTTTTTAAATTATTTTAATTGTCTTTCTTAAATTCTAAATTCTTATTTATAGTGCGGACGCACGAGTGCATTTCAAGCAACTTTAACATTTCGCTGAAATGCGTCTGAAATGTCGTCATACAAAATGTGTCGAATGAAGTTCTGTATTTGAGATAAAGAAAGTAACTATCAACCCTCAAACACAAGGCTGTAAAAAACAGAAAAATTTAAGATCTGGGATTTTTTTGGACATTTTTTATTTTGTTTTCATAACAGGACCTCTTGTAATATTTATTAAGTGAAAAAAATAAAATAATGGAGTCGGCGAGTTATTCACTGCCATTTCTCCAATTATCCATAATTGTTATATACCAAGCACCAAGCTTCTACATACTAAAATGTTACATAAATTCTTGGTTTATTTATTTTTATGCACACAAAACACACACAAAAATTCTTCTTCTTCACCAAACTTATAACCTTTAATAAAACGAATTTGAAATTCCTTTTTTGTCGTGTGTCCACCAAATTTGAGATGCAGAATTTCAACGAAATGTTCTCTCGTGTGTCCGTACTATTAGTTGCCTTATTTCACTAGAGTTCGAGAAAAATAATCAAAATACATGAAAAAAATTAAATAACACGTGAGTACACTTATGTATGTGTACTTTGTGAGCGAAGAAGTTATACATGTTTGCTTTCACCATACCTTTCATTTGGTATCAAGATAAATCGGGCATTTCTACCTAGAGATATAATTTTTAAACTACAAAAAAGTTGAAAAAATTAGAATCTCACAAAATGATAAAAAAAAAAATTTTAACCATCATTTTCGAATTCAGCGAAAAAATTCATTTAAAAACTAGTGTAATTTTTAAGCCATCAGTATTTATAGTATAACATCTGCGTTACGTGACGCAGTTCTTGACCTCCTCCCCCCACCATCATGTAGCACTTCGTACCAAATTGTAGGACCCGCCCCCTCTCCCCTCGCGCGTTACGTAATCTGTGAACTTTGATTCGTAGTTTTAAAACATTTTAAATTGCATAAAAGAAAAGTAAAAAAATTACTTCTTTTTTTTTTGGCAAGAAAAATAAAAGTCAGAAAATAACTATTTTTTTTTTCCCCCACCAAAATAAAAGTCAAAAATTACAGCCAAAAACCAAAAAAAAAGGTCTATAAAAAGAGTTTTATTCCGCACAAAAGTCCTAAAATAACTTTTAATATCTGACTTTTACTATAAATTACAAAACCGCTAGGGTCCCTGGAAAGAAGTCTGTTAGAGTCAATGTTTGTACAATGCGCAAAGCTTATATACTTTTCAAGAGCGAACCAGTTTTCCCAAATAAAGTACAGCGTTTTAAATTCAATACAAAGTTTATTGCAAACACAAGATACAAGTAAAAAATTCGAGGACAGATGGTAAATTTTAGTTATACAATAGTATGTGGATTTGTTTTAAAATTAAATATATTGCTGCGTCGGGTGTTTTATTTTGACTGACTAAATTAATGAAATAACTTAAAGTTCTAAAGTTTACGTTTTACATGTATATAGTTACAGTTATTCTCTTCACAATAAAGTTTACGTTTTACATGTATATAGTTACAGTTATTCTCTTCACAATATTCTTCATGTAAATGGTTACAGTTATTCTTTTCGCTACACCACAAATAAGCAATATGTTAAATAAATAATTCACAAAGTAATTCATTACTTTGAAATAAATAATAGAATATGCATAAAGTACAATATAAATATAAGAAATCAAGTTGCGGCGGTAACATTCTCCTTCTCTTAAGCGAGTACAGAGAGCTTACCCAATTAAACCTTAACGACATCTAAAACTGCTATCCTGGCTGTGGGTCGCTCCAACGTTCCATTCCGGATTCTCACCGCAGATTTTTGCACTTGACCATCCTTGGCGGCCACTGTGCCCACGACAATGCCTTTGGGCAAAGAGTTTTGAGGTAGATTCTCATCTGCAATGACCACTATATCACCTATCTTTACAGGAGGCAGCGGTGTAAACCACTTGCTTCTCCGAGCTAATATCGGCGCATATTCCGATGGAGATCTGATCTCTGCAAATTAGTTTATACCCACATGATGACCCTTGAAGCAAATGATTCGGCGTGATGGCTTCATCATCCCAGGACTCGAGTGAAACGAAGGTGAGCGGGCGTGAGTTTATAATGAACTCAACCTTCATTAGCGCACTCCTCAAGCTCTCATCAGTGAAATTGGTTGAAGGACACATACTGTACAAAATAGTCTTGATCGACCTCACGAGCCTCTGTGTGAGTGGTGCAGCTGGGGGTTAAATCTCCATTTTATTTCATCCTTTGCTGATGCAACAACTGAGTAGTTGATGTTTGCGCCCTCACGGATAATTTTCTCTGTAGCTTTGAAATTAGTGCCGTTATCGGTGTAGATTTCCCTCGGCGTTCTACGTCTTGGTGTGAAATTGCGTAGGCACATAACACACGAGCTGGTATCTAGGATATGACCTATCTCTATATGTACTGCAAGTGAATATAACGTAAGGCAAGTGAATATAACACCCCATCTTTTTTCTCGTCTATTTCCAATGGCTACGTGTATGGGTCCAAAGTAGTCAATGCTGACGTATGTAAATGGACGCTCGAACACAGCTAATCTTGTTGCTGGTAAGAGAGCCATTTGTGGCACATGCGTACTCGTTTTTGCACCGTTGACACAATCTACGCACACGGAGTTTTGGTATGTAAGTAGTATTTGCTTTTGATTTTGTTAATCGTATTTTCGTGAGAAATATGATAGTGGGTCTCATGGAAGGATCGTACTAGCAGGAAAGTTACGTGATGTGTTTTTGGTAACACCACGACATCTTTGTTGTTATTGAGGTGCTCCGCTCTGCTTCGAGATTTCAGAATACCACCACCATCTAGATAAACACTCAAACACATTAGACTGGAGCTCTTTTCTAAATTCTTACCCTGTTTTAAGTTGCTGATTTCTTTGTAGTATTCACTTAGCTGTGCTTGTCGAAATAGCAGTAATTTAGCATTTTTGACCATCTAGTAGGATAACTCGTTTGGTACCTTGGTAGCCGCGATGATAGCTTTAAGTTTTTCAATATACAACAGGAAAGTGGCTACACCGCGGTAGAGGCACCTCTATTTGGAAAGGTACTGTACGTTGACTGCGAGGTTGCGATTTGCCACCTTTTGAATGTGGAGCGAATGATGCCTTAATTCAATTAGGTCGGGGGTACCAAAACCATCACACCTTGGCCACTAGTCGGCCTTCAAGAAGCTGGGGCCAGCGAACCAGGAATCGGTATTTGACAGTGACATGACTTGTGGCGAAATCAGCTGTGTTTAGCTTTGAGGACACCCACCACAACTGACTTGTGTCCGAGTATTCCAATATCTCGCCAACACGATACATAACGAGTTGTTGAAATTTCTTCGGATCCATCTGGAGCCATTTTAAAACTCTTTTTGAATCCGACCACCAAAGCTGACAGCTTCTGAGCAAACGACGTACATCTTGTATCTTCCGTGACAGCCTCACGCCTATCACAGCAGCATGAAGCTCAAGTCTAGGAATTGATACTGGCTTGACTGTATATAATTGAATGCACTCTGCGTCTTTCAGCAAACGAGTGTAGCAGCGTGGAATTTCAATAGATGTTATCTGCAGTATTTTAGATTTCCACTGCTGCCATTTTACGTAAAGTATTTTCGGCAGTTCCTCATCCCATCCAATCCCCGAGCGCCATACTTCTTGCAAGAGTATTTTTAAATCGATCGTATAACAGGAAAGGAACCCAAGCGGGTCAAATATCGACATAAGGACCTGTAGCGTTTCATGTTTGGTCGGCACTACTTGATCGTCTAAAACGTCGCGTTTCAATCTTGTGAATCTGAAAATGTATCTAAAAACATCGTTATTTCGGTGGATTCTAGCTTCATAGGCGCTTGCTGGGCAGATGTGCTGTTATTAAGTCGCTCTACCACGGCGGTGGAATTTGATGCCCAATTGCGTATGTTGAACCCGCCAGCTTCGTGTATCATTCTTACTTCTTCTGCTAAGGATAGAACATCTTCTTCGCAGTCCACGCTATCTATAAAGTCATCTACGTAATAGTGTTTTTTAACGGACTGGACAACCCGGGGGTAGCGTTCTTGGAATTGATCTGCATTTAAGTTGCGCACGTAGTGAGCGATGCGTGGAGCGCAGCTGATTCCAAATCTTAAGGCGCAGTCCTTATCCCACCAAAGAAAACTCTGGGCATGCATATCTTCCTCTCTAACTTGGATCTGGTGGAACATCTCCGCGATGTCGCCGCAGATTGCTACCTGGCCAACTCTAAAAGCAAGCAGGATGTCGACCAGCGATGTGAGGAGACCGGGTCCACTTAGCATGAAATCATTTAGTGAGTAATCATCTGCCTTCGCTGCAGCATCCCACACTAAACGGACTCTATGCGGTTTGTTGGGGTTGACAGTGACGAAAATAGGTAGGTACCACACGAGTTCTCTGCTCACTGCTACTTCTTCTGCTGTCAGCTTTTTTGCGTAGTTTTTGCATAGAAGATTGTCGATTTCTTTTTACACTTTTTCTCTCAACAACGTTTCTATTTTAAACTTCTTTTGAAGGCACATCAGTCGCTTATAGGCCATGGCGTAGCTATCGGTCATACTATGAAAGTTATTTCGACGCAAAAATCCAATTTCGTAACGTCCACTCAAAGGTTTGTAAGTGGTGTTTAGTATCGCCATGGCTCTCTCATCTTGTTCTGAATGCATGGCTGTTGTTGATGATTCCAAGATGAAAAAATTCGTCTTTTACAATCGCAAGCATTCATATTTAAATGGGAGACATGTTGATGTTTTGAAGCGTAGCCTTGTAGCGCCCATCCTAGGCGCATTTTCGTAGCGATTGGCTGGTGCCATGTGCCTTTACGAATTTTGAGGGGCACCGCAAGCTTCCAGTTATCAATACCAATTAATATGGTTGGTCTCGCATTTTCATATGACTCGATCGGTATATTGGCTAAATAAGGAAACCTCGTAATAATATCCTGCATGTTCCTTGACTGTTTGGGCAGTGATAGGTTTTTCACTGTGTGGACGCCACGTAGGTTATATTTTGGTTTATTATGCTTGTTCGAAATTCCCAGTGAAGACCTCTGCGATGATTCTTCTTCACGTGATGTGTCACCTGTCTATCGTAGACATAACGGTTCGTTTACACCTACCACACCCAGAGCATCGAAAATTTTATTTTCTGCAATTGTAGCCGATGAACCTTCGTCTAAAAAAGCAAACGTGTCTATAAATTTGTTTTTAGCATGGCGAATGGCGACGAAGATAGGGTTTATCACCTTCGTCGACATCGCTATGAGTGTTTACGTTCGCCGTTTGATCGTTCCGATCTTTCGAAGAAATTTTATTCGTACTTATGTACTTGTTTAGATTCATGACTTACGGTAGTGGCCAGCCTGTGCTGTAATGGATGGTGTTTTGCTTGGCAATTATCCACTCCACAATCCTTGTTCATATAACATCGGAGTCTGTGTGCATTAAGGCCAGTGTGAAATATCAAACATTTACAAATTCGCCGCAGCTGTGTTTGAACAGGGTGATTGTGTGTGTGCAGGTACATAGCTAGTCATTGTTGCTTGTGCGTTAGTATAAAGGTGCTGTTAGGAATCGAATGTGATGGCGCTGTAGCTTGAACCATGGGTGCAGGTGGGTATGTCAGCGGCGGCATGTAAGCAATATTTTCGAACGATGGTCGGGGCACATCTGTTGGTTTTGGTTGTATCTTCCTCTACGATGATATGGTTGCTGTCTCATTCTCGGTATAGCTACTGAGGGTTGTGATAATATAGGTGCGGGGAATGATGACGCTTGCGGTTGGCTCGCAAGCCCTGATATGGTATCGATAACACACGTTGTGGTCGGAGAAGGAACGCTGCCTGCAGTAATGCTTGACCGTAAGCTGGCGTCGGCGATACTGTTATCCACTCCAATGCAATCGTAGTGATACCACCGATCACACGCGTCATACAGCACCATGCGGTCATTATCAACTTCATTGCACATGGGGCAAACCGGAGAGGTAGTCCCCCTTGTAAGTGGCATTATTAAACGAGTGCGGTTCCGATATTAAAAAAAAAGATTTTCTTTTAAAATATATTTAATTTTAAAGACTTGTTGACGTCAATATTTGTACGATGAGCAAAGATACAAGTAAAAAATTCGAGGACAGAGGGTCAATTTTAGTTGTACAATAGTAGTTGGATTCGCTTTAAAATTAAATATATTGCGTGTTTTATTTTGACTGACTAAAATAATGAAATAACTTAAATTTTACATATATTCTCTTCGCAGTTTACAGGTTACAGTTATTCTTTTCGCTACACCACAAATAAGCAATATATAATGTAAATAATTCACAGGGTAATTCATTACTTTGAAATTAAGGGAGTATTCTACCCGAGATGGTCCTGGAATAGCTGATTAACCGTAAGTTACATCATTTGTAAGTACCATGTTTGTAAATCTTTAAAATCGTTTTTCTCGAAACCATTTTTTTCGGGACGGTAGACACGATTTACAAAAAACCACTTGTCCAATTGACTTGAAATTTTACAAGGCTACTAAGCAAATGTATAGGTATGGCCTTATCTAGGATTATGGCGAGAGCATTTGTTTAACTAATATTTTTAATGCAAAATAAAAACAAAACAGGGCAAAAAATCGTCATTTTTTTTCAAACGTCTGATTTAAATTGATTTTTTTCTTATTTCCTAGATGAGGCGATAGCAAGAAGTCTCCCGGTTACAAAATGGGTTACATTTTGTCCACCATGGAGCAACTATTTTCGGCAGGCTCAAGTTCGAGGTGTTGAATGAACCATTATTAACAAAGATATTTTTAACATTAAAAACGAAAATTATTGTTCAAAACCTGTAGAAAAACTTGCAAAAAACCTCAAATAAAAATTCATTTACAACGATTTGAAAACATCGATATTTCGCACCATCTCGGATAGAATACTCCCTTAATAATAGAGTATGAATAAAGTACAATATAAAAATAAGAAATCAAGTTATGGCGGTAACAAAGTCGTTTAATGCTCTCAAACAATTTGTAAAAACAAATAATCCTGAAGGCAGGAAAAAGTATCTAAATGAGAAAAAACGCTACGCGCGATTATAAGAGACAGAAATATTTCGAAATAGTAGAAATGAAAATTAATAATCTCAATGTGAATTTTTTTTTTTTTTTGACGACCTCGATTGTCTAGTGGGTAGTGAACTAGACTTTCATCCCGCCTTGGTCTGGTGGTTAATTTTCATTTTCTTCTTATATTCACTATCGATATAAATAAAATGTGCAAGTACACACCTTGGTAGGTAATGGCAAAACCACCAAGTGATAACATATTGCCACACCGCCGTTCGAAACCGGCATTAAACTGTAGGTCCAACCATGTGGCCTCAGTGTGTCTCTAAACATCCACTCCAACCTAAGCTAAATATGAAAGCAAAGAATGGTGCGAAGGTAAGGTGTCAATCTTTTGAATCAAACATTGAAATTAAAGCCCATTCTTAGTCGGCAGCAGATAACATACACAATTTGTTGCCAAAAATCCATAATGTGGGCTGAAAACGAAGAAGGGTATGTGTTTTTCGTTGATTTCAAGGCGGCACTTGACATAGTACCGAGAAAAATCTAATATACAAGTTGCTGAGACGGGGGAATCATCTAAAATAATTAATTTTTTTTACATAATATATGTATATCAAAGTATGAACCCAATGATATGGAAGTGTGCTATCTGGTCCTTTTGAAACGCAGTCGGGTGTGAAGCAAAGTTGTCCTTCGGTCACCATTACTTTTTAACTTTTTGCAATGTATTTTAAGTAATTTGAACATTTATTGTGAAAAAGTGATTATAAATATATTTATACATATATTTAAAGTATTGTCCATCGTTAGCCACAAACTTTTCCCATCTTTCTGGTAGCATACGGATTCCGCGTCGAAAGAACTCCTCATCTTTTGAGGCTATCCACGAATCGACCCATTTTTTTAGTTCTTCGAAAGAACGGATGTGCTGTTCAGCCAGGCCATGTGTCATCGATCAGAACAAGTGGTAATCAGAAGGAGCGATGTCTGGAGAATACGGCGGGTGGGGTAGCACTTCCCATTTCAGCGTTTCCAAGTATGTTTTTACTTGCCTTGCAACATGCGGCCGAGCATTGTCGTGCTGAAGAATAACTTCGTCGTGTCTATTCTCATATTCTACCCTCTTATCCTTTAATGCTCGGCTCAAACGCATCAATTGTAGTCGGTAGCGGTCGTCAGTGACACGACACCTTTCATATCCCACCAAATACACAGCATGAGCTTCGATCCATGGATGTTCGGCTTTGCCGTTGATGTTGATGCATGTCCGGGCAGTCCCCATGATTTTTTACGCTTTGGGTTATCGTAATGTATCCACTTTTCATCGCCAGTCACAATACGATGCAGAAAACCCTTTCTTTTCTGTCGTTCAACCAGCAGTTCACATGTGAAAAATCGTCGTTCGACGTCTCTCGGCTTCAATTCGTACGGCACCCAATTTCCTTGCTTTTGAATCATTCCCAATGCTTTTAATCGTTTAGAAATGGTTGATTGATCAACTCCTAAAGATTCTGCAAGTTCTTGTTGCGTTTGACATGAATCTTCTTCGAGTAATGCCTTCAATTCTTCATCTTCGACCTTTTTCGGGCCGCCTGAACGTTCTCTGTTTTCAACATCAAAATCACCACTTTTGAAACGGGCATACCACACCTGACACATTTTAACGTCTATTGCACAGTCAGTATAAGCTTCAGTGAGTAAACGATGTGCTTCAGTTGCGTTTTTTAAATGGAAGAAGTAAATTAAAACTTCCCGCAAATGTTGTTTTGTTGGCACGAAATTCGACATTTTCAGCTATAGTAAAACACTTTTGTAAAATTATGAAAATTATTTGACAGATCAATTCTTATAGTATTTTTGGCGCTCTTCGAGCTGTCAATGTCAAAAAAATGGCGCGTATGATAGATATGAAGTTAGTCACAATTACGAGTTTATACATTCTTACAGGAGGTGGCCTAAGGTTGGCGAAACTGAGTATAAGATTACAGTTGCTGACGATATAGTGAGTGTTATTGGCTGATGACATTAAAACAATGCAAGGATGATTAATAAATTGGAATCTTATTACACAACTTGGGATATGAAGGTTAATCTAAATAAGAGCGAAATTATATATTTTTTTAAAATAACATATGTTGGCTATCTAAACTCGAAAAGTGGGCATGCAAAAAAGAACCAGTCAAAATAGTAGCAGAATATAAATACTTAGGAATAATCTTATCTTAGACTATCATTTGGAAATTATGTACAGTAGGAGTTCAAGTCATTAGAACGGTTATACTTTTTCCTACCATTTCAACTCAAATTAATGATTTTTGTGTCACTTGTAAAATCTTTAATTGTAAGTACCGTGTTTACGTGGAGGTGAGTTTTGATATTTTTTTTTTAATTCTCGATCACTTGTGCAAATATCATAAATTGAAGTACTTACTTGCACTCGCGAGTTCGCACTTTTCTCTAATATTTTCCAAACCTCAGTCGCGAACAAATTTATTGATTTTGAATTACAGAAATAGGTTTCGTGATAAAAACGGTAAGTTTCTTGGTCTTTTAAATTTTAATAAATTTTCAAGATTTTAATATTATCCTGTAGAAAAAGGACGATTTAAAAAAATGGGAAGGAGTAATGACTTAACAAAACCAAGATCTGACAATATCATGAGCAACACTTAAACGTCGACTTAAGGAAAATAATATAAATGCTTATCGTCCTCAGAAAAAGCCGCGCCTTACAAAGAGAATGATGGCATCCAAACTAAAATTTTGTAAGGAGCACAAGAGCAAGAGTATCGGCTTTTGGAACAATGTAACCAATGGTTAAAATAAAAAAAAGAGGTGTAACATTAAACTTTACTATGTTTGTTTTTTCAGGTGATGAAAGTACGTTGCACGTGCTAACTGACGCAGTAAAATACGTTACAAAGAGTCCACAGGAAGAGTTGCTCCCTCAGTGCACAAAACAGTGTATAAAACTTCCTCCTTCGTTGATGGTGTGGGGAGCTATCATCTCTGAAGGCCCAGGTCCTCCCTATTTCGTAGAAGGGACTATGAGGCTGGAGCAGTATTTGAAGGTGTTAAAGGAAGTATTTCTCCCTTATATTGATTAGAATAGGGAGAGCGAGGATGGCTACATTTTTATGCAGGACGGCCCACCATGCCACATGGCAAAAAGTGTTAAAAATTTCCTTCAATCCCATTGTATTCCTCTTTAGCCATGGCCCGACAATTCTCCCGACCTAAACCCTATCGAGAATGTCTGGCAAACCCTAAACTCCCTTGTATACCTCCGTAATAATCCTACCATTCCTATCCTAAAAGAAAATATCATTGAAATGTGGCAGATTGCGCCAGAAATAAAATCCTGCATAAAAAACTGTATTGAAAGTATTGCAACCAGAATAAAGGCAGTTATACAAGCAAGGGGGGAATACAAAATATTGACCCTTAATTTTTTTTGTCAACGCTACGTGGAAGGACTTTCTTGGAAACAAAAATGTTGCACTACGCCAAAAATGAATACAAAAAATAGATGCAAAAATATCACATGACTTTTAGTCGCAAATGATTGCAGTCTTTTACAGCTCTAAGTGGAGTTCAAACATAAAGAGCGCAGGTATGGGGATACTCTTGCTTTGAAGAAGTGAACAAACTAACGATATTTTGTAACATATATTTAGCAGATGCTTGGATTTCAATCCAAATTACGCTTAAATATATGCTACATTGATAAAACTCTTTTTGATCACGGAACTGAAATTACCAAGAAAGCTGTCTGAAATGGTTAGGGTTAGAAAGCGGCAAAGACTTGCCTTAGATCTCGACTTAGAATGGGGTAACTCATCATTAATACACACTAAATGGCATGATAATTGCATTAACCTTATTGAGCATACAAAGAAGCGCTTATACTATCAACACTTAGGAAATGCCGTAAAATCTTCTCAAAGCATATATGTAACATGGATTTGGAAAGCACGTATTTGATTCGCCTAAATGACAATAACAATACAGAAACTTCACGTTTGTGGATATTGTATAATCTAAATGAAAATGAAACATTGCAGCACTTCTTATGAAGATGTCCCGTGCTCAATGAGCAAATATTTAAGAACTGATTTGCTTACAGAACAGGATATAATAAATACTAGTCGGTAAGGCCCCAGTAAAATTTAAATTTTATGTTTTTCTTAGTATACACGCGGTATACTAAGGGGGGAGTGGTATGCGGTTTTCATGTCTAAAAAACAGTATACTGCTGCGAAGAACTGTACAGATACAAGCGTTAGTCATGCCGTATAATCTTTAATAATAAATAAGAATACACAAAAAAAAAAAATTGTTTGTAAATTTTTTAAAATAAAAACAAACAAAAAATTATTATGATGGGCACCAGTCTGCTGGTATACTGATTTAAAAAACGTAAAATTAAGAGATTACAAATTCTACTATAGTATGTACATATTTGTTGTGCATATGTACCGAATGAATGGCTGAACGGAATCAAATGAAATGAACCTGGTTTAGAGAGCACAAAAATTAGCGACTTAGTTGATCAATACATTTAGCAATAAATGGCTTGATAACTTTTATACAATTAAAATAAGCTTAATTGCTTTTAATACAACGTGTTATTTACCATCTTCGGAGGGATAAACTTCAGAGTCGGGATCTTCTGTAGGCATTTCTGCTGGTGAATCACCTATATACCTGAAATTAAATTAAAAAAGTTAGTTGAAAACTTTAATTTAACGATATTTTTAATTAAAGAGTAAAAAAAAAATTTGTCATTTTACTAGAGCAGGAAGATATCTAACTTAATATGAATAATAAAGTTAACTATTCGGTAAGGCCCCAGTAACCGGGGCTATTTTTTTTTTGCTCAAGAAACCTCTATGAAAAAACAAATATCAAAAGAGAACTAAACTACTCGTTGGTGTTTGTTTTGTTATTTGTGTACAGCGGTGCCATATTGACAGATTTATCTGAACACAGTTACAGTTTTTTCGGTCGGTATGCAGTCTTACAGATTCCACTCAAATATTACAGTTTATTCCCCAATTTTACAGTTTTTGCAATAATATGCAGAATAGACTTAAATATGTTTTAGTTATCATAAAAATGTAATTGTATTTCAGGGTAACACTTGCAGGTAGTAAATGTTGAAAGAATATTTCCCCAAATTAATACTAACAAAACTAAAATTCGAAAAGTAACTGTAAAGAACAATAGACTTACTTAAAAAATTATAAAATTGAACAAATTTTATGGCATCAAGACAAATGCACAAGAAATTTGATGAAACCATTTTGAGGGACTTTAAAATTGTTGTATTGATTACTGGTGAACTATGACTACTCAAAAATTTGGACCCAGGAATGTTAATTTAATTATTTACATTTTTAAATGAATTTGTTTCCTTTTTTGACTTATTTTACTTAATTTTAAAGGAATCAGTTTTTTTGACTTTATTAATATTATTACAGATTTATTTAAATAAAAGAATTTTAACTTTTTCAGAGCATTTTTGCGATTGGAATCTGACATCAGTTAAACGCTATTTTTTCAAACAAATCAGTCTGATGGCTGATTGTTGTTGTCGTTATGATAAATAACGTAAATCAAATATCTGAATATTTAAAATTTATTTGTTTTTTGAGTGAAAGTGTTATAATAAATGGTTTAATATTAATACAAAATTTGTATGTTCGATTGTTTTTTATTTCCGAATCATGCCCCTAATGAGCGCACTTTTTTTTTCAAAATTTTGCACCATTATTATATTAGGTTTCCCAGAAGTTATATGAAATAATAATAAAACAAACACCAGAATTTTTGTTTCCAGTTAACATTGATGAAAGAAAAGTGAATATAAAGTCCATTTTTTTATTAGATTTTGATTTTAGCAGTTAGGTGAGAAAAACGAAAGGCTGCCCTGATGCGGCCTTGCGGGTTTAAGGCGAAAAATAAAGATATATGTGGGCAATTCACAAAGTGTCTTATTTGATGTTGTATCCTCTCATTTATCATAAACTCTCATTTTTCGTACAAAATTATACGAAATTATGTATAAAATATTTTTTTTAGATTTCTTTAGATTTTTATAAAAAACTTATATGCGCGATAATTTTTCGTCACAAAACAACACTTTGTACACATAAAAATAACTATAAACAACAACAGAAAGTGCAAACTGACAACAAATTGTGTGTTTATTCTCTCTTCAGGTCTGCCAATTAATTAAAAAAAAAAAAAATTTGCACTTGTCCATCAATTACAATAGAGTGAAGGCTGTCTCAGGGCGGCCTTACGGGTTAGAGGGTTAAAATTCAAGAAGGCATAGCATCTCCCAAACATGCGGAAACTATTATATTATTGGCCTTATTAAATTTTGAATGTGTGGTGAAATGATGGGAAAGTGATTGAGAAACTTTTTAAATTAAAAACTTTAGTTTTGTATTTTCGTTTTTATAGGTTACCGTTTTTTTATTTTCCAAAATACAAATTTTTGTTTTACTTTTTAGAGTTTTTGCCCAAAAAATATGGCAGCACTGTTTGTGTATGCAGATAATTCTGAGAAATGCCGTTACACATGTCTTCTCATTCTCTCTCATTTGTTATTTACTCCTGCTTAAGCAATGATTTTTACAACGATGAATGCAATGCTTTGCTCATTTTTTTATACCAAAAATTGTTATGAAAAAAATAAGTTTTTTTTTATAATTTAATTTTTTATGGATGAGAAAAAACAAGCTCAGAATACCAATTATAATTTTTATATGCAAGAAGGCATTTAGCTGTTTACAACGATATATAAACAGAAACAGAATTGAATGTAGTATATTCTTATATAATTTTATCTATACACTGGTAAACAAAATAGTCATTTAATTCGTATTTGGAAAAGAAAAAATGTAAAAAATTTTTAAATTCTCATTATATTTTGCCCTCTTATTCCGGTATTTCCTAAGAATCTTTTGAATGGCATATAAAAACTTAGTAATCGGATACATAAAAATAAAGTTATTGGCAAGTTTATGCTTTATTGGCTTTTTCGGCCCTAAGTCCAGATTTTGACAGTCAATTCAAAATTCTGAGTATAGCTTTTTCTGCTTGACTAGACTTTCTACACGAAAAAAGTATATTAAAATTTTCTTTTTTTTTTTTGTCTCACTGTGTTAATTCTATAAATCTACATCTTCGTTGTTTTTACTCCGACTTTTGCGATTTTGGAAAGGTAATAGATGCATCTTTTTTGAAAAAAAATTATTTTGTATTAGGTCGTATCATTTATGCACTAGTGGTGTATACATTGGAAAATTTTGGCAAAAACCCCAAAATTTCAAAACTATGTGTTGCCCACACAGTGCTTCCACAGTGGACAAAAATCAAAAGAATTGTTATCACAGATTTAGACAAAACTGGTGTCATTTCAAAGGTAATAGTCTATATAAAACAAGTCTAAAATAATTTTACGAAAAAGCAAATTTTATAGGAAAAGCAGCTCTTCAAAGTCGAACAACTTTATAAGCAAAAATATAAAAAATAAAATTGGGCTTTGAGTGGTTGTGCAAAAAAAATGGCCAAAAATGTATTTTTATTGATATGGCTCCAAATTTTTTTTTAATACAAAGAAAAAAAATGTATGGATAAAAATTATTTAATTTACCTTAAATTAAAAATAAATAAATTACAATTTATTAAAAATTAAATATTTTTTTATTGGCGCAATTGAAAAACGCAAACTTTAGTAAGATTATAAAATTAAATGGCGTTATCGGGCGTAAAGTCTCGTTATGGTTTCTTTTAAATTAACTTTCTTCTCTTAAACGCAAGAAAAAAATTCTACGTATTTTTGCAACTTTCGGAAAAATTCAATTTTCTAAAACCGTCTTTACGTTACGCTACGACCAAAATATGTTATATAATTCTCTGAATAAGTATATTACTTTACCATTTTTTTAAATAATAAAGAAGCAAATAAAGAAGTTATAAGTAAATAGTGGCCGGGTTTCGTTACATTTTTTATAGACTTTTTTGTAGGGTAGATAACGATCGGTTTTGACCATCAATATTAATTTTTAATTTGATAATTCCAATAAAAGAAAGAAAACTTAAACAAACACAATTACCGTTACTTTTAAATGCCAAAAAAGGTAAACAAATAAAATTTTTGCTAAATTCAAGTGTTTTTTTTAATAATTGAATTAAATTTGAAATATTCTGATTTATCCAATTGCTGGATAAGTGCCAGTGCAACAAATAAAGCTATTTTTTTTCTTTTGCTAAAGAAAAAGTTGGAAATAATATTGTATTAATTAAGAGCTATTAAAGTTCATAGATGTGAGGTTATAAAATTTTTGGATTGCCGATAGGTGAAAAACATTTATTTAGCAAAATAATTTCATATATATTTAATAAAGTCTTTGATTTTTTAAGGTTGTTTTTCCGAGGAATCTTTGGAAGCGAGCCACAAGAATATTCGAAAATTTCGTATAACATATATTAAGAAAATATCTTGAGCTTTCCTACTTGCAAATATTTTAAGGCGGTCTATTGAATCAAAAAATAAAATTGTTGTGAGTAAGGACATCGAACTATAAAACATTAGCAGCGGGAAGTCAGAACAAAATGTACATCTTTTTGAATCGTTTATTGATTCTCCAACAGAAGACTCTTCAGACGATAGTGGTCAAAAATAAATCATATATATTAAATTTCTATACTTTTTGTTGTAATAATTTAGTTAAAAACAATTTCAAAGTAAGTATGCAATCTTGAAAAAATTTCCATAATACAATATTTTTGCGAAATTAATTTTCAAGCTCTTAAGTCCAATTTGTTAGAAATTTGGAAAAAATACTTCTAATCAAACTTTTTTTTTTAATAATTTTGAAATTTTTTTATTTGAAATCGGACAAAATATAGATTTCTGAAAAATTGTAGGGTCTAGACGAAAACTCCTTCTATTTTTGTCCATCTTTTGTATGGCTTCGAAGCACTGTGGGCCAGCTCAAAAATTCTTCGATTGAGCTGAAATTTTCTCTAAATTAGTTTTTCTAGTAGCCTCACAAAATAAGTCCCGGGGAGCGGGTTTCGGAGCAAGTTTAAAATCGCCCATACAACGAAGGGCCAGTCTAATGTATATAGAGTAAAGTGAGGTACCTTTGACACTTAATTTTCAAAGGCCGTTAATTCCGAAAATCATTGATAGATTTTAAAAAATGTTACTGTTTTTAAAACATTGATTTTTCTAGATCAAACCTCTAAAAAACTATAAAAACTACATCACTATTTTTTTTTTTACTTTTTACAAACAACCCATTTTGTGAAAAGTGTCCCAAGCACGGGGCACAATTGACTTTACAAAGGGCACATTTGACAAAGGTTAGTAAATTTTTCATACGTATATGTACAGGGTGACAATCGTAAAGTGACGCACACATTTCAGCAGTTATTTTCAAAAGGACGTACTTCCATTAAGTACAATTAAGTGTTAACATTGCTGAATATATAAGCATTCATTTGAACCCCACCTCATTCAATATAACCTCATTTAGCCTGCACACATGCCTTCAATCGATCCGGAAATCGTAGGATTGTTCGCCGCAGGACTTCCTGATCAATTTCAGTCCAGGCTTTCTCTAATGAATTTGTCAGCGACTCCAGACTGTGGTGTTGAGATGCACAAGCCTTACTCTCTAAAATACTCCAAATAGAGTAGTCCATTGGATTCAAGTCTGGGGAGTATGGTGGCCATTCTTGAGATGTTATGAATCCAGAAAAATTGTCTTTTATCCATGTTTGCGTTAATTTTGCCATGTGGGAAGGTGCAGAATCTTGCTGGAAAGTCCAATTTTCATTTCCAAATGTATCTTGGGCCCAGGGAAGAACATGTTCATTTAAAATGCTCCGATAAACAACCTGGTCAATTTTAACACCCTCTTCAACGAATATTAGAGGGGTTCTGGCATTAGCGGAAACTCCAGCAGTAAGCAACTTTTTTATTATTTTATATATTCATGCTAAAAAAAGTATGCTAACGGTATATTTTGAAACAGTTGTTTCAATTTTATGCGTTTAGTATAAAATTTTAGTTGATTCTATGCTTTTGTAGTGATTTACTCTTTGATATAATTATGGCGCGAACGCAGTACGGAAAAGCTTTCAAATTAAAAATTATTGAGTTTTTTAATAAAGGCGAGTCACAAATATCAATATCTAAAAGATTTAATATTAATAAATCAATAATTTCGAGACTAATTAAAAAGTATAAAGCAACCGGATCAGTCGAAAATGTTAATTTTGGTGGACGACCTCGAAAAACTTCACCTCGAACCGATAACCGAATCGTCCGTTTGATTAAAAATAATCCGTTTATTTCTTCCACAAAAATCGTAAAACAACTAAATTTAAATGTGAGCTCTAGCTCAGTTCGAAAACGTGCACTAGAAAATGATTTAAGAAGTTTAATGCCTTCTAAGAAACCCATATTAACAAAAAAGCATTTGAAGAAAAGGTTTGTTTAAAAACATTTAAACTTATTCAATTTATTTTAATATTTTTATTCAATTTTAGGTTGGAATGCTATGTGGTATCACAATGGGCCGTTCAGGCCTAAGTGTGTCTCTCGACAGCCACTCCAACCTAACCTAACCTAGGTTGGAATCCACCAAAACCCACATCAATTGGACTACAGAAAAGTGGAAAACAGTTTTATTTAGCGATGAGTCTAAATTTAATTTGCTGAACTCAGATGGTATTTGCCATGTTCGTAGAGCAAAAGGAAACAGATTAAATCCCCGGTATTGCAAAAGCACAATAAAGCATGGGGGTGGCAATGTGATGGTGTGGACGTGCTTTTCGGCGAGTGGAGTTGGGCCTTTCATCGAAATAAAAACTAAAATGGATCGTTTCGTGTATAGGGACATTTTAGCCAACCATATGCTTGAATACGCCGAATGTAAAATGCCACTTCGATGGGTGTTTCAGCACGACAATGACCCGAAACACACATCGAAGTTGGTGAAAGAGTGGTTGTCAACCAATGGGATTCAAGTTTTAGATTGGCCACCCTAATCCCCGGACTTGAATCCCATTGAAAACCTATTTGGCATATTGAACCGTAGGGTCGGAGCTCAACGTTTTAAAAATAAGGAGGCGCTTATGGTTTGCTTAAAATTGGAGTGGGCGACAATACCAATGACTACACTTACAAATCTTATGGAATCTATGCGCCGCAGATGCGCAGAGGTTCTCAAAAATAAAGGTTACCATACCAAAAGTTGCTTAAGTTTCGAACAGCTGTATTTAGAGTTAATTTTTTTTTTTTTTTCACCTGAAATAAATTGAAGTTTATTTTTTTTTTTTGCTGTAATAATTTAAAAACAAAATGTTACATAAATAAAATATTATGTTTGAAATAAATTAAATTAGACTTTAAATACAAAACTTTGAATGCTTCACAAAAACAAGTTGCTTAGGTTTCGAACAATACTGTATATGTATAAAAATTAAAATATGTGTGTATGTCTCGAAATAACACCGAAACTCAACACAGATTGACACAAGTTTGTACAATGATGCATTACACTGTGTGACAGTGATCTGGCATTTTTATGGAGACCTAGCACAAATTGTAAGTCTATTAATGCTAAGAAAAATGGTATGGGAGAAATTTCCCATACACCCCCAAAATCTCATTTTATGGTCAAAAACCCTTTTTGGGTTTTTTTAATATTAAAGAGCAAAAAATTTTGTTACTCTTTTTAAAAAAAAAAAAACAATTACAATTAATTTACAGTAGTTGTCGAAAATTACATCAGTGCTAGCAAATTTACAAAAACACGTGTTAATTCAAGAAGAGTTAAAGTAGAACCTTCCAAGTTCATAACGTTCCTTTAAATCAAATTAAGCTTTTTTCTACATTTCAAATTTTTGACTCTTCGGGCGTGGTCACACTGAAAACGGCAAAGTCAAATGTACCCCAGTCTCAAAGGTACCCCACTTTACCCTACATATCTACGCATATGAAGGTCACCAAATTCGCAATACAATTTAGGTATTGATAAAATGTAAAAAGCAATAAGTTTAACCAATAACGGTTTATCACATCCGAGTGATAGAGCAACAATTCGTCAGCTGTACCAGAAGTATGTTTGGCCTTCTTAAGGACATATTTGCTGAAACCATTATCACGGCGTTCTGGACCCAGTGGATTGCTAGATTCGAATGTCTTAAGATCGTAACGACTGATCAAGGAAATCAGTTTGAGTAGGTATTTTTTTGGCATTTGCGAAATTAATTGGATGTCAACACATAAACACAACCGCTTATCACCCCCAGACGAATGGGATGGTAGAGTGCTGGCATCGTTCTTTCAAGGCTGCATTGATGTCTTACTGTCTTACTCGGGCTGCGTACGTGTTACTAGGGATATCTATGTGAATCTACAGCAGACTTGTTGTACGGTGGCCCAATAAGACTGCCCAACGAATTTTTTGGAGATATGTTTCTTGACAAATTTTAAGAGCATATGTGAAACATATGCTCATAACAGAACCCTCTTACCTCTTACAGGTCCTAACGAAGTTATCGATCGTCCCACGGGTAGAATATTCACTCTGAAGATTAACCGTAAAGAGGTTTAGGTATCGACGCATAGATTGAATCCCGCCTTTATCTCGAGACTTTTCAATCAAAACCAGTTCCTCAAACATGTGAGAAGGGAAACCGGGTGAGATTCCAGACTCTATCGTGACCTCGTCACTGAAAGAAATTAAATACATACAAATATCCGTAAACGATTGTCTCGTGAAGACGGGTTGTTAGAGTCGATGTTTGTACCACATATCATGAGTACGTGTAGTAGTGTAGACTGAATTTTCCAATCGTTAGACCAAAGAGACCCTCCTTGACATTGACATTCCTTTAAGTCGCCTATTACTATGTTCCCACTGATCCGAAATTGCGTGGTTTTGACCATTTTCGTGGTTTCGGCTGAAACTACGCTGAAATGCTCAATTTCGTCATATAAAAGTATGCCAAACGAAGCCACGAAATGAGGTGGTTTCAACGAAACCGCAGTCGAAACCTGCGAAAAAACGGTGATACATATGAACAAATGGAGGAGGAGCTGCATAGTGACTGAGGTTGAAGTGAAACAAGATACAAAAGAATTGGTGCTTTCTCGTATACACTTTTATTTTCATTCTAAATATGTTGTTTATCATTTTGATTCTTTTTGTATTCAAATTTATTCAATAAGGAGTGAGATCGAAAAAATCTTAACATATATAAAATTCAATAATTTTTAAACGGTTGATGATCTTAGAGTTTTGACAACTATTTATGAACTCGTGAGCCTTCCATTAGAGATTTGATAGTTGCTTCAGACACCTTTTTTGCAGTTTGCCCATCTCCTTTTAAAATCTTCGATATTTTGGGGTACCTTTTTTGTGCTCTTTAAGGTTCTTTTCACAAGAGCCCAATATCTCTATACTGGCCATAGCTCCGGACAATTTGGGGGATTGGCCTCTCTTGGTACAAAAACTATGTTATTACTTTGGTACCACTATGACGACCTCGATAGCCTAGTGGATAGTGCACTAGACTTTCATCTGGGAGGTTCGGGTTCGATTCCCGTCTTCGTCTGGTGGTTAATTTTCATAACTTTCTTATATTCACTATCAATATGAAGTGTATGAGAATTATAAGATAGTGTACAAGTACACACATTGGTTGGTAATGGCAAAACCACCAAGCCGATAAAAAATTGCCACACCGCCGTTCGGAATCGGCGTTAAACTGTAGGTCCAACTATGTGGTATCACAATGGGCCGTTCAGGCCTAAGTGTGTCTCTCGACAGCCACTCCAACCTAACCTAACCTTGGTACCACTCCAGAGCTTTCTTGCCGTAGTGAGATGATGCCAAATTGGGCCAAAAATATGTGGACACATTGTGCTCTCTTATGAAAGGAAGAAGTCTTATTTTCAAACATTGTTTGATGTATATTTCGGTATTTTTAGAGCCCACAGTAACAAATGACTTGCTTCTTTTGCCGCAACTGTATATAGCTTGCCATGCTTTTGGATTCTTAATTGTTCTTCGATGGTCAAATTCTCTTGAAACTGTTTAATAACATTGAAAACTGTTTGACGGCAGACCTATTATTCTTTGGCCAATTTTTTGTAAGACCAATTTGGTTTTTTTTTTTAAATTTTTAATAATTTTAAGACGTACTTCTTTTTCTTCATTCATTTTGATCAAACTCATTAAAAATAACATCTGACATATTTTTCAAAGATAAATGGATCAAAGAAATTTTTAAATTTTACACACAAAAAAAAAATTATTAGGTAACACGTGT
Organism: Toxonevra muliebris; assembly: GCA_963691655.1. NCBI lineage: Eukaryota > Metazoa > Arthropoda > Insecta > Diptera > Pallopteridae > Toxonevra > Toxonevra muliebris. The sequence continues at coordinate 47,812,888 of OY829328.1, read as the reverse complement.
GTTAAGATTTTTTCAATCTCACTCCTTATTATCAAAAATTTTAGCCGCCGGCATTTTACAACAAGAAATAAACAATGAACTGTTAAACGAAACCAGCTTCAGTTCGAAACCATTTGCCGAAACCACGCAGTTTCGGCTCAATGGGAACATGGTAAAACACGATTTTAATGCCGTGACGGTGACAACATTCATAGGTAGAAATCATTTTTGGTCGCTTCGCCCTTATCTTCTTTAATGTTGAAGAATTTTGCCATGATGTTGATTATGGCTAGGCACTCGTACCTGCCATAAACCTTGAGACAAGATGACACAGTCTCTTGCCATCCACCACAAATCCATCAACGAATTCGTATTTTAAAATTTGACAGCTGTAGTAGATGTCAGGATGCTCTTTTGGAACAATCCTGTCCCGTCTATCGCATTTCTTGGATAGTGGTGATGTCAGCTCGGTGTCTTTTTAGGACATCTACCAGCTGCATAGAAGTACATTCCCTGTAGATACTTCGTTTCCGGTTCAGTGGAATTGTTTTTTGACGTTGCCACAAGATCGCCAACTCGAGACGGAGGAGTGCAAGGTCCGAATGTGGACTCAGCCGTTTGTAAGACTATCACAGACTTTACCTTCAGACCTATCATGAATTCTGAACGAGCTCCCGTCGTGAAACGAATGCACGTTACGAATGCGGGAGAAATGATATCATTCATTCCGACATTTTCGTAGTTAACATTGCCAACTATCTGAACTTAGTTCGAATTAGTGTTGCCAACTATTAAAGCAAAATTCGTTCGCAACTATTAAACGATAATTAAATATGTTTTTTGAATATCTATTTAAATTAATTATATTATACTGGATTCTACGTGTTACGGCAGCAGTAGTCGCCAAAACAGGTGCTTAAGAGTTGGACGCAAAATGCTAAGGGGTGCTTGTAATCATTTTAATTTGGACGATCAAGTGTGAGTTACGTGAAAGAAATTAAAAACATCGAGTTCATCTTTTTTTTAAAGTTTTATAAAAATCTTCCGTCTCACCAAGGACGAAGGAAAAGATGTCTGACCATAATGGAGGAAAAATGAGGATCGCAGTGGATTAAGCTGATAATGACGAATGAGGACAAAAGAGAGGCGAAAACTGATCACAATTATCAAACATTTGGTTTCGAAAATTGCGTTTCAGGATATAGGTTCTTTACAAAATGGGTTTATTTGTAGATTAAAGAAAGAATCATGATGACATACATCGGATACATAAAAAAAAAAAAATTTATAAGTAAGGCTCAAAAAATAATAATAAAAAAAAATCGAGATAACTTTTACAACCCCAGCGAGGGTTTTATTTTTTGACAGATAACTCTCATACTCCCTTGAATTTGGTTGCTTGATAATTCTTACTGGAAAAGTACTCGAACAGACCCTATGTAAAACGGATTTTTTTTTAATAAAGGGTATTTTTGTCAAATAATAAGACTTATCAAAAAACTAATGTACAAAATAGAAATAAATTTTACTTGTATGATATAAAACAACAAACGTGGTTCGTATGCAATAGGAAATTAATGGATGAATAGTTCACCTGAATCGCTAGCAGTTTTATCTCTATCCATATGCATCCCACGTTTTTCGTTTTAAATCATACAAGAATTTTCGTACCTACTAAAATTCACAGTTACAAATTTTTAAGACAATCTTTATGGGGTTAGAAATCTATATGTGGTTAGGAATCTATATGTATATAAATCTATAAATTATATATAAATCTATATATAAGCCCATTTTAAAAACGTGGTATATTAAAAAAAAAAAAATTATTTAAATTATTTTTTTTTTTTGCTTTTTAGTCTTGTGTGTGTGAAATTTTGCAATCGATTTTAAGTTAAGATCTTGATGAAGTTATGACAGACTAGAACTGAAAAAAATGCATTCAATTTAATTACAATACCTTGAAGTCATGGTTAATAACCGACAATTTGCACTCAATTGGAGTCACTTGAAGTCAATTATTGTTTTGAAGTCAATTGGGATTTGAAGTTGTTGACACATTTAATCAAAACTAATTGTCTAAGCAATGCCACAATTACTTATAGGACTCGTGCAAGATTATTTTCCCCAGATTGCGAATAGCCCTATTTATTAAATATAACAGAATTAAAATGATATTTTCTCACGTAAATGGGTGCTCAATAAATACTCATGTCTCCCAAAATATTTTGCTCATAAATACTTAGGTCTCTCAAGTTTATATAATTCCGTTTTTTAATTACGAAAGTATAAAGCTGCACTTTTTGCAGTGATATGAAAGAAATCTTCAAAAACCATAATGTTTATGCTACCGAATGGTTCATTGTTTTTTTTTCAGTTGTCGCAATCTAGAATCGATCATGCACAGCATTTCGTATGCAACCATGGAAATCTCATCGATGAACAGGAATTTGATGTCCTTCCACTGATTTCGCAACACCTTTAAATAATTACCAGTGAAGGGAGCCAAATTTCCTACCATTTTTCCACCTGTCAACTGGTAATTTAAATAATATGTGCCGTTGTTCCACCAACAAGTCATGCCGCTACACCAGTCAATGCGTCAACTTTAACTGCTATATTAGCTTGTTCTGATAGTGCACTGAATGTCAATGTTTTACCAACTCCAGCACCGCCGGTAACAAACATTCTGATGCGACTCGGACCTCCATTCATTTGGTCTTGGATACTGCAAGTAATGGTGTTGAATAATTCTCGCTGTCGTAAATTCATTGCACATTCTGGAATTGCACATTTGTCATCGGCTGTTCGGTAACATCTTCAAGTTCTGCCTCAACAATTTCTTCTGGGTATCAAGAAGATTGGAAGCATGTGCCTGATTGAATGCAGTTTCAAGTTGTCTGTCTCTTGCACGATATATTTCGAAGTATGCATTTGTTTGCTTCAATTGCTCTTCTCGAGCCCGAATGTGCTCATCAATCAATTCATCCTCCGAGTAGAATGGTACATATTGTACAAGTAGGCTATAGAAATAATTTTCTGAATCCGTCGACATTTGAAAGAAATGCACTCGTACAACAGCTGGAACATTTTAATTACCATTTTAGGTTCTGTTTTCCAGCTTGATGAGTCTTCGTCTTGTTGGTTGCTCTTGCAGCTACTTTTCTCCTACTTTTTTTGAATAAAATGTTTCGAGTTCATCGCAAATTCAAGTAGGCACATATTTGGGAAATCATAATCTTCCTTTTGTTGTCTTGGACGATTTGCATATCGCTCAAATATGTTTGAGCAAAATCCAACTGGTTGATTATCCTTAAATTTCAGCACTTGATATTGTTAATCGGGCTTTCTTGTATTCAACGAAGTGACAAGTGGCAGAGTCGATAAACACATTCTGAAGTGGAAATTTGTCGCTTTTTTAAAATCCACACGCATGATTTGAAGAGCTTTTTGTCACGTTAGTTTAGACGAATTTGACGAGTGGCTTGAACTACACTTTCGTTTACATCTGATGGATCCGTCTTTGAAATGTACTTAACGATGTAGCCGGCAATAGAACTCGAGAATTCGCTGCTTATAATTATTGACCCATTTTTCATTCGTTGTTCGTTTTAAAGTGCATAATCGTCCTCCATTTCGAATGAACTCGTCTGAACTTGGTGGCACAGTACGAGTTTAAATCTTTCCACCAAGATTTTGTATGATTTGTTTCATAAAAGCATCGACACGGCGCGAAAAATATCGGCCCAACACAACACGATACGATTAATCAAATCCTGCACTTTATCAATTTAATTGTCTAGGATCTTCATTGGGTCTGTCATCTGCAATTAAAAAAGCTTTGCGCATGTCAAGCCAATTCAAATCATTACAGCTCAGAGTAATAAACCAAGGTGAAGCATCAATACAATGAATAACTGCAATCAGTTCGTTCGTGTGAGTTGTTCGCTAATATGATACCGTTTCTCTGAAATTCTATAAATGTAAATGAAGGTCCTCGACAACAATTTCTTGTCCTCGTATAGCTCTGTCACATGCATTGATCGTCAACTGAACTCGAAGATATTCAAACATCGAGAGTGAATAAAACAAATAATCCGTTCTTTGAAAACAAGTTAGCGAGCCTAGAAGTCGTTGCTGGAAATAATTCAATGGTGTAATTTTTACCGTATTCCATATGGAAAGATATGAAACCATGAAAATTCCTCTGCTTTCAACTCTCGATTCATATTCACAATATTGTCCCTAGTTTTACGAACAATTTTGTTAACGTTCTTCTTTCCTCAAATTCATTATTGACATCGGGCTACTCGTGATCAATTGGTGCCATTACTGTTGTTTACACAGGAATGAATTGCACTGCATTTACTGGCTCTGGTTCATGTTCGGTAGGAACTTTTTCATCTACCTGTTTCGATGGATGTGCCTCTAAATATTGCTGCATTGGTACAACTTCTTCTTTGACGACAATATTGATGCCATTAATTGAAAATTGTATATCGGCATTGGAATGCACAGTTTGGCGGATAATACGAAGGAAGTCGTCAATAGTATCGCATTCGATGACACAGGCTTTTCCATTTTGTGCTCCGCTTTTACCCTTTGTTCCGCATGAATCGGTGAAATATAGCTCATTATCATAAATATTTACTCTTACATCCTTGTAGAGTGGGTTATTTGCAGTAAGCCAATCAAGCGCTTGACACGATCCGGTGATATGCTATAATCTCTGGATACATTGAAGCTCCCCAGAGTTTCATTCACTACAATAATTCCTACACCTGTGTTCGATCGAGGAAGCATTTCAGGCAGCTTTTCGCTGACTTCAAAAATATCGAGAGCAAATAATGTTGCATGTCTTTTGAAACCATATTGACCAAATCTGCCTGGAAATTTGATCACTTTTAAATACGGAATGATGCGCTGAGGCAAACGTCGTTCTGTTTCGGTTAGTACCGCCATTTCACCAGAAACACACCTGGAAGCAAGTTATTTCAATATGCCTTGGATGGAGCATGACTCTTTAAGCTCTTCAAGTGCGTATTGCATCGATGGCAAAAAAGCAAACCATTTTTAGCGGTAAGTTCCGATGGCAAGTATGGCTTTGTCGAAGTTAAACAATATTGCATTACCTGATTCGGGTAGCATTTTTTCTGGCAGATATCACAGCACTTATCGCAGAAATTTTTTATGGCTGTGTACAAATCTACCTCATCAGCTACTCGTTGAGCATAGGCCTTACGTTGACGTCGAAGTTTTGCGTCATGTTCCTGACTTGTTTCTCTAGCTGTAAATTCAGAGTGTCTGAAATGACGTGATTGCAGTCGACAGCAATGCTTATCGGCTGTTTCGAATGCTCTTTCTTGAGCATGTCGTTCTGCGTAATGGGCAAGTCGAGAGTTATGCTTATCGGCTGTTTCGATTGCTCTTCCTTGAGCATGTCGTTCCGCATTATGTACAAGTCGAGAGATGTGCTCATCGGTTGCTTCATTTTCTCTTGCTTGAGCATGTCGTTCCGCGTCATGGGTGAGTCGAAAGATACGCTCATCGGTTGCTTCATTTTCTCTTGCTTCAACATGTCGTTCCGAGTCATGGGTGAGTCAAGCTTTTGCTTGAGTATGACATTTCGCGTCATTGGCAAGCCGGGAGATATGCGCACCCGCTGTTTCATTTGATCTTGCTTGAGTCATTCGTTGTTTGGCCTTTGTACCTTTAACATTGTGCTGCTTTTCTTGAACTTCTTCAGGTCGCTTACGCCGTTTAGCTAATTTTACAGACTTACCTGCTTCCAATTCTTGTCGTTTTTGCTTCTTCTTCTCTAGGCGTCGATTGCGTTGGGTGGCTGTCTCCTTGGCCATCGTACAAATTGTCACACAAAACTCCACTATTTATATTAGTTTTATTTATTTTTTTCCGTTTTTCTTGCTTATATTACGTGGTAATAACATTAAGTTGATAACACAATTGAAAGAAATGAAAACAACGGTATTTGTGCTTTTTTTCACAAAATAGAGAAAGAAAATCTCGTACACACTTAAATTTTCAAACTGTTAAAGCTTTGATCATATTAAAATGAACAAACATACATACGTTCATTCGTTCAATGAACAGTTGCAGTTTCGATATTTCGTATTTTTGTTTCTTTTATTTTTTTAAATAAATGATAATAAGCACCTTAATCAATTTCATAAATAAGTTTTTATTCCATTTGATTCATTTATTTAGGAAATTTCAAAAGAAATACGATTACTGAAGCGTACTTGAAATGCCGAACATCATTCGTGTGGGTTGATAGAAGTCTTTATGAGTGTTCAATGTTAGTAGATGGCGGTCATTTAAATGAATTTTAAGCTGCAAATCTGCTTTTGATAGATAGATTTTTGTAAACTTCTGCCCTCCCGCCATGGCGATGAATAATTCTTCAATGGATGGCACGGGGTGTTTATTCACTTGTAAAGCTGGATTCAGGGTGATTTTATGGTCCCCGTAAAGACTTACCTTCCCATTATTCTTTTTAACTACTCCTACTAGCGTATCCCACTTGCTGTTATCTACTTTCCGGCAGTTGTTTTTCGAAAGTTTGCTCTTCTGATTCAACTAATGAGAAAGAAACACGTCGAGGCTTAAAAAAATTTTGAGTAGCATTTCGCTTTAAGTATAATCGTGCTTGAAATCCGAATGTTCTTCCAGTTGTCGACAAAAATAAACTTGTATATTTACTCACTAATTGTTGTACGTATGGATTTTCCTTGCTACCCATCGTTACGCGATTTATAGTATCTTTCGGCTTCTGAATTTGTTTCCGCAGGATCCTCATCCAATCCAATTTGATGGTCCTAACTCATTCGCGGCCCAACAATGATGCTCTGTCGGAACGCACGACATATATTTTTGCTGGTGAGACTCCTTTTTCTACCGTTACATTGACCCATTTTATTTTGCAGAAACTGCAATTTGTTTCTTTGTGTCTGTGTAATTTTTTAATGAACTAAATGGGATGCAAAACATTTCCTCGCAGGCACCCCTTTGTGATTATTCCATCTTTTCCGCTGCCGCCGAACGAATTTCAACGCCTCCTTTTCCTGTCGTTTCCATTGCGTTTGCTATATTGGTTGCGTTTTCCAACATCGTCTCTTTTTTATAGCAACCTGCCCTGAATAATATGGTTTCAAAGTCCAAATACAAATTGGTTATGCAACGTCGTTTCCAAGTAGTTGCCGGACTTGCATGTTGCTGACAAACGTCGTAGTGCGACTAAATAGTTTGCACAAGATTCTCCATCCTTTTGCTTGCGGAGCTGGATTCGATAGTTTTCTAAAATCTCATTTGGTTTTGGGTTATAATGTTCTTCCAGTACTTTGAAAATCTTCTCTTAACTCAACATTTCGGATAAAGCAAGCGACAGATTACACAGTGTTACAAAATTTAGTGAAGTAGAAATACTTGGGGAGCGATACTATTTTTCTTGTAGGTCTTATCGAGTAAAACAAGAGTCTGTATTTGAAATTTTCCAAACACCCCCAAAATCTTGATTTACCGTTAAAAAACCGGTTTTACGTACCTTTACGCACTTATAAGCCTGTAACTTAGTTGATTATCAACAGATTTTCAGTTTCTTACCAAACGTATTCGTGGCAATTTTTCGCTTCACGAGTATCCAATGGTTTACAATTGGGCTTAGATTAAAAGGGAGAGAAATAGTTTATCTCTAAACGAAATTTTGATAAAATATTCAAGAAATAAGTTGACGATTTCGCGAATTGTTAATAGCGGTATCGTTGATCTGCATCATAGAGGTGGAAGACCTCGCAAAGAAACGTGTAGAAAAACTAACGAAATCACAAAATTGATGAAAGCGAACCAGACAGTGAAACCGAGAGAAATAAAAAAATGCACTTCACTTGGATATATCATCATCGACCAGCAAACGACGACCCAGAAAAAGTGGGTTAAACGCATACAACATTATCGAAAAAGTGTTTACTCGCTTAACTCATTTAAAATTCCCTCCTAAATACAAAAACTGGACTTTTCAACAGTTGAAAAACGTTTTGTTGTTAGATGAGAGCAAAATTAACATGTGCGGTTCTGACGGAAAACAATTTGTTAGAAGACCACCCTAGACATACACCGGGTACGGTAAATCACCAAGGAGGTTGTATTGTGATCTGGGGCTACTTTTCAGCTAATAGTATCGGTCCAACGCATTACATTCGGAGAACTTTGAAGTACAACGAAACATTTAATGGAGCCAATGTCATGTAGACGTGCAACAGTAGTGTCTGACCGAAGGTGATTTTTTGGCCGAAGCCGAACTTCCGCCATTCATCTAACCTTCGGCCGAAGCCGAAGACAGAAGGATTTTTAAAATATAAAAAATACAAATCTGAAAGTAAACTTTTTCTACCTATGTATTTACAAACATATACAGAAAAATATAAATAGTAGATACTCCAACTAAAAAGCTGACCAGTCAGGCATGTTCCAGAATTCACTTTCGAGTGAAAGTGAATTGAAATCACATTAATTTCACTGTTTGGATTCACTTTCACTTTTATTTTCTTACTCGTTGTTAAAAGTGAATTAAAAGTGAAACCGAATTCACCAAAAAAAAAGTGATTGGCATTCACTTTAGGAGCAACAAGTGAAATAAAGCAATTAGGCCAAAAATGTTAGTAATTTTAATAAAAAATTAATCAAGTATAAAAAATTTGAATGAAAATAATAATTTCATGGCGAAAGCATAAGAACTCCATCCAGGGTACCTTATTCCTCAAGTTTATGAAGAAGCATCAAGACAAACTAGCCTGTCAGGCTGTCAGTCACTCAAGGGGACCAACATGTATTTCGATACGTGCCGTAATTGAGTGATCTGATGGAAGTTTGGTCTATCACCTCCACGTGGTGACGGCTGGAAACAGTTGCATATCTGATTTCTGATATGTAACTGGCTAAGATAGTCCAGGCAGAGGGTGGCCTTGCCGTGGTGTGGGGCGCTGCCACGGTCGACCTTCCCTTCCCCTTTTCTTTATAGAGGTTGCCGTGTATTCTGATTCGTCAGGATGCACAGCTTCGCCCTGGTTAAGCAGGAGGAGCAGGCGACCGGACGAAACGGCATGAACGAAACCGAAAAAGGAAAAATCCTCAAGGTCTCTCGAGTCTACAACAGAGAGCGCGTCCCAGGGGAGAGTGGGGTTGTAATCTTTACAACCAACTTTTCTTTGGTGTCAGGGGCTGTGAACCCTCCGGCTGAAGTAGGTATGAGTCTGGACGTCACAACTGTGGCCAACATACCTCCTACAGAAGCCGGCGTACTGGGGCCACAACCTTCTCGCAGTATGAGAAGCAAATGGAGGAAGATTAGGTCGATAAACAGACGTAAGGAGGCCTCGGCCACTACTCTGCTTGAAGACCCAATTATGGCCAGTGTTTCAAAGAGGGTACTCTCTGCTGTGGTTACAGCAACCGATGCAGAGGTTCCTCAGAGAAACCAAGCAGCTTCCTTCCGGCGCGCTCAGGTAAAGAGGGCGAAGACCGATACTGCCAGCGCTCTCTTGCAGTGTGGGCGCGCAGATGGGAGGCTCTAACACTTTCCGAAGTATTAACGCCACCTCTGTGATGCCTACTGCTGCCGGTAATGATAACGCGAGGCTACCCCGGTCTTCTAACTCGGCAAATATTGCGGAACTTATCTGTGGACTTACAGTAACCCAGATAAATTTGCAACATTCCAAGGCTGCTACTGCACTCCTATGTAAACGCCTTTCCATGTTGCATACATTACCATACATAACGCATCTGTGTACTTGGTGAGTTAAGGGGCGCACGATTCTATATGATGAGAGTTCTAATAGACCTAGAACCTGTCTTATAGCATCTCCTCATCTTACAATCACCAAACTTGGTCAGTTTTGTGGCCAAAATATGGTGGCTGCTAAGGTGAGTTTTCAGGACAATCGAGAATGGAAACATTTTGCGATTGCTTCTGCCTACTTCCATACGATGCAATTTTGCCCCCACCGCCACTGGCTTCATTAAGCTGTACTCTACCCCCTAAACTACACAACGAGCGAGGTCTGGAAGCAGCGGTGTAAAATCTTACCTCTGCTCTTCAGACCAGCTTTGAGCGTGCCTGTTTTGCCAACCTCTTGCTAAAATTCCTGTTTCGTGGTGGAGCAACGAGCTCCAAGCCCTGCGGGTTGAGTCGAGAAAACTTATCAACAGGGCTCTCAAGACTGATCTTGATGAGTACTGGGCTCTATATCGTCAAAAGCAGAAAGAGTATGAAAAGCTAATTACGAATTTGAAAAGGACCTCCTTTAGAAATTTCTGTAGCGGTATTGAAACTATGTCTGAAACAGCCAGGTTGGCGAAAATCCTCAAAAAGGGTCAAGTCACATAGACTTATGATGGTTCAAGCTGATTGTGGTCAATCTGTGACTTGTGGCGTGAATAGAGGATGTCCCCAAGGGGGCGTACTCTCTCCACTGCTATGGTGTCTGCTGGTTGACTCTCTGCTTGTTTCCCTAAATGAGTCGGGTATCTTCACAGGCCTATGCCGATGACGTTGCCTGCTTAATCACGGGCCAATCGGTCGGGTATGTTTGTAGGAAGGCCCAAACTGCTCTGAATATGATTGACTCTTGGTGCTGCTCAAACGGGCTATCGGTTAACCCTCTTAAAACTGGTGTTATTCTTTTCACCCGGAGAAGGAAAATTGATGGTCTCGTTTTACCAGTACTCAGAGGAATCACTATTCAGCTATCCCAAGAAGTGAAATATCTAGGAGTCATTCTTGATACCACACTTCTTTGGCGTTCGTATGTTGAGCTAAAGGTATCCAAGGCATTGGCAGCTTTTTGCCAATGTAAGGCTATTTTTGGCAAAACATGGGGCTTATCACCTTATAAAGTCTTATGGCTTTATAAGGCTATGATTCGACCCATTATCACCTATGCATCCAAAGTCTGGTGTAGCAGACTTAATGCTGACAGCGTTAGGAAAGCTCTTGCCAAACTCCAAAGGACTGTGGCCATTTGCTGTACGGGAGCTTTTCCTACAACACCTGGCCCATCCTTGGATGCATTGGTCAACTTACCAACCCTTGATATTTTTGCTAAAGGAGAGGCTGCTAAAGCCATCTGTAGGCTTAAACGCAATGGGTGTTGGTATGACACTTGCTGGGATATTGGTGACATTGTTGAAGGTACTGATATGGACCTAACAGTTCTATCAATGCCATCCGATACAATGCCAACAATTCCAGTTTTAAAACAGCGCCATACAATACAAATTCCAGAGGCCCAAACTTGGCTTTTGCCGGAACCTGGGCCGGGAGTTGATTGTAAGCGTATTTTCAGTGACGGCTCCAGAACAGAATTCGGTTCGGGTTTTGGGGTCTTTATTGAAAATGATGGAGTGCACCTTCACTTCTCCCTTGGGTTGTATGCTTCTGTTTTTCAAGCAGAAATTTTTGCAATCATCAAAGCAATGGACCATGTTATTGATAATGGTTGGAGAGAAAGGAGTATCTCTGTATTTAGTGACAGTCAGGCTGTGCTTAAATCCTTGCTTAATCCTCTAACCACGTCTGAACTGGTTATGCATTGCAAATCCAGGTTTGATTGTGTTGAAAAACACAATAGCCTGCTGTTGATATGGGTTCCTGGACACTCAGGAATTTCAGGAGTGAATCTGCTGACCTTCTGGCCAGAAAGGGTTTGGAATCTGGTTTCCTAGGCCCAGAACCTGTACTCTCTTTGTCGTCTACAGCCATCAAGACCACCATTAATGAGTGGGTCGACTTGACCCACAATCGTAAATAGGAGGACCTGAAGGGCTTTAGACAGACAAAGACCATGTTACCTGTAATCTCAAAGAGTCTAACAGACTTTCTGTTATCACTTAACAGAAAGAGTTGTAGGCAGCTGGTGGGATTATATACAGGTCATTTCTCTTGGGCCAAACATTCGCATATGATTGGCCTAGGAGCTAGTGCCTTCTGTGCTTCCTGTGGTTTGGAGGAAGAATGTGAAGAGACGGCGGACCACTTTCTTAGTGTCTGCCCCGCTTTCTGCCCGATCAGAGTAAGCATATTTGGTACTGGAGTGTTGGGAGACGAACACCTGAGCTCTCTAACACCGCAGGATCTGCTAAGATTTATTAATAAATCTGGTAGATTTAAAGAATAGCAAAAGGGAACACAGGATATAGTACAATGGACGTAAAACTAGTCTGAGTGCTGTATTCTTGAATACTTCTTTTGTCTGTTCCAGGAAAAAAAAAAAAAACAAATTCTTGAGAAAGTATTTCTTCGACAACCTGTCCGATTGCTCAGCAGTCAGTTCAAAGAAATTGCAAGATTACCTAAACTCCACGAGGTGGATAAAAGCCCGACTGGGGTAGTAAGAGTCCAACTTTAATTCTAGTTCGGTGACAAAGTGGTTTCAAAACGGCGCTATAGCGCTCTTTCTGACTCACAGTGGGTCTGCTGCGGGTCAGCCTCCTTAACCAACCAACCACCCAACCAAAAGTAGAAACACTGGCGACAATTAAAAACGAAAATGTATCTGATTGGAAAAAGGTAATTTTATACATATATTTTGGTATGCATTTTTCTAATTAAACACATCAATAGGTTTGGATAAATTAGAAAACAAATATTAGGAAGAAAATAGCGAAGGTGTAACAGGCACTGCACAGTTTGGTCCCCCTTCCACTTTTGAAAATGTAGACAGCACAAACTCCGATGAGAAATGTCGATAGATGCTGTGGTCGCTGCTACTTCTTTTGTTGCCCCTAGCACCGCCCCATCTTACACTGCCGGCACTTTCACGGCCGCCAACGCTGCCGCTGTTAATGCTCGCCTTTTAATTTTTAAGCTAGCATATTGGTTTTTTGCTTGAATATTTTATGCATATACAATTAAAGCATTAATATTTTTAAATTTTCACAACTTGTTTTGTTTTTTTTCCTTGCGCCAACAATCAGCTGATTGAAAAGTACAGCGAGTTGCAAACATTACAACAAGTTAAAAAAAATAGTGAATATGAATTCACTCGGTTTCTAGAACACCAAAAACAATTTCACTCGATTTCAAATTCACTTTCGAATTCACTTTCACTCGGATTCTGGAACATGCCTGAGTGACACTAAATAACTGTTCACTGGAGCTGACAAATATTATTTATTTCAAGAATCACTTAAAAATTTGTTCACGTCAAAATATACAGTTACATCGACTATATATCTGTAGAACGACTGTTGTTCAACACCTGAGTCTAAAAAAAGGAGTTGGCAGATGGTTGCCATGATTCTGCTTATCTAAAATCAAAGATTGAGTCAGCCTATTAATCGATAGACCTATGGCGGAACCAGAATTAACCTCTATTTCACAAATTTTTGATTTAAAAAAATTGGGATTGATAAATTTTAATGTAAAAAGCATAAATCTGATCTCAAAACCCTAAAAAATTTAGTGGGCGTGGTTTTATGAAGCCGGAAAAGTTGAATGCCTAAAAGTATTTGTTGTTGAGTAAACCTTTTAACAATTTTTGATGTGTAAACATTTAAGCTCACGGTATGGGCAAAATTTCAAATGTGTAAAATGTAAGAATAACTGTGTCGTAAGATGTAAGATAAGTGTAACGTCCAGTTCCTCTCTCGCTCACACTACTGCGCGGCATGACTGTGCTACTCTAACCAACAAAGAGAAGAGAGGGAGAAATTAAAATACGAGCGGAGTTTGTTTGTTTATGTTTCGATCAATTTACTCACACATATATAATATGTACATACGAAAACAAAATGTGTGTGTACATTTATTCGTGGCAGAATTATTTGTTGGTGTTAAACGTGTGGAGATCGACTACACCATACAAGCAGAGAAGTCGACGTAGCAAACACAGGCGTTTGATAGGTTTTGCATTCAATTAGTTAAATTGGATTTTATAATTAAATATTTTTTAAAATATAAAAACAATAGAAAGTGATAAGTAATAAGGAATCTAGGTTTCAATAAATGAATAAACAAATTGTGGTGATAATGATAGCAAACCACGGCATTATAAAAATTTTGCTTTGTACATTAACCTTAGAAAGGCAACACTTTTTTTTATCTATTGGGAGTATGAATGTATAAACTCGTATTTTTTCGTAATTTGGACATTTATTATGAAAAAGTGATTATAAATTTATTCTTTAAAGTATTGTCCATCGTTAGCCACAACCTTTTCCCATCTTTCTGGTAGCATACGGATTCCGCGTCGAAAGAACTCCTCATCTTTTGAGGCTATCCACGAATCGACACATTTTTTGAGTTCTTCGAAAGAACGGAAGTGCTGTTCAGCCAGGCCATGTGTCATCGATCAGAACAAGTGGTAATCAGAAGGAGTAATGTCTGGAGAATACGGCGGGTGGGGTAGCACTTCCCATTTCAGCGTTTCCAAGTATGTTTTTACTTGCCTTGCAACATGCGGCCGAGCATTGTCGTGCTGAAGAATAACTTCGTCGTGTCTATTCTCATATTCTGGCCTCTTATCCCTTAATGCTCGGCTCAAACGCATCAATTGTAGTCGGTAGCGGTCGTCAGTGATCGTTTCATTAGGTTTAAACAGGTCATAATACACGACACCTTTCATATCCCACCAAATACACAGCATGAACTTGGATCCATGGATGTTCGGCTTTGCCGTTGATGTTGATGCATGTCCGGACGGTCCCCATGATTTTTTACGCTTTGGGTTATCGTAACGTATCCACTTTTCATCGCCAGTTACAATACGATGCAGAAAACCCTTTCTTTTCTGTCGTTCAATCAGCAGTTCACCTTTGAAAAATCGTCGTTCGACGTCTCTCGGCTTCAATTCGTACGGCACCCAATTTCCTTGCTTTTGAATCATTCCCAATGCTTTTAATCGTTTAGAAATGGTTGATTGATCAACTCCTAAAGATTCTGCAAGTTCTTGTTGCGTTTGACATGAATCTTCTTCGAGTAATGCCTTCAATTCTTCGTCTTCGAACTTTTTCGGGCCGCCTGAACGTTCCCAGTCTTCAACATCAAAATCACCACTTTTGAAACGGGCATACCACACCTGACACATTTTAACGTCTATTGCACAGTCAGTATAAGCTTCAGTGAGTAAACGATGTGCTTCAGTTGCGTTTTTTAAATGGAAGAAGTAAATTAAAACTTCCCGCAAATGTTGTTTTGTTGGCACGAAATTCGACATTTTCAGCTTTAGTAAAACACTTTTGTAAAATTATGAAAAATATTTGACAGATCAATTCTTATGGTATTTTTGGCGCTCTTCGAGATAGAATAGCTGTCAATGTCAAAAAATGGGGCGTATGATAGATATGAAGTTAGTCACAATTACGAGTTTATACATTCATACTCCCAATATGTAAATAGCAAATATGTTAAACAGAAAAAATCAAACTTATATATTATAAAATCACTTATTTACTTCAAAGAAAATACATTGTTTCTTATTTTTATTAAATTCAGTTAAGGCAAATCTCTGCGGTGCTTTTAGAAAGTAGTGAGGTGAATGGTCACCCCTGTTGCTTTTCTAAGGTTAAGTGCGGAAAGCACTTATCGTCGCCTGAGAATTGATTTGGCGTATGTGTGTACAAATTCATATACCTATACGACGTTATGTAAAATTTTCAAATCTAATAAAAGTTCAAATCGACAGGAAGAAAAACTTAAAGCGCGGAAAAAAAGATACAATTGCAGTTGCGTGTATGCGAGCATATCGTGCCCGATGCATTGAGTAAAAGAAAAATAATGCAACTACAACATATCAGCCCTATTCGCGATTTGGTGCAAATGCAAAATATTTCTGCCATCACAACCACCAACATATGCGATATGGAATAAAAATTTGCATTTGCAATGATACAAGACCATTTGCAATTTATAGTGAATTGCGCTATTACATATATATAAAAGATAATGATATCTAATAAATTGTTAAGTTTATAAAGGAATTCTATTAATTTGAATTATTTACCTAAGCATATAGATTATACATCAAGTCCCTATAAATGGCTGTACATATGTGAGCTTATGTATATGGCATTCAGTTGGTTTAACTGTTTACACATCAAATATCTTGCGTGCCTTGCACGCATCCATTGTTTTTTTTAAATAACTAAATATATTGTATAAAAATTTAAACTCCTAGCTACTCACAGCTAGTTTTTTTATCTGGCTAGTATGACGGGAAGTATTTTATTTATATTTTTTATTTTTATCTCAAATTCAAACAAAATAACTAATTTTTTTCTCTCTGACAAATTTTGACTTTGACTGTCGCTAACATTATAATAACACATAACTAATGCATTTTTTTAAAAGCTTGGGAAATTCCATATTGGCAACAAAAAACAATCTAGGTGGTAATTAAACCCGTTTTGATAATGGCTGTCTAGAGACACGATTAGGAGCTAGAGGGTTAGGTAAAAATATTGAAAATTCAATTTTTGGGATAGTCTTATTGTACTTATGTTCTTTTAGTTAAGTCATTAAAAGTTTGTATTTTTATCAATCTAGTTTTGACAATAAGTATTTGATTTTTATCATTTTTTTTAACTATTTCAATTTAATTAAAACACATTAAAACTACAGATGCATTGAAGATACGATAAAAATTTTAGCGCAATCAGTTCATTAGTTTTGGAGATATTTTAGCAGCCATTTCGAAAAATGCTGTTTTGAGAAAAACTAGTTTCAAAGTTCAAATATGGATGACTGCTGTATTAGACTGCAAATAAACATCTGTAACTTTCTATCAACTGTGAATTTCAAAGAATCCCAAAACTTCGGCCGAAGGTGCAATTTTAGGCCGAATAGGCGAAGAACTGAAGCCGATTATTCGGTCGAACATTTTTCTTCAATATTCACATTAACTTTTTCAAATGTTTTGACCTCTTCAATTCAGACTTTAATTTATTATAACTTCTTTTTTTTTTTATTTACAACATAATTTTGTACTTTTCATTTTTTATAATAAATGACAACAAATACACTTTGTGTTGAATAAAAAAGATTTGTGATAAAAATTATTTTAGTCATTTAAAGTACAAGTGATTTTAGTTGCAAATGATATGACCGGCACTGTATCTTACGAAATACCAGAGCTAGAGGGCAAAATAACCCGAAATTGATTCTTTTCAAATTTTTTCATTTGAAATGGAGTTTTATACGACTATTTTGTTTACCAGTGCATATATAAAAGTATAAATAAATAAACTGCATTTAATTCTGTTTCTAACGAGTTAAAAATTTTCAAAATCCATTGAGGTTTGATTTAGATATTCGCCTTCAAGCACCATATACTGGAAAAAAAATCCGTATATTTTTAAGTTGCTTTTTGTATACTTAAATAGTTGGAGTAATACTCGTATACAAATACTTACATTCTACGTATTGAAATATTTTGTGTAGACAAATAAAAGAGTTAAATAAGTCAGCAACACCTCAACGGATTTTGAAAATTTATAGCTCGTTGAAAACAGAATTGAATGCAGTATACTACGATATATACACTGGTAAGCAAAATAGTCGTTTAAAACGCCAATCAAAATGAAAAAGTGTAAAATTTTTTTCGATTTTCCTTATGTTTTGCCCTCTAACTCCGGTATTCCTTAATATTATCAATTTATATATCGTTGAAAGCAGCTAAATATCTTTTTTTCAAAAGAATATAAAACTTACTTTTAGGATAAATAAAAGTAAAGTTACGGGCAAGTATATGCTTTTACCTATCAAAAATGGGTTTTTCGGCCCTAAGTCCCGATTTTGAGGGTCAATTGAAAATTCTGAGTATGCAGTTTTTTTCTACTTGACTAGACCTACCACAGGTGTAAACCTCGAAAAAAGTGTATTCAAATTTTTATTTTTTGTCACACTGTGTTATTGACAACGTTGAAAATATGAGAACTTCGTGTTAATCACCGACTTCAAATTATTCGGAAACATTGCCCTGACCGTTATTTCATGGAAACATTGCGGAAAGAATTTGCAGATTCAGACATTATGCGTTCATTACTAAACAACATAGCTCGTATATGAAAAACTTGAAGTTAAACTTAAATAAGTTTGAGTTTATTGGTTTTATTAAACTTTTCGGAAAATAGACAAAATATACTACTTTTTAGATGGACATGAGTTGCTGTATTTGTGAAAAATTAAAGCAATGTTTACAACCATGTGCGGTTCTTTACTGTTGACGAAAACAATTAATTTGGTAACAATTTTAATTTTTAGAGTTGCTGAAAGCCATTGTTGCTATAGCTTTTACTCCATGTAGCTAATAATTTTTAATTGTAAGTTACTATGTAATAAATAAATAGATAAATAAATATTTTTAGAAATACGTAAAACCGGATGTATTTGTTGACATCCTTTTACTGGATTTACTTTTGGAAATCTTGTTTCCAATATTTTTTCGTTCTCAGTATATTAGTTTAAGTCATTTCAAAGCGCCACCACGTCTATCGCACATATTTTTGCTATGCGATATACCAAGGTTAGGTTGGAGTGGCTGTCGAGACACACTTAGGCCTGAACGGCCCATTGTGATACCACATAGTTGGACCTACATTTTAACGCCGATTCTGAACGGTGGTGTGGCAATTTTTTATCGGCTTGGTGGTTTTGCCAATACCAACCAAGGTGTGTACTTGTACACTATCTTATAATTCTCATATACTTCATACTGATAATGAATAAAAGAAAGTTATAAATAACCACCAGACGAAAACGGGAATCGAACCCGAACCTCCCGGATGAAAGTCTAGTGCACCCTCTAGACTATCAAGGTCGTCTAAGTGACCTTGCCCTAAAAAAAAAAGTTTTTTTTATTGGGCAAGGGGATCTGAAAAGTAATATATTTCCAAAATTTTTTCTTTTAAACAATTTACCCTGTGCTGCTAAAACATGGACTAACATAGTGTTAAGTGCTTCGTCTTGTTATACAAAAGTTTTCCGAAAAGTCTAATAAGACCAAACTCCTTTAAATTAAACATTTAAATTTTTCATATACGAGCTATGTTGTTAATTAATGCACGCATGCTGTCTCAATTTGGTAATTCTTTCCGTATAACTTGAAGTTGGTAATTTCAACGAAGTTCTCATTGTCAATAATTTTTGAGAAACTTACAATACAAGTTATCAATTTGATTGCACATATCTCAAGCGCCATAAATTGAAATGAAAAACTGGCATCACCATTGAAATCAACGTCCACAAGTTATATAGATATGATATGTACATATAATGTTCTTATCATAACAAAAGTGGTAAATCATTAAAAAGTTCTAACATTTTTGGATTTTTTTTTTTCCTTTTTTTTGAGGTTTAAGGATAATAAGTTAAAATAAAATATTAACCCATCGCGAACACAGTCTGGCATTTTCAGTGTTTAATCCACATTCTTAAGCTTACAAAATAATAAAATTTAAAAACAAAAAAAAAGGTACTACCAGAGATATTCACATATCTTTAAAGGAGGATCTTATGTCAAAAATGAAAAATTTTGTTCCTGAAATAATTTTTTTTTTTTTTTTAAAGTGTTCCGTATAACTTTTTCAGCCAGCTACCTACATATTGATAAATTGCCATTCATACAACCGAAGTTATGAGTTCTTGAAAAAGACTCTTTAGCTCATGTTCGAAAACTTTGAGTGACCTCTGCACGTAAACCATAAGAGACAGGCGCGTACGCAGAGGGGGATTTGGGAGTTTTTATTAATTTAAATTGAAATTGTCTAAAATAATTAAAAAAAGACGGCTTAATCTTGCCGTCAATGACTAAATTTAGATCCCCATGGGAGGTTTTGAATAAAAAATATGTGAGATATATACACAGTATGCCCAAAATTGGTTCACACCCCAACGAATTTTTGAATCAATTTTTGTGTACGATTTTCTAAAATACATAAAAAGAATTAAGTCCAAAAAACTTGTGATGCAATAGCAAAATTCAAAACTTATAAAATTTTTTAAATAATTGAAAAATAAAGTGGCAGAGATAAAATTGGAAATTTGCGACAGTATTTATGGGTAGATTTGAAAAGAATAATAGTCCGGTTTTAGAACACAAACTAACAGCAGATATTATTATAAATATTTGCGGGGGTTGTTTGGGACTTATCCAATTTAATAGTATTTTGGTGCAGTACCTTATACATTCGATCTAGATTCTCACATCACACTCTTAATGCATTACCAAAATCCTCCATTGCTAATTTTGATCAACATTCACTAGCCAAACGTAACTCTTGCTGACCCATCATTTAATCGTTCGTCGCCCATTGACATTTTGCTTGGAGCGGATTAAGTTTGGGATATTTTCACCATGGAAAAATTGTTTAATGCAAATGGTAATACCATCGCTGTTTCAACACGTTTTGGTTGGGTTGTCACCTCTGTGTCCTCACCTGAGTGTAGCTCACCGTCGTTATCATTAGTTTCGTTGACTGACATTGACCAGTCTCTTCGTAGTTTTTGGGAAGTGGAAGAAGCCCATTCCGTGCCACCAAAAGATGCTGAATCTTTGCTTGTTGAAGAGCACTTTCGCAAGACACATACGCGACATAGCGATGGTCGGTATGGTACAGCTACCATTTATCGAAGAAGGTGTTACATTCGCTGACATACTTCAAGGCGCACTCTCACGCTTCACAGCTGTGGAACGGCGACTTCAAAGAGATCAATCCTTAAGAATGCGATATATAAAGTTTATAAGAGAATACATCGATTTGGGACACATGCGTGAACTCGCTAAAGAAGAAGTCAACGAAGCTAGGGTTGCCTGCTTGTTCATAGCGCACAACAGTTTTAGCAAAGAGCGACAATCACTACAACAAAAGGGCTCTAAGCTGCTTACGTGTTGGAGGCCGTATAAAAAATTCGGAACATACAGTTGATACACAACATCCAATAATTCTGCCGAAAGAACATCGCATAACTTCGCTGATTTTGTTAGATGAACACATACGAAACTTACATCCTGGTGTCCCTGCGCTCTGTGTGATCATTCGTCAAAAATATTGGGTCATTGGAGCACGCAATTTTATTCGCAAACTAACACACAACTGTTTAAAATGTTTTCGGCAGCGGCAAAAACCATCCCAGCAATTGATGACAGATTTACCTGCGGTTCGAGTTCGACAAGCTTATCCGTTCGAAAATACGGGTTGTGATTATGCTGGCCCTTTCATCTTGAAAATTTACCCTGGTCGAAATTCACGTACTTCAAAGGGCTACATTTGCTTATCTGTTTGTATGGTAACATCGACGACTTCGATAGCCTAGTGGATAGTGCACTAGACTTTCATCCGGGAGGTTCGGGTTCGATTCCCTTCTTCGTCTGGTGGTTAATTTTCATTACTTACTTATATTCACTTTCAATATGAAGTGTATGAGAATTATAAGATAGTGTACAAGTACACACATTGGTTGGTAATGGCAAAACCACCAAGCCGATAAAAAATTGCCACACCGCCGTTCGGAATCGGCGTTAAACTGTAGGCCCAACTACAGGTCTATACCCAATTTCGATCCACCAACTCTAAATGGTAGTTCACTTATTGTCTCGGAACAAGCCAAATACCTTGGCCTCATCCTAGACAGGAAACTCAACTGGCGTGCAAACACGTCAGAAAGAGTACGTAAAGCCAAAATAGCTCTCTATGCTTGCAGGTCAGCTATAGGCAAGAAATGGGGGTTACAACCCAAGGTAATCATGCGGTTGTACACCAGTGTTATACGTCCTATTCTCTTCTACGGCGTAGTAGTATGGTGGACAGTCATCTCAAAGAGCATCCATCACAAAGAATTAGACAAAGTACAGCGACTTGCTTCAATGTTAATTACAGGAGCACTGAAAACGACACCTTCAAAAGCGCTATACACAATCTTGGATCTTCTTCCAATAGATCTAGTCGGAAAGACCTCAGCGTCAATATCTGCAGTGAGACTGAATGCGATTCGTAGGTGGTCCCACACAAATTATGGTCATGGTAAGATACTTAGTGAAACTAAATTTCTTCCACTCTCTGTCGATCTCACCCTGTCCCCGCTATCCTTTGGCAACAGCTTTAGCACATATATTCCATCTCGACAAGAGTGGAGTGCGAGTAATGTGGTACGCCCTGATATCATAGACTTTTATACTGATGGTTCAAAGTTGGATGGTAGGGTTGGGGGTGGGGTTCACTCTGAGCGCCTGAACATTTCGGCGCACTTTAGTTTTCCAGATCATTGCAGCGTCTTTCAGGCAGAGCTGCTTGCGATCACAAATCTGATCTGCATTTTCACTGATAGTCAGGCAGCAATAAAATCCCTCCAATGTCCAGCTAATAACTCTAAAGTTGCCCTACAATGCAGATCGTCTCTGAACGAGACAGCCATGGCATACAACCTGCACCTTATATGGGTGCCAGGGCATAGCGACATTGAGGGAAACTGTAAGGCTGATGACCTCGCCAAACTTGGTACGACACTCAGCAATTCACTTATTACTGGTAATGCAGGTATACCGGTTGCCACGTGTAAACTTTTAATTAAAGACCACTTCTCCCACATTGCGAAGAGCAGATGGAGAATGGAACCAACTTGCGCTATCGCCAGACAGTTTTGGCCAATGCCTGACCATGATCGCACTAAAGCGCTCATTAATCTGGACCGCGTCCACATAAGTAGGGTAGTTCCTCTTCTAACCGGGCACTGCCTCATAGGCAGCCACGCACGTAGACTAGGTCTTCCTTATAATGACTTCTGCAGAAGCTGTAGAAATGAAGAGGAAGAAGAGACCATTTTCCACTTTATATGTAACTGCCCTGCTTTAGCAGCACGCAGACACAAAACTTTGGGAGCACCCTTCTATGGTAGACTCACAGAACTGGCAACCTCTGACATTAGAGACTTATCACGTTTCATTGCAAGCACAAATTGGTTTAATTAGGAGGGGATCAAGAGGTAACACTCGCCCCAAGGGTATCACAATGGACCAATAGGTCTCAGTGTGTTCTTTCATGAACAGCCCCAACAACATAACCTAACCTATATTCACTTTCAATATGAAGTGTATGAGAATTATAAGATAGTGTACAACTACACACATTGGTTGGTAATGGCAAAACCACCAAGCCGATAAAAAATTGCCACACCGCCGTTCGGAATCGGCGTTAAACTGTAGGTCCAACTATGTGGTACCACAATGGGTCGTTCAGGCCTAAGTGTGTCTCTCGACAGCCTTCAACCTAACCTAACCATGGTAACATCGGCGATCCATCTTGAGTTGGCAACGGACTTAAGCACCGACCGCTTCATCGCAGCGCTTCGTCGATTCATATCTCGTTGTGGTAAATGTGCTTATATATTCAGCGACAATGGTAAAAACTTCGTGGGTGCTTTTCGAACTCTTGACGAAATGCATCATATCCTCGAATCACAAACGCACAATGAAATCGTAGCCGCATTCTTAGCAAAGGAAGGTATCAAATGGACGTACATTCCCCCATACGCACCACACTGAGGCGGTATCTGGGAATCAGCGGTGCGCTCGGTTGCTCAGTTGCATCTCCGCCGTGTAGTTGGAAAATTAATCTTAACATTTTAACAAATGAATACTCTACTGGCACAGATTGAAGCAATCGTGAACTCAAGACCCTTGGGAGCAGCACCGGACACGGATACTAACTATCCTTCTCCTTCTCATTTCTTAATAGGTAGACCTTATACGATGATTGCTAAAGGAAACTTAACTTCTATTAACCCAAACCGCCTCGATTATTGGCAGCACGTTCAGAACATGCAACAGGGATTCTGGGAACGCTGGCACAAAGAATATTTGACATCACTACAACAACGTCCTAAATGGTGCCGCCAGCAACAGAACATCGAAGTCGGCAATTTGGTTATTGTAAAGGACTCTGGTGCTCCTCCTGCCACTTGGATTACAGCAAAGGTCACCGCAACATTCCCTGGCAAAGATGGCTTGACAAGGGTAGTGAAGTTACATACAGCGCATGGAGAGATGATTTGTCCAATCAGCAAGCTTGTCGTCCTACCTTTGTGCTGAAACAGTGTTTCATGGTCGCCTAGGATGTTCATGAATGCCCTTCTGGCAACATCAAAAACATAATTAAATTTCTAATGTAATATCTAAACGTACTTTTGTTATTCATTGCATTGAACATACTCTTTTGACATTTTGCATTCATCATTTTTTCATATTCCTCATACGTTGTATTCACCATAGTTTTTATTCAACATACTTTTTTTCTTATTTCAATTTAACTTCTTTTTTTTTTGTATTTTGTTTTGTTACTTTTTCTTTCAAAATAAAATGTCAGTTGAGTCTGAACCAGCAAACGAAAATATACGTTTTGTTCTCAATCACTGGATGACAATGCAATATGAAATATCTAAAACATATATAAATATAATGTAATATAAAATATTAGCGTCCGAGGTTTTTCAATTTTATGCAAAGATCAAAGCATTGCATTCATCATTGTAAAAATCATTGCTTAAGCGGGAGTATAATATATATGTGTGTACATTAACACATGCATAGACAAATGAGAGAGAGAAGATATAAGCAGAGAACGAGAACAAGCAATAACGGACTGTTTCTTTGCGTTTTGTTCTGCTTATTTAAAAGAACGAAACACAATCGCGGTGTACGACGGTATACATTAGTGATGGCGTTTTCGGTACCATCGTAGTTTTTTTCAGTACACTTTGAGACTCGTAAATACGTCAGTACATAAGCAAGATTTTCGGTACACTTTCGTACAATTAATTCTTTTTATGTGATATTATTTCAAAGAAAAATAAAATTAGGCTACTTAATATATGTTGTTATCGATTACACAGTGCAACACGGAAAATTTTCAAGGGTTTAGGCTTATAAATTTCACACACACAATAATAATTTAAATAAATTTTGTTTTAATATACCACGTTTTTAAAACGGATTAAAAAGTATAAAATAATTTCTTTTAGCCCCATACAGATTCATAACCAGATAACAGATTATCCTGAAAATATGTAATTGTGAATTTTAGTAGGTATAAAAATACTTGCATTATTTAAAACGAAAAGCGTAGGTCGCATGCAATAGGAAATTGATAAATGAATAGTTCATTTAAGTCGCTACCAATTTTATCTCTATCCATAGGCGTCCCACGCTTTTCGTTGCAAATCATGCAAGTATTTTTACAATTACATACTTTCAGGGCAATCTGGAGTTTGGAGTTTTGACTTTGGAGATTGGAGATTGTTACCAACCCAATAAATTTGCTATTGTATATATGTAAATTATAATAGTTTTTTAGGAGACTATGAAAATTAAATCTAGAGGTTAATTTTCAAAGTCATGACTTAAGTTCATGTCAATTTCGTTATTTGAAGTTATATATAAACAGGTTAATGAACAAATGTTGTCATCAATGCAGACTAGCTACAATGGGGAAAAAACAACAACATAAGTGTATAGAACGGTAGTGGTAATTTCTTTCAATATCTCTATTCAGTGAAGATATTTGGAATCAAATCTGGGTTATGATTTCAAATATTAGTAGCTTATATGGGATATCTCTATATACATTGTTGTTGTGATGACTACATTTGTTCATTAACCTGTTTATATATAACTCCATATAATAGTTTTTTTTTTTTTTTAAAGGATACAACGTTTGTTTATGTAGTGAGCGAATATATATAATTTTCACTAGCTTAACAGGTTTTGTAACAGGAATTCAGAATACCGATTTCTTACTTTTGTCACCAAAGTATTCATTTATAACTGCGGTGACTATTGTGACCACATCAGAATAGCCATTGTTAGTGGAGAAATCTCAATTTAGAAATGTCATATATAAGCATGGATTTAAAAAACCACAAAAAGTTAAAAAATTTATAAATTACATGTCAATAAATGGTTCAAGTGATATATATTTCTCGTATTCAAGTCCCATTAAGTCCTTCGGAAACAGCTCTTCTTGGTAGACAATCATGCTCTTGACAAGTTCATTTACTTGGTTCTGGTATTGTACTTGGTCCTTATCCTCAGGTGCGGGCATAAGCGTAGGGCCAAAGCAAATAGCTAAATTATATGCATCCATCATATTTTCATCCGCATACTCGGATAAACTATAAATGAATTCATAAATATGAAGTATAAGAATAAATTTGTAAAATTTAAACTTACTGATTTAAAAAAGCAAATAAATAACGAATTACGATCAAAGCTGGTCGAGAAAGATTCAGCAAAAACGTCCTTATGCCAGATACTATTTCATCTTTATTGCGTAGTTCTGTAAGAATATAAAAATGGGAAATAATATATAAGCTTACGTAACAAACAAAAATGATCAGCTTTCCAGCCTTCGTATAGCCAGCAAACCAAATTTGAGGCGCTCAGATTTTGAGTGTTTTATGAGGAGAATACAATATGAATGTTTTGTGTGCAAATTCTGTGCCTCGGAAAGGAATATCTACATTAGATAGCAGTTTCTTTTGTACGGAAATGGGAGACACAAATCTATAGCTACTTATACACTATTGCACAATTCTGTGGCAATAAGGAATAACAGCTAAACTCAAAAGTCGAATAAAAACCTGCTGCGTATTTTTTATTATAAATCCCAAAATGTTGAAAGTTTCTGAAATTTTTTTTGCAATTTAGCAGTTTCCATAGTTTTTTATTAATTAAACTCCAATAAGTATTTAAGAACTTTCAATATTTTAGGTTTTATAATGAAAAATATGCAACAGGTTTTTAGTCGACTTTTGAGTTTAGCTGTTATTCCTTATTGCCACAGAATTTACAAGCTGTCGTATAATCAATTTGGAAGTTAACTACGAAAATAGCACACTTCTAGTTAACTTTTATGACCTAACTATAAGCTAACTACAATGTAATGCAGAACTTCTCCAAAATCAAACGGTGCATATTCTATGCAGTGAATTTGTTGTTTTTGACATATTTTCTCATCTCAAAGAGCATTTAACTGTTTTTTGAATTTTTTCCTTTTGTACATTGTGAAATCAAAGTAGTGCTCAATTTGATGCGTGCCGTTAAGTGAGGTTAAAGTGTACAACTAAATTAGAAAAGGTTTAATATTAATATTAATGTGAGAGCTGCAAGCAAAATAAACTAATTTTATATAATGTAATGTTTTTTATTAAATTTAAAAACTTTTAAGATATATTTATTTTAAATTGTAATTAATAACGCGTACTATAAGTTAATAAACTTATGAAGCTATAATATAATAATAAGTTTATGGCTAATTATAAATTAGATAACTTTTAGCTAACTTCTAAGCAACTAACTTTAAGTTAGTTGAAAAGTCATGTAGAGTCGGACAATTAACTACTGCCTAGTACATCGCAATGTTAAAATAGTTAGATTAAAGTGCATTAAAAGTTAGTTGAGTTGTCGGCAGGGTACTGTCGTATAATTTTGTATGAAAAATGAGAGAATTTATGGCAATTGAGAGGACACAACACCGAATAAGACAGCTTGTATATCTATCACTGTGGTAAAAATGGATTGGGCTACTCATTTTGGTTATAATTGTTATTTGAAAATAATAACATTTTTTAAATGACTTCATGTTATTTGTAAAGGATGGTAAATTTTTGAAGTGAAACTTCTTTAGCGAGGGTAAATCGAAAATTTCGCAACGGAAATCGAAATGTTGTTGCACTCATACGAAACTAATAAGAAACGAAGTTATGCTGTTGTAGCGAATGAAGTGATATGAGGATCGGCTACATACAATCAAGCAGAGAGCCAACTTCTTGCAGTTTTATCTCAGGTGCTGTAGTTAGAGAGCCGACGTTTCTGCTTTTTTTGCATACAACTGAACTTTCCTCTAAATGTTATTTACGTCTACTACGTCATTTCGTGAGCGGTAAAAAAGTATTGAAATGTAATATGTGAAATAATTCTTTCAAAATTTTAACTGAAGTAAATTAGCCACTCGTGTCGTTTATAGAAAATGGAAACACAGAATAAGAGATTACTTTTAATAAATGTTTTCTTATAATTTTCAAATAAACAACAAATTTTCACTTCTACCGTGAGTGTGTCTGTACACACACAGTTTTTTTCTGTTGTTTACCATAAAATAGAGTATCGAATGTATTTCAATTTAAAAACACGTTTGTTGTAAATTTTTACATTTTCAATTATCGTTAGCATTTTCAAATCTTTTCAATATTAATTTCTGTAATTTACAGTACACTATGGGGCCAAATCCATATTTTATAATAAGGATTTGAAATATTCTGAAATTTGGGTCATTTACTCACGGGGTCATTATCAATTACTGCGTGGAAAATTTTAACGATCGGACTAATACAACGCCTACCTCCCATATAAATGAAACCGCGAAAAAAGTATAACTTGGTATATATTATAGATATGATCATGAAATTTTATATACTTATAAACATTATTATTGCCATATATCATTGCAAAAAGGGGATAGATCGGGTTTTTACCACGCCCACCCCCATATAAGTGAAATTTGAAAAACGCTATAACTTGGAACTCATTGCAGATAAAGTGATGAAATTTAATATGCTGGTAAATAATAAAAAATAAGCATATTTATATATCCAGGTAAAAATTATCCCGATTAGAATGTTGTTGCGCCTACTTCTCATGCATGTGAGACTTCAAAAATACATAATAACAAAAAAAAAAGAAAAAATATATCAGTATTTTGTGATTATATTTATACAGGGTGACAATCGTAAAGTGACGCACACATTTCAGCAGTTATTTTCAAAAGGACGTACTTCCATTAAGTACAATTAAGTGTTAACATTGCTGAATATATAAGCATTCATTTGAACCCCACCTCATTCAATATAACCTCCTTTAGCCTGCACACATGCCTTCAATCGATCCGGAAATCGTAGGATTGTTCGCCGCAGGACTTACTGATCAATTTCAGTCCAGGCTTTCTCTAATGAATTTGTCAGCGACTCCAGACTGTGGTGTTGAGATGCACAAGCCTTACTCCCTAAAATACTCCAAATAGAGTAGTCCATTGGATCCAAGTCTGGGGAGTATGGTGGCCATTCTTGAGATGTTATGAATCCAGAAAAATTGTCTTTTATCTATGTTTGCGTTTGCCATGTGGGAAGGTGCAGAATCTTGCTGGAAAGTCCAGTTTTCATTTCCAAATGTATCTTGGGCCCAGGGAAGAACATGTTAATTTAAAATGCTCCGATAAACAACCTGGTCAATTTTAACACCCTCTTCAACGAATATTAGAGGGGTTCTGGCATTAGCGGAAACTCCAGCCCATACCATAACGGAAGCTGGCTTTTGAACTCGGCCAGCAGTCCTATTTTGTTGCGATGATGATGTTAGCCACATTCGGTCATTTTGCGCATTGAAATGTTGTTCAACCGTGAAAATTTTTTCATCTAAACAAGATATTTTCAACATTTTTTAACACGGAGGAGCGTAGCAACGCCTTGCATCTTTGCAGTCGCAAATCTTTCTTTTTTTGTGTCAGATCTTGAGCTTTTCGGAGCTTGTACGGCTTAAGATTAAGCTTTTATTTTGCAATGATTCGCACTGTTTCCCACTTCCTTAGCGATTTTTCTCATTAAGCGCCTTGGATTTCGCTTGATTCGTTTACGAATTTTTTCTGTTAAACCAGTAGTAGCAACTGTTGAAAATTTTCCCCGGTCTCTATCTCCAAAACCCCCAGTTTCATTATATCGAATAAAAGCTCGGTCTACCGTACGACTTGACAAATTTAAAGCCTTTGCAATTTGACGGCTACTATAATTTGCCAAATGAAATTTCATAATTTCACGACGAATATTTTCCTTGTCCATTTTTATGAAAATTTCAAAATGTAATAACAAAAATTCAAATGAAATTAAAAGCAAAGCCAATGATGAATGAATTTGCTTTTTAAATTAAAGTAACGGTAAATGGCAAAGCTTGCTGCAGAGTATTAAACTTGCGTCAGTTTACAATTGTCACCCTGTATATCCGATAGTTCTAATTTTTACCATTATGTAAAAGACAATATATATAAGCACATGTAATTTAATGATTATATCTGTAATGGGTTAAAAGTTATTGCATTTTTAAAGTTTAACATATATTTATATTGGAGGTAGGCGCTGCAATTGTCTGGCTAAAAAGTTTTTCATACTGATTACCATTAAAATGGAACAAATATAACACCTTGAATAACTACCTATAATTAATTGAATGTTTGTAATGTCATATTTTTGCTTGTTATTCAAGCTGTGGCAAAAAGTTGCAAAGCACTCACACCTTATTCTAAAGTAGATGCTTCACATAATATGATGGTTTTTATTTTCGTTCGGGGCAAACCACAGCTTTTTTTTCATCCATTAAAAAAAAATAATATGTAAAAAAAAATTATTTTTATTCCATAACATTTTTGGGTATAAGAAAATGGTAAATCCCATTTTTATCATTTCCATTAATAGTGTAAAGTTTTCTCTTTAATATGAGACCAATAATTAATGTCTGTCTTTAGTATTCGCTAAGTTATGACACTTTACGTGCAACACTTTTCAACAGTATTAAAACTATCGACAGGATATTGCAACTTTCGACGGTCACACAGCCAAATCCTTCGCCTAATTATAATATCCTGTGTGTGGATTATAATGAGGGATCTATGGAGAGCAACTATGTTGTTTATTAGAAAATTGTTGGAAAACATTTATAAAACATTCTGTTGAAGTTTTTGCAGTCTTCTTCTCTCTATTTTGTTGTTGCTTTTCCTCTGTTTATACTCTTTACACTAATCGGCACTAACACGGCTTAGTACACGTATATAACACATGAAAGTTCAGTTATATGCAATCAAGCCGAGACTTCAATATCGAATCTCTCACTAAAGCACTTGCGATAAAACTGCGAGAAGTCGTCTCTCTGCTTGATTGTATGTAACAGAATAACAACTGCATAACTTCGTTTCCTACTGATTTTATTAGAGTGTAACAAAAACGCGATTTTTCACGTAACTGTTGTTGTTGAAGCTTTTGCACTATTCCTCTTTCTATTTTCTAAAGCTTTTTTCTGTTGATACTCTCTACATTTATCGGCACAAACATGACGTAGTACACGTATATAACACATGAGAGGAAAGCAGCTACATGGAATCAAGCTCTCTCACTAAAGCACATGAGATAAAACTGCAAGAAGTCGACTCTCTGCATGATTGTATGTAGCCGATCCTCATATCGCTCATTTATTAAGAGACTGTCATAAGTCAAAAAACACGATTTTTGAGTTAATGATGCAGAATTATTCATTATATCACGCTTAATATTGTGTAAAAATTTCATATTAATATCTTGTATACTCTGCGCGTGAGAATTATAAGATTTCTTCTTTTTTCTGCAAAGTGGGAGTCAATTAAAAACTTTAAACGCGTTTTCTGCGAAATCGCGTTGTTTGAGTTATGACAGTCTTTTAGTAAATGAGCGATATGACCTCGTTCGCTAAGCACAATAGCATAACTACGTTTCCTATTAGTTTCGTATGAGTGCAACAACAATACGACTTCCGTTCCAAAATTTTCGATTTACCCTCGCTAAAGAAATTTCACTTCAAAAAAATTTTAAATTGCGAAAAATGCGATGCGATTTAAAAGGATGTTTTACAAGAATTTCAGATATCTATACCTATGTAAAATATACCAACAAAACGAATGACGTTTTCAAGACTTGGTTTTGTTTTTTTTTTGCAATTTTTTGATGGCATTTGTCAAAGGGGAATCTGATTGTACTCAACATGGGTTCACTAAAATACTAGTTCAAATATAACTCGATTTGAAAAATGTGTGTTTTTTAATAAACTAAATTGAATTACGTATGATCCTACGTATTTTGATTTTTAAAAATTACTACTATCTGGAAATTCCAAACGGATGAACTTGAAAAAAATGTTAAAAATCTATCATTTGATCAAATAAAAAATTGCAAGCCATAAAACAAAAGGTTACTTCGCTAAAAAAAAAGAAAACATAAAATGCAAAAGATTGTAATATGGCAGAAGACACTCGAAAATTTTTCGGAAAAAAATACATATACACATAAAAGTCAAGTAAAAAAAAAATGTATGATACAAAAATGCGTTGATTGCACTTATCAAAGTCTATATGCATCTTGTTTTGGTGAAAATGGTAAATGTCGCTCACACAGACGCAATATCTCAAACAGACTAATAACACTGTACTCGAATTAAAAAAAAAAAATTGCAGCAAATGGGAGACACCGTTTCTAACTAATTCGGGGTCAAGGAATTCAGTGGTGTTAACCGTTTTTCTCCGTATCAGCAGAATTTCATACTACGAAGTTACATGTTACTCTTCCTATTGCGGTGAAAATTGGTACCAATGGGTTTTTTGGCATGAAAAAACTGAATCTGACATTTATTTGCAGAAAAAAATAATTTTAGACATACCTCCCATAGAAAAAACCGTAAAAAATCCTCAAAAAGTGGAAAATTTTTATGGGAGGTGCCCTTATTTTACATCGAAAAATTATTTTTGCACACATAATTTTTTTCGTTAAAAAATTAGTTTCTAAAAATTTCAGTATAATTGGCTAAAAAATAATCATCAGCGATCAAACGTTAAAAAAACAAGTAAATCCAAACGAAAATTATAATAGGCTATTTCTTAAAAAATATATTTAACACTACTAAACATGAATTTATTAGCAATATTAAAACAAGTGTGAACAAAGGAGAAAATATGTTCCCGTTATCCCTGCTCTTAAACTTCGCTGCTTAATAAATGCAAAGAGATTCGTGAGCATCAAAATTCTCTCTGCAGTTATGTGCTTAACACGGATCCGTCGTTGGTATCAAATGCATACACTTTTTAAATATAAATTGTTTCACATGATAGTTCAGACTAATAACTAAATAATATAACAAAATGTAATAAAATTGTTTTTATAGGGTAAAATGGTAGAAAATTCAGAAAAAATAGTGTTGAAAAATATTTAGGCTCTATTTTAGTTATATTACATTGTATCAAATTAATACATCAACGACTGGTTCGATTGGAAAAATGAACGACGGATGTGTGTTAATAAACAAACACTTTCGTTAAGGATGTAGTCTGGTGTACGAGTTTAAAAAAATCTATTTTTTTTATTATGTATTTGGAATGTACAATATATTGAGAGTATACTGTAAAAATTTCAGACGAAAGTTCAAAATATTAACAAATTTATAGCACATAGCCAAGAGCGCCTTATAATTATGCGCTGTAGGTTGTTAAAACATTAAAAGCGTTTTTTTTCGAAACAACGATTTTTTGATCGGACCAGGGACCTGCGGAAATTCTATCAAGCCGATTGGGTTGAAATTTTAATAGGTTATTCTACACGCCAATATAGCTATCGCAGGTAGTAGAATTGTTTGTTTTTAATCATTATTTCCTAATTTTGACCTCGAATTTCAACAAAAACAAAGCGCGATTTTTGAATTTTTTTTTAGAAGTCTGCCTTTTGTTATTTTTAATAAAAATGTTTAAATCTCCTACCTGAAATTTAAACTTTTTTGTCTCAGATGACTTCAAGTGCCGCAATCACCCGTGCCAGCCACACACCTTTTCTTTTAGGTGCCAACTTTGGACGTAAAAAACACTAAAAAAATATCGTAAAATAAACTCTAGAATTCTTTTTTTGTACAATTAAATACAATTTTATTTTGTTATAATAAAAAATTCCCGAAATAACCTTAAAAATTAGGCCGGAACGTTGTTGCATATCATCCAATTGAGCATAATGATATCGTATCTCATTATTGAGTCATAACGTTTCAGCAATATTTGTCATCTTTTTTGGTTCTCGAATTTAAAATACTGCATTTGATTCTAATGAAAGATGGATTTAGTTTTTGTTTTTTTTGCAGAATGTAGATGACGAAAAAATTTGCTGCTACTATTTATATGGCACATAATTGTTTCATTTTCCGTGGTAATTTCTATAAAAATGATTTTGGTACTAGCATGGGCAATCCACTATTACCGCTCATCGCAGAAACATTTGTCAAAATTTGAAAACTAATTTATTGCCATGTATTTGGTTACGTTACGTTGACGACATTTTTAGTATTATCAGAAAGGACACAGAACAGATCTTAGAAAAAGATATGCAAAGGAGTAGTTGACACTAGAAACCCGTCATTGTGACACTTGAATACAAAAAAAAAATGTTGTTCTACTAGCCTTCAGGGACACTTTGCGGAAATGTATCCACTTGGCTTCATTTAAGCATCCTAACATTTTCACGAAATAATATTGTAATTTAATGGACGCTAGGCTGTTTTTTACCAGGAAAATCAATAAATCAATTTTTAAGCGGCTGCGGAAAAAATCCCTTCACCAGAAACGCTGGGAAATTTGTTTTACCTTTCGTTGTATATGTTATGGATTGGAGAGTGTACTGACGTACATAAAAGAACGCTGAACTAGACGGTGCAAAAACAAGAGAAAAAAGAGAAAAATCCCAAAGTTTAGGAGATCGATCGATTTAAAAAAATGTCTAAAAATCAAAAAAAATAAATAAATTTTTGGGTGTCTTTTAAGATCTTGGAACGTAACCACCCTTGGTTCCTTGTATCGTTTAACACGATTTTACTTAACACGGCATTTACCAAAAACGTAACCTTTTGTTAAGCGAGGTCTACCTGTATTTTCAAAAAAGCTACATAAAATTAAATATGTTTTAATGGAGCCTATTTGTAGGGCATTGATTAAATGAAATAAAATAAATAAATTATTAGTTCTTGATTTTTCTAGCTCTAAGTAATATTTTAAAAATAAATTATCTAATTGGTTATTACTACGAGTACCTACTAAGTTTTAAGTTATTTTTAAGGATTTGATTATCCATAGACTATTAATATATAAATAAATAAAGAAATACGTGTCAACGTATGGTATTCAACTTTAGACTATGCCGACACTTTATGTTGGTGTAATGCAAGTAATGTTTGCTACATGTTAAGTCAAACCACATCATTATTCACACGTAAGTTGCACCAAAAGCTTTATTTTCCGTACTCATGCTCTTGCAATGAATATTCTCGCTTACATGATTTTTTTATTTTATGCTCACACTGCACGCTCAAAGCTTTAATTGAGGAAAAATCCTACTAAAATTTTTGCTGCGCCACAAAAATTATAGAATACTGATGAGGAATCGTGGCGAATTCAGAAACGGCCGTCTAATTTGCCCATCTCTATATACACTGTTGTTGTTGTGTGTGTGTGTACATTACTTCAGATAGAATACAAGATTAGGCATTGCGCAGGTTCACCATAATGGAAATTTTTTGGTTACATTTTGCTTTATTTACATTTAACTTAAATTCAACATTTGACTTAAAGCAACACTGGGAGTAAAAAGATTAGTGAACAAAAAAACGATTTTACAATTGTTATCAAAACGTAAAGCTAGCTATAAGCTTCACGTCATTCGAAAGCGCTCTTTGTATGAAGACGTAGATCATTGGTGTGAGGTGAGATACAGCGGTCTGGAAGCTCCATCAAGTGGACGCAATTAAGGAGTTGCTTAAGAAAAAGAGTCTCTATTACTTGTCAAAAACTTGGTCTTTGGCCTAAGTATATGAGTGGATCTTATTTGTATAAACAGAAAAAGCTTTTATATTTATTCTATATCAGTAATCCTAAAAGTATAATACAATATTATTGATAGTACTAACAAAATATAATTACATTATTATATTGTTTTGAATTGAAGGTCTGCCGTCAGACTGTTATCAATGTTATTAAACAATTTCAGGAGAATTTGACCAACGATAGGAAACCTGGTCCTCGAAAGCAAGGACCACATGATATTGGGAAAGCCAAGAAAATAGAAAGCATATTGAAAAGATCTCTAAACACATCTAGTAGAAAAGCTGCCCGGTTAGCCCAGTGCTCTGAATATTTGGTGCGAAAAGTTAAAGCCAATGCAGGTTTGAAAACATACAAAGTCCAAAAAGTTCCAGACAGGAATGCTGCAAAAAATTTAGACCCCAAAAGTAGGGCTCGGAAATTAAAATCGAATTTCATACAAAAATATTCATGTTGTATAATGGACGACGAAACGTATGTTCTGGAAGATTTTACGCAGCTTCCGGGTCAAAATTTTTATGCTGCTGATGCTCGAGAAAATGTCGAAGAACAATTTAGAATCCAAAAGCATGGCAAGCTATATGCAGTTGCGGCAAAAGAAGCAAGTCATTTGTTACAGTGGGCTCTATAAATACCGAAATATACATCAAAGAATGTTTCAAGAAAAAGAGAGCACAATGTGTCCACATATTTTTGGCCCAATTTGGCATCATGTCACTACGGCAAGAAAGCTCTGGAGTGGTACCAAAGTAATAACATAGTTTTTGTACCAAGAGAGGCCAATCCCCAAATTGTCCGGAGCTATGACCAGTGGAGAGATATTGGGCTCTTGTGAAAAGAAACTTAAAGAACACGAGCACAAAAAAGGTGCCCCAAAATATCGAAGATTTTAAAAGGAGATGGGCAAACTTCAAAAAAGGTGTCAACTATCAAATCTCTAATGGAAGGCTTACCAAAAAAGGTCCACGAGTCCATAAATAGTGGTTAGAACTATAAAAGTAACTAGTCGGTAAGGCCCCAGCAACTGGGGCTAGTTTTTTGCGGAAGAAATTTCTTTATGAAAAACCAATATCAAAAGAGAACCAAACTACTCGTTGGTGTTTGTTATTGTTATTTGAGTATGCAGATAATTCGTTAGATAATTCTGAGAGATGCCGTTACTCATGTCGCTCTTATTTATTATTTATTTATTTATTTTATTGCGAAGAAACCTGTCGACTTTGTCAGGGAGTTTAATAATGGCACCCGGTGTGGAACCTTGATAATTACTCTAATAATTTACGCTAAAAACAAAGTACTTGTTAGTTTATTTATACTAGTCGCATTAAAATAACATTGTATTGTAGTTCATAAGAATTTATAATATTGTGTTAAATAAAAAAAAAAAAAAAAATTGCATTGAGAAAAAAAATTGCGTACCATTTTTATAATTTAGTGCAACTGCAAATACAGGTCTCATGCAAGCGATAGCAAACCCAATCTATGTTGATTACAAATCTCAATCACAGATAGTTTTTCGAGTGCATTTAAATAATTTCGCACTGAATCAGTGGATATGCTTTCTGCAAAAACGGACAAGAAATAGAATTAGATTACATATATTGTAATATGCTGCTGATGTTGCGGGATACCTTAGGATTTTCCATGACCTCAAAGCTTTGCGGAAGCACCATCAGTAACACAACTGAAGTGTACGGATGTCAAACGTTCTAGTTGCGGCTACCATAAATTTTTGTGGTAGCATCAGCAACGCCGGTAATACTGCGTATTAATGCATAGTTCACAAAGGTAAAGGGAATAACTATAGGAAAAAGTACAATTAAAGCGATGGTCTTAATGTTGGAATTGAAACTTCCTGGAGAGAGATATCCTTCAATTTGACTAAATATTATTAGGGATCGCTGAAATCAGATATTTGTTAAGAAATTTACAACACATTTCAGATATTTATGTATTGATGTGTTAAAAAACACAGAGGTAACCCTTCTTTATACTAAAAACTAAATTTGATGCTCTTAATAAAATATTAGTAATTAATTAGTTCAAGTGCGCTTTAATTTTGGCACACTAAATACGAAAGTATTTCGAATAACATTTGACATTTTTTCTTTTTTGTATTAAAGTGAATCATTTTTATTTCTCAAACTAATATAGAATAAAAAAGACTTTCGCAATATAAAAGACCCGATGGATTTCTTTGAATTTATGCAGAAGTTATTCAGCTTTGAACATAGTGAGAACTAAGTGCGCTATAATTTTGAACAGCACTGTAGAAGTATTACATATATGGTTATTTTATTAGAAAAAAAACAATTAATTTCACAATTTATACATTTGTCGAAGAAAAAATAAACGAACAAACGAAACTTTCTAAATAAAATAAATAAAAAAAATAATGCACATTGATTTGTATGACAGTAGCTCATCTTTATATTATATTCTTTGGTTAAAGTCTTTAAAAGGTTTTTCCCCTGAAATATTTAATGGCTGCTTTTTCATTTCGGCCAAGTTATAGTGCGAAAGTTACAAAATGAAAAGCTTCTACTTTACTTCCAGTATAATCCTAATGATGAGTTTCCATTGCAAATAAGAAAACACAAAGATCCTTCCTTTGTGCCAGCTGTATACATACCACAATACTATGAATCAATTAGGACTGGAAACGATTTTTAAAAAATTGGAAAATAAAAAAAAAAAGTTACACGCGTCAAAAACTGATTTAATTTTCGTATTAAGCGGCCTCGAATTGACTTATGTACAAAATTTCATAGCAATCGAACAGCTCCTTCACTTTTGCCAAATTTTACTCTACGGCTTCGAAACAAAATGAAAATGGAAACGAAAATAGTAACACCGATTTTTCGGAATTCGCACGAAAATGAACTCTTCGTTCATAATTTCAAATATAACTAATTTGAGCTGATAGAAAACAGCATATAAGATTCAATGCTTAAACTTACAACTGAGTCCAATTTTTCCAGCACCAAAAATTATTACGGTTATTACGTCATGCGACAGCCGTATTTTAATATTATTAAATTACTTAGAAGTTACTAACCTGCAATGGATATGAAATAATCGAAGTAAATAATAGGAAAGAGAGGTTCACGTAATTCGCGCAAGTATAGCTTTAAAACTCCGGCAATTGAGTTGATGTCGGATGCATCGGTGGTGTCAGCCAAAGGATCTTCACCTCGTTCAAAAGCCTCACGAAAGTTTGTAATGTCCATTTGAGAGCCTGATACTCTAAAAATTCCTTGGTGATGCAACCCTTAAAAAAGTAATTAAAAGGGAAATTAAGACATGGTCCATTAAAAATTGCAACTTTGCAGTTTATGAGCTGCGGATATCATTATCTAACGATTCAGTTTAACATTATATGCAGATTATTTTCTAAAATTTCAATTTCGTCAGATAGTTATTAGCGTGAAAGTGCATGAAAAACAAAAGCACATAGTATATTGAAATAATGGCGAAGCAACTTACAAAATCATAGCTTAGCAGAAAAACCACATACGGCTCCACACGAAAACCCCAAATTAAATTTTTTTTAAATAAAAAAGAAAAGATACTCGGGTAAAAAAAATGGAAGAGATAACAATTTTAAAGCGAAAAGTTACAAGATTATTCAAACAATATTAAAACTAATTGAACAGAGAATGAGAAATAGTTTGTACCTGAAATGAAAAATAACATGAAAACCTGTTATAAAAGTGGATTTTATATTCCCTTTTCTTGGTTTTGTTTTTCTATACATCTTTGCTTGTCTTTTAATCATCTAAACGATAGAAAGATGACTTGCAAGTAATTTTTGTGTGTTGAGGTTTTTAATTGCGGTGTTGTTGCCGTGTAATAATAACGCTATGCGACAAATAAAAAAAAAAAACAAAAATTAAGATGGAGGGGTTCTGACCCATACAGTTGGGTTGGCTAAAAAAATAGTGACTTTCTACGTTTACCAAGATTTTTCATATTTTGCGCGACTCTAGTGAATGTAACGCAACGTCTAGGCGTAGATATATTATAAATTTATATTGTATTGTTCTAAGCAACTAAATGTCCTCTTTTGAATGGCTATATAAAAACTTACTCATTGGATAAATAAAAATAAAGTTACGGGCAAGTGTTTACTTCAACCTATTAAAAATTAGGTTTTTCGGTCCTAATTCCAGATTTTGAGGGTCAATTCAAAATTCGGAGTATGTAGTTTTCTTTTGCTTGACTAGGTCTACGACACGTGCAAACCTCGAAAGAAGCATATTCAATATTTTTTTTACCACACTGCACTATGGGGTCTATCTAGCTGGCCGAAATTCGAAAAATCGACTATCTCGGTTTGAACCCAAAAGTATATGGGTTTCTTTCAATAGATCCCTCATCATAATACACACACAGAATATTCTAATTAGGCGAAGGATCTAGCTTTACGATCGTCGAAAGCTGCAATATCCTGTCGATAGTTTTAATATTGTTGAAAATGTGTTGCACATAAAGTGTTATAACTTAGCGAATACTAAAGTTAGACCTTTATTCTTGGTCTCATGTTAAAGAAAAAACTTTACACTATTAATGGACGTGATAAAAAATTAATTTATCATTTTCTTAAACCTAATAATGCGATGAAAAAATAAAAACTTTTCTTAGCACTTTATTTTTTTTTAATGGATAAGAAAAAAAAACTCCGATTTGCTCCGAGCAAAAATAAAACCCATCATATTACGTGAAGCATCTACATTAAAATAAGGGATGAGTGCTTTGCACCTTTTTGCCACAGCTTTAATAACAAGCAAAAATATGACATTACATAACATTTATTAAACCATAGGTAGTTATTTAACCCTTTGACGGCCGAATTATAATGGGGCTTGATAGAAACAGTTTGTTTTGAAATTATCGTTGCTTCCACAATCATAACACCAAATTTCTGGCTTCTAAATAGATTTGTTTGTCCTTTATTAAAGGTTAAAAAACATAGCTATGAAGCTGTAGATAACCACTAGATAACTCTTTTTTTCTAATATTTGGTTTTCATATTCTCTTGTCTTTTATAAACATATCTGATAAAAAGAATTTGCGCTTAGTAATAATTAAACATATTTTTTTTCAAAAAATAGTGCAAAAGATTTTACTACAAAACTTTGTACTTTAGTTTTTTACTGGACTTCAAAGACAAAACATTAAAAAAAATGACATAAGCAAGAAATTTCAAATGTTCGGCAACCAGCAAACGTGAAGAATACCTTACAGAACTGAATGTAAATATTATTATTAGTGAAATTTGTTAAATACCTATTTTATGCCACATTAAAGTGAATGTTGCATATACGCAACATTGGATATGAAAGAGTTAAGGTGTTATATTTAAGCCATTTTAAATGGTAGTCAGACAAAAATTTGTGTACGGAGTTAGTTTAAAGCCTAATTGACTCTGTATGAATAACTTTTTGATCGGACAATAGTAACGCCTACCTCCAATATAAATGTATGTGAAATTTTAAAAATGCAATAACTTTGAACCCATTACAGATATAATCATTAAATTACATGTGCTAATATATATTACCTTGAACATCAGCCATGCTAAAAATTAGAGCTATCGGAATATAATTATATTACGCGTCTTATGCTTAAGTGCATGAAAATTTCAAGTGGTTCATCATTTCCTAGACCAAAACGAATTTTGAGAAAAATTTCAAGTTTTCGACAATATTTTTTTTCAATCCTTGATTACTTTGTCATTTTTGATCCGATTACTATCGTTTTATGCTTAAAATTTTTGTAATAAAATGGTCTATCGATTAAATAAATTAAATAAAACTTTAGATTTTGTGATTACTTTTTGTGAGAAAGAAAACTTAGTCCACGACTTGTGTGAAAATTTCTCAAAAATCACACGAAAATTTAACTTTCAAAATCTATATCTCAGTCATTTATAATCCGATTTTAACAAATTTAGCAGCATTAAACGCGTAATTTAATTATATTTCCTTCAACATAAAACAGATTGGTAGAAGCTATAGGTAATGAGATATTATTCTGTAAGTGAAACTGTAACCTGAAAAACCATTATTTTGTCATATCTCGAAAACTTACCCATAGAAAAAAAATGAATGTGATTTTGGTGTTCAGCATTAGAATTAG
Organism: Toxonevra muliebris; assembly: GCA_963691655.1. Classification (NCBI taxonomy): domain Eukaryota; kingdom Metazoa; phylum Arthropoda; class Insecta; order Diptera; family Pallopteridae; genus Toxonevra; species Toxonevra muliebris. The sequence goes on along the minus strand of OY829328.1, from coordinate 47,771,071 downwards.
TTTAGAAAACCTACTTTGGTTCATGTTATATTTTCACTGTATTCCAGTGTAATATATACCAGGTTATACCCTTTTCGCGGTTTCATTTGTATTGGAAGTAGGCGTGGTAATAGTCCGATCGTTATAATTTGCAGTGATTGCTAATGACCCCATGAGCGAATGAGCCAAATTTCATAATTTTGGCCAGCTAAAACGGATTTGGCCCTATAGTGCACTGTGAATAAAATTATACAAGAGAGTTTTGATATTTAAAGATTTCTACTTTCAATTTTGTTGATTTTACCACGTTTATATCAACTCGCTTTCAATGGTGTCTGTCTGTCTGTCAGTCTGTTCGGTACAAATTTTGCAACTAACTTCCCGATAAGCTAGAGACTTGAAATTTTAAATATAGTTCAGAACTGGAAGACAATGCAATATGAAATATCTAAAATATATATAAATATAATAATATTTAAAATATTAGCATCGGAAGCTTTTCCATTTTTTCATAGATCAAAGCATTGAATTCATCGTTGTTAAAACCATTTGCTTTAACGGGAGTAGAATATATGTATATGTGTATTGTTCAAAGACAAATGAGAGAGAGAACAGAAACAAACAATAAACTTTTCTTTTCGTTTTGTTCCGCTTACAAAGAGTATAGATTGTAAAGAGATCGCAATTTGTTCTTGCTGGAATCGAAACAAAAAATCGTAGAAACAGCAGCGAGGTGCAATACCGATGGTGTGACAGCGACGGTTGTCAACACACCCAGCAGTCAAAAATGTATGAATGGATGAGTTTCACGTGTTTGATGAAATAAATATTTAACATTTCTTTTAGCAAAACGTGGGACGCATATGGATAGAGATAAAATTGCTAGCCATTTAGGTGAACTATTCATCCATCAATTGACTATTGCATGCGAACCACGTTTGTTGTTTTAAATCATACAAGTTTTTTAGTCCTACTAAAATTCACAGTTACAAATTTTCAAGACAATCTGTATGGGATAAGGAATCTATATGTGGTTGTGAATCTGTATGGGGTTAGGAAAAATTATTTTATACTTTTTAGTCCATTTTAAAAACGCGGTATATTAAAAAAAATTTTGTATTTAAATTATTTTTAGCTTATACATACTGATCCAAATTTGATGCGATTTTTTGCAAATGAATTAAAATAAATATGATTTATTAAAAAATAAAGGAAATAAAGCTTATACGTTGAATACATATGATTTCAAGACCATTAAAGATGGTAAATTTTTTTTTTCATACCAGAGCCTATAACTTTGTCAATTCTTTCGAAATTTTCATAAACTCAACATTTTTGTACAGCAGCAGGTGTTGTGGATCCATTAAAAGAAAGATTTTGAACAACGGACGCCTAGATGTTGCGTTATATTCAAATATTGTTGCCCAAATCAATAAGAATGAAAAACGAAAGGAAATCTTCCAAGACAATGTATTTCGATATGACATCGGAGAAACAGTATTCTCCTTTCTGCCGCTTAACATTATGAATTACCTTCAAACCAAATAACTCGAGAAGAATTTCTTTGTGAACATTTTTCTACATTTTACACAGTATTCGAAACGTCTAGGGAGATGGCTCTTAAACGACTAGTCGACAAAGACAAAATTTTCAAAAAATATAGATTTGCAAAGCAATACACACAGAAGCACAGAAGCAGCATCCCTTACTGCAGAGGAACTACAGTCAAGTTGATGCGATATTGAACTCCAGGCCTATAACTCTAATGTTTATAGATCCCAATGACCTGGAAGCATTACCGCAAGGCCATTTTTTGATTTAAATTTATAAGTACGTCGTATTTACGCTTTGATCAACTTCTACCGCAAATTCTCGCCCGGAGCAGCCATGACTCAAATTCCTTTTCTTGCATTCCAGAAAGGTAACAAAAATAACGGCAAGATGGCGCACAAGCACCTTTTAAGAAATGTAAAGATTAAGCTAAATGTGCTCTTCTGGCGCACCTTTCGAACTATGCATCAATTTGCGCTATCGGCGACGTTCTTCAACGAAATTCTGATGGAGATTGGAAACCTTTAAGTTTTTACTTCAAGAAATGGTCGGAGACACAAAAGAAGTGCAGCACTTACAACAGGGAGCTTCTCGCTGCTTGTTCTGTCGTAATATATTTCCGATATATATGAAAAGGTCGACACTCCATCATCTTCACGGATCACAAGCCATTAACGTTCGGCTTCAAGCAAAGTCACGCGTGTCGACAATCGATTCCCTCAATGCAATCCACGATGAAGAAATACCAGAAGCGCAGAAAACAGATTCTGAACTTCAAACTCTTCTAGCAAATCCGGAATCTATGTACATCATGGTTTTTGACACCGTTCACAACCCGGATTTAACGCAACGACACGAATGATGCAAGAGTGTTTTGTATGGCCGAACATTAAAAAAAACACAAAGACTTGAGCGCAGCAATATCATGCTACCGATCAAAAATTCATCGTCACACTCATAGCGCTATAGTTTCGTATCCTTTACCAACTGCAAGCTTTAGCGACATAAGTATAGATTTGATCGACTAATTCACACGATGGTCGGAGGCTTTACAGATTCCAAACATTAGCTCTAAAACAATAGCAGAAGCACTTTATAGCGACAGTTTGAATCCCAACTTTTTAAAGAACTCACACGACTCCTAGACGTTGAGAGAATTCGTCCGACTACATATCATCTTTGCGATCTTTACGCAGAAAGAAAGATTGAGTGCTGGCATAGATTGGGTGGATATACCTTCCGTTCTTCTTGGAATTGCAACACTACTTCAGCAGAGCTTGTATATGGTACTACCTTTAAGCTGCCTAGCGACTTTCTACAGGAATCGAAAGAAATACATCCTTCGGAAGATTTCGTCCGGTCATTTAAATCTGCAATGAACAATTTAAAGACATTTACTTTTTCACACAAAACGAACATGTCTATCACAATTCACATAGAGGTTTCGAATTGCATATATGCTTTTGTTCGACAAGATTCACTTAGCATATCTCTTTAACAACCATTTATGGCACTTTACAGGGTGACAATTGTAAAGTGACGCAAGTTTAATACTCTGCAGCAAGCTTTGCCATTTACCGTTACTTTAATTTAAAAAGCAAATTCATTCATCATTAACTTTGCTTTTAATTTCATTTGAATTTTTGTTATTACATTTTGAAATTTTCATAAAAATGGACAAGGAAAATATTAGTCGTGAAATTATGAAATTTCATTTGGCAAATTATAGTAGCCGTCAAATTGCAAAGGCTTTAAATTTGTCAAGTCGTACGGTAGACCGAGCTATTATTCGATATAATGAAACTGGGGGTTTTGGAGATAGAGACCGGGGAAAATTTTCAACAGTTGCCACTACTGGTTTAACAGAAAAAATTCGTAAACGAATCAAGCGAAATCCAAGGCGCTCAATGAGAAAAATCGCTAAGGAAGTGGGAGTAAACCGTGAAACAGTGCGAATCATTGCAAAATCAAAGCTTAATCTTAAGCCGTACAAGCTCCGAAAAGCTCAAGATCTGACACAAAAAAAAAGAAAGATTTGCGACTGCAAAGATGCAAGGCGTTGCTACGCTCCTCCGTGTTAAAAAATGTTGAAAATATCTTGTTTACAGATGAAAAAATTTTCACGGTTGAACAACATTTCAATGCGCAAAATGACCGAATGTGGCTAACATCATCATCGCAACAAAATAGGACTGTTAGCCGAGTTCAAAAGCCAGCTTCCGTTATGGTATGGGCTGGAGTTTCCGCTAATGCCAGAACCCCTCTAATATTCGTTGAAGAGGGTGTTAAAATTGACCAGGTTGTTTATCGGAGCATTTTAAATGAACATGTTCTTCCCTGGGCCCAAGATACATTTGGAAATGAAAACTGGACTTTCCAGCAAGATTCTGCACCTTCCTACATGGCAAAATTAACGCAAACATGGATAAAAGACAATTTTTCTGGATTCATAACATCTCAAGAATGGCCACCATACTCCCCAGACTTGAATCCAATGGACTACTCTATTTGGAGTATTTTAGAGAGTAAGGCTTGTGCATCTCAACACCACAGTCTGGAGTCGCTGACAAATTCATTAGAGAAAGCCTGGACTGAAATTGATCAGTAAGTCCTGCGGCGAACAATCCTACGATTTCTGGATCGATTGAAGGCATGTGTGCAGGCTAAAGGAGGTTATATTGAATGAGGTGGGGTTCAAATGAATGCTTATATATTCAGCAATGTTAAAACTTAATTGTACTTAATGGAAGTACGTTCTTTTGAAAATAACTGCTGAAATGTGTGCGTCACTTTACGATTGTCACCCTGTAATGTTCAGATCAATTGATAACGTAAAACCTTGTTTTCAGTTTGATAGCGACATTTCCGAAGATGTTAAATCTATTCAAATTTCAATAAATCAACCGAACAGTCGGAACAAAAGGAAAATTTCTTTGTCATGTTCGATTTTATCACGAGGTTCCGTCACTGAAACAACCTCGGGTATAACTAGTGTAGGTATATTTTACCCCAATAACCTGTTTATATGTATGTAATTATTAATCAAGTTATCGTTGTTAAAACATTTGATAGAAGACACAGTAAAATAAAGAAGTCGGCTAAATAGGGAGAATAGTATTAAAGTACTGCGGATTGTCAAAATATATGTCAAAAAAATCATCGATAGAGTTAGAGAAAAATGCATTTTTTATATAAACAAACATATTATTCCTAATATTATTATTATTATTATTATTTGAAGGAAGGACGACTCGAAAGTCAGGCACTGCGACCTATAAGATCTTTTGTACCAAAGCCCCAAGAAAGAAAGAAAGAAAGGAAAGGAGAAAGAAAGATAGATAAGATATTATTCCTAATAAATAAATGTTGAAATGTGGCAGCTCTATTAAATAATGTATGTACGAAAAATGAAAGAAAAATGTAAAAGAGAAAAAGAACAAAAAGAAATAGAGGCTGTCGGTAGAAATAAATTCGTTTATTTCATTCGTGTGTGTAAGCTGTCGAGAATGTAAGAAGTAGAAGAATATATTAAATTGAGTAATTTTTCTTTTCGCGCTCTACAAATTTTATAATAAAATACAAATAAAAAATGTTATAAAGGTCAATAATTAGCATTCTTTATTGAAAACTAAAGATAAGAGCTCCGTGAATAAAATTATTTATAAAAGAAACTAAACCAACATAGTCGTATACATATACACAAGATCTTTTATTGAAAAGCTGTATACAAAACTTCGTTGATACGAAAGAGATTGTAAATAAAACATCTAAAAGAAACTGTAACTTTTTACATTATGTCACCCAATGCTCCTTAACGTCCTCGCGAATCTTGTGACTCTTCACCTTGTCTGGACATGACGCCTAAATCATCTGATGGTGTCATGCCCCGACTGTGGCAACTTCTGGACTAACGCCTTGCCAAAGAATCCGATTTTATTACAGCGAAAATAATGGAGTCAGAGAAGAAACATCTAGAAGAACTTGGCCACAAAGCGATAATTTAAAACGCGATCTCTTCGCTGTATCAAATAGAGTCACCAAACTCGAAGCTGCGGTTTCCGATGACCATTCATTAAAGGCTGAATTAACCGCACTAAAAGCATAGATTGGCAAGCAAGAAAATCGTGCAGTTGCTTGTGATCTTCGTTTGCATGGAATACCTACGCAAATTAACGAAAATCTACCCAACATATTTGCAACAATATTAACTTTCCCGTACCGCCACTTAAGAGCATCTATCGCTTAAAACATTCTAAGCGAAACACCACAAAATTAGATTTGCCAATAATTATTAAATTGGGTAAGCCATTTGAAAAAATCAAATGTTGAAGGCGACATACTCCGACTTAAACACGCGGGTTTCGAATCTGATGTGCCGATTTATATTAATAAATGTCTAACTACAGCGAATCACTACACTTTGAAAGCCGTGATAAATTATAAAAAAAAACAGCTGTGTCAGCTTTCACACGTAAGGGACTTGTTTTCGTTAAGCGTATATCTGAAGATCTGAAGAAGAAGTACCTGTTAGCATTAATTCTTTGTGAACTTGATCAGCTGGTTAGTGCGTGCCCAGCAGGAAACACTACATTAAATCCCAATAGGAATATTGCCAATGATGCCAATCAGAGGAATTCACAGAAAAAGGCGAAAGATTTATTCGACAATTGAAGAGAAGAATATATATTATTCAATGTGGTTTCTATTACATGTTTTATCGTGAAGGACATCATTTCGATAACTCATTGACTTGCCAATGAGCCCGGATGAGTTGGGGTGCTCTGAGCAATAATAGGTTAAAAAATTAATTACGTTTTAAAATTGTGCCTTAAAACTTTGGAGCTGATCCAATAACACTGCCTGCATGCGTTTGGCGAATAAAATGGTTCCTAGTGTTTGCGAATAAATTTTGCATGCTGAACACGAATCTGAGGTCAAAAACATCCCATCGCAGCACGTTTTAGAAAAAATCAGTTTTAAACACCTAAAAATACCGTTTTTGATCATAATGTGCTACAAACTTAGCACGATTTCAATTCAAATTTATTTTTCCAATATTTTTTTGTATTTGACTTTTTAGAAAGAAACCGAATAAAGTAAAAAATATTTAAAAATCGTTCAATCGATTTTATTTTGACTTTTTTCCCCATCCACTGGCAATTAATATCAAAAATTAAAATAAAGTTTTTACATTTTGGGGGGGAGGTCAGAACCCGCAAAACCTCCCCCCTAAATACGGCCTTGATAAAGTAAATATTACCAAATTATATATTCGTTGACGTTTTTCGTTAGGATTACTGTTTATCATATTATTAAATACTTCTTCATATCTTGTCTTACATTATAAATTATTCTATATTCTTTATGTTTTCAAAGTTTTGTACACACTTGCTAAAATATTTAATTTCCATACATCAAACTATTCCAAATTCGTAAATTTAAATTGCTGTGCTGTGTTTATAACAAACAATCATCAACTATATGCCAAATTTAGATACTGGCGCCTATAGTTCCAAAAACAATGCATTTAATATGATGCGAATTCTTAGCAAACAGAAGGCTGGTTTAAAAATCGACGAGTTTAGATACTTATACAAGGGTTCGAATGTTGATATTTTTTGTGTATCTGAGACTTGGTTTTCGTGTTGCCATAGTGATGAAGTGTTTAGAGTAAATGGCTATGAGCTTTTTCGTGCCGATCGAGATGGTCATACTGGTGGTGTTGCCATTTTTGTAAAAAATGGTTTAGCTTGCAAATATAATTGTAAGTCATCTAATGGTAGTGCTATTGAATATATTTTTGTGGAAGTATGTAGTAAAACTGAAAAAATTCTTGTCGGCGGTGTTTATAGACCTAACCGTTATGTAGATGTTACTGAGTTTATGAATTTTCTAGAAACCCTTACCTTATTTTACCAGAACATTGTTATTGCCGGCGATTTTAACAGCAATATATTACTAGACAATCATCTTTTGTTGAGTATGCAGACTAGAGGTCTCTTTGATACAAATCTCACTATGCCAACACATTTCACTCAAAACTACTAGTACTCTTGGACCTTTTCTTTGTAAACGACTTGAACATAATATTACTTTATGATCAGATTTCAGCCCCAAATTTCTCAAAACATGATATAATATTTTACACGTATAATTTTCAACTTGTTTTTAAATCCCACTCATTTATTATTATTTGAAAGAGGACGACTCGAAAGTCAGGCACTGCGACCTATAAGATCTATTGTACCAAAGTTCCAAGAAAGAAAGAAAGGCAGAGAGAAAGAAAGATAGATAAGAAACATATCCAAGCCAAGAATCGAACTCAGGTCTCCAGAGATAAGAGTCTGGCACTCTGCCACTAGACCACAGTGGCGATGGTAGGACCTACAGTTTAACGCAGATTCCGAACGGCTGTGTGACAATTTTTTATCAGCTCGTTGGTTTTGCCATTACCAACCAAGGTGTGTACTTGTACACATTCTTATAATTCTCATCCACTTCATATCGATAGTGAATATAGGAAGTTTATGAGAATTAACCACCAGACCAAGACGGGAATCGAACCCGCAACCTTCTGGATGAAAGTCTAGTGCACTATCCACTAGACAATCGAGGTCGTTCCACTCATATTCTTACCGAAATTTCAAAAATATTAATTATATTCTGTTAAATGAGCAAGTTAATGTAATTAACTGGGAATTTTTTCATCCTTTAACTTCTGCTAACGACCAAATTGTTTTCTTTCAAAACAACATCAATACCCTCTTTGACAAGTTTGTACCCCTTGTGTATAAATCCGCTAAGCTTAAAATTAAGCCCTGGTTCAACAATGGAATTAAGGCATTAATTAAACAGTGTAATAAAGCGTATTCTCGTTGGAAACGCTATAAGACTACTAATTTATCCAAAGATTTTCGAGTGTTAAGCAGTGCTGTTACTAAGGTAATCAGGCTTCATAAAATCAGATACTATTAAAATAAATTTAATGATCTGCTTGGGTCCAAGCAAACTTGGAAACAAGTTCAAGATATTGGCATTGGTAAAAAGTCGGTGCGTGTTCCTCAGAATATTGATGTTAATGCCTTAAACAACCAATTTGTCAATTCGTGTTTTTCGGATGTTGATGTTTGTGATCGTTATCTTACTCGTATTAGTGGGGTTGATGCCGAATTTTGTTTTACATGTGTGGATGAGTGTGATGTTGTACAAGCGATTCTTTCTGTGAAGTCTAATGCCGTAGGTTTCGATGGTATTCATCCTATTTTCTTTAAAATTCTTTTACCCAAACTGCTTCCACATTTGACATATATCTTTAATAATAAATAATTAAATTAAGGTTGAATAATGAAAAGCCATTCCACTGTCAGTGAATATTATGTTATCATGAAAAGGAACAGGTACAAACTATACTAGATGATTTGATACAAAGAAAGGTAATTAGAATAAATAGTTCGGAATATAGTTCACCTATAGTACTAGTTAGAAAAAAAAACAGGTAATGTACGACGATGTGTGGATTATCGAACCTTAAACAAACTTACGTGCAAAGATAATTATCCATTGCCACTTACACTGGAATGCAAAATATCACTTTATATATGGGTCGTTCCATGTTAGATTTACAACTAAAATTTTAATTTCAACCAAAATTTTTTCTTGCATTCTTGAGAAGAAATTAATCGACACTTATTTTTTTATTTCAATGTGATGTTTTTTATTTTCAAGTTACGATATTTTAAAGTCTTGGAGTTGTAAAAATGGAACATTTTCCAATCCCTAATTACTTAAAAACTAACCGTTGTAGGAAAAAAATTCCAACTAATAAAAGTTCGTATTCGCATAAACTTATCGAAAAAATATGAACATAAAATTGTTTTTGTTATTCATCATATGAATTCTGGAAATTTTATAAACAAATTGAATTTTTCCAAACTTGGACATTTTTTTTTTAAATTTTGTTTGGTCTGCAAATATTTATTAATGTTTAAAAATTTCAGAGTGGGATGAGATATAGTTTTCGAGATATTCAAATATTAACAAAACAACTACTACTAAAGTGGCTTCGAGCGGCGCGTATCGTAATAAAAAACATCAAATTGAAATAAAAAAATAAGTGCCGATTAATTTCTTCTCCAGAATGCAAGAACAAATTTTGGTTAAAATTAAAATTTTAGTTGTAAATCTAACATGGAGCGACCCATATATAACATGAACCAAAGTATGTTTTCTAAACTAAATCAAGGACGCTGAACACGAAAATCACATTCATTTTTATTTCCTATGGGTAAGTTTTCGAGATATGACAAAATAACGGTTTTTCAGGTTACAGTTTTACTTACAGGCTAATATCTATTTACCTATAGTATTGGCCGATCCAAGTTGTATATCATAGGAATTATAATTGTATTACGCATCTTATGCGTAAAATCGGATTATAAATGACTGAGATATAGATGTTGAAAGTTAAATTTCCGGGTGATTTTTGAGAAATTTTCACACAAATCGTGGGCTAAGTTTTCTTTCTCACAAAAAGTAATTACAAAATCCAAAGTTTTATTTTTTTAATTGATAGACCAATTTATTACAAAAATTTTAATCATAAAACGATAGTAATCGGATCAAAAATGACAAAGTAATCAAGGATTAAGTAAAAATAAAATATTCTCGTAAACTTGAAATTTTTCTCAAAATTCATTCTGCTGTAGAAAATGATGAGCAACCACTTGAACTTTTGCAATTTTTCGCTGTCGGGTCTTCCGTGATCAATATCCAGCAGTAGTTTGCCATCATGCCCTCATCCCTGAAACTTTGATATCGTCTTTCGATTTCAGCCATATTTTGGTGCTCGTCACTTTCTGCACCCAGGTGTGATGGAAAAAAGTCGAAATTGCTGAATAAAAATTGCATGTTGGGAGGCATATTCGCACCTGAATTTTCGGAATTAAATTTATTTATCGTTGAATAAATGAATAAGGAATCAACTTTCAATTCACCGTAAATCAAACTTACCAATATCATTGTATTTTTCCAACATTACGTCGATGAGTTGGGCATGATTGTCACTTTTATAATTTCTCAAAAAATTTTGAACAACATTCGCAAATGCTTCCCATACTTCTCGTTTTGGCTCACTCAAACATTCAGTAATCCAGCATCGTCGAACAATTTGCGGATTTCAGGTTCAACCAATACGATTGTTTTGATTTTTTGTAATGACAATTTCGAAAACCCCCTTTGTAATGATTTCATTGCGCTAGCGTTATTTTTCAACGCTCTAACGAAATTCTTCATGAGACCAAACATGATGTGGAGGGGCGAAAGAATGATTTGGTTTTTATCGACGAGTGCATCGTTAATAATATTGTTGCCCCCAAAGTATGTTGGTTTCGCTGCGGCCAAGCATATTCAGAATAATAGTGTGCATGAAAATTTAAAGTGGTTCATAATTTTATAGACCAGAACGAATTTTGAGAAAAATTTCGAGTTTTACGACAACGAATCCCAACGGACCCTCCTCCCGCCCAATACGACCGAGGGGCGCATCTGCCAAACGCACAGATCGGTGACCGATGCAATCGCAATCCGGACTGCATTGCTTACGCGGAAAAGGTGGAATGAATTGCGTTTATCCCAATTGGCATTCAATACAACTACAGTAATCAAATCATCAATTGCTCATCTATTAAGTATAATTAATAAGGATGTTTTAGTGTACTCTAAAGAATTGGAAATGTCGAATAAGTTATAATGTTCGTTAAAATCTCTACATATTCCACGAAAAGAATCATTTTGAGCGTAGTTCGTCTTGGATAAGCCATTAAGTCAATTTCGCTCAGCAAATATTGAGATGTTAGAACTCCTGTTAAAAGCTTTGTTAAAATAGTTATATTCAGCATTTTTCTTCTGTTTATTAATGTAGGTAGATTGATAAGTTTTAATCGATGCTCATATGGTGGAATATTCAAAAAGTGGATTCCAACAAAAACTTCTTAATGCAAAGAGAAGAAATTGTTTTTGGACCGACTCAATTTTATTTATGTGGTTTTCGAGAATATCACAGTGCAACACATATTTTCCGGACAAAATCAAACCAATATCAAACGATAGTCAGTAACAAAAGCCCCAATCTCACGTTGCAATATATGTTTACAAATAAATTTCTTAACACTTAATTTCGTTTTTTATGTGCTACCTTTAACTCCTAGAGAGTACTACTTGTCTTCGGTGGCCCTTAGTGAAATTTTCTGGAGAATACCTAGCTTTTAAAGAGTTTTTAAGAAAAAGGCTAAATTACCCATTTTCGTGGGAGTTAGAGGGTTAAAATGTTCTAAGGAAATATTCTTGGAAAAATTTAAATATAGGTCGCCGAAGACAAGAACCAACTTAAATAAAATTTTTATATGATTTTTTTCATTGTTTGATTCGGGTTTTGACCAAAAAATAAAAATTTCAAACCACTGTAAAAAAAAATTGTGACGTAGTGGAGCAAAAAGGGATTGGGGCTTTTGTTACTGAGGTCAAATACTATCGTTTGAGATTGGTTTGGTTTTGTTCCGAGACATTGATTCTCAAATTGTTACATAGTGCATTTTACTTTTACTCAATCCTAGATTCCTTTGTCATTTTTGATCCGATTGCTATTGTTTTATGCTTAAAACTTTTGTTATGAAATGGTTTATCGATTAAAATATAAAACTTCAGATTTTGTGAGAAAGAAAACTTACCCCACGACTTGTGTGAAAATTTGTCAAAAATCACACCAAAATTGAAATTCCAACATGTATATCTCAGTCATTTATAATCCGATTTCAACAAACTTGGCAGCATTATACGCGTAATTTAATTATATTTACAATAACATATAAGTCAGATCGGTAGAAGCTATAGGTAAACTTACCCATAGAAAAAAAAAATGAATGTGATTTTCGTGTTCAGCGACCTCGAATTAGTTTAGAAAACATACTTTGGTTCATGTTCACTGTATTCCAGTGTTATCGATGATCTATTTGATAGATTGCCGAATAAAACTATATTTTCATTACTGGATTTAAAAAGTGCTTTTTATCACTTTTCTATGGGGCAATACGAGTTCTTAAAGATGCCTTTCGGATTAAGAAATACCCCTCCTATACTTCAACGCTTTGTTAATCAAGTTTTTGACGATCTCATTAGGGAGGTTAAAATTGCGATATATTTGGACATTATAATGATAGCAACAAATACTGAAGAAGAGCATTTAGTAATATTGAGAGAAGTATTTGATAGATTGGTAAGGAACAAACTGGAACTGCGATTAGATAAATGCAATTTTATGGAATCGGAAATACGCCATTTAGGCTATAAAATTTCAAAAGAAGGATTTCGACGCGATGATAAGAATATAGAGCCCGTCAATTTTCCCATTCCACGAAGCCCAAAAGCTGCTCATAGTTTTCTTGGTTTATGCTCATATTTTAGAAGATTCATTGTGAGATTTTCACTCGTAGCTCAACCGCTTTATAATTTGATTAAGAAAAATGCAAAGTTTAAATTTGGAAACGAAGAGTTGCGCTGTTTTGAAACGCTAAAACTGAAGTTAATCGAATCACCTATATTGGCGATATATGATCCAAGAGATGAGACGGAACTCATCCCCTGAGCTAGCTCCCTTGGATTACAAAAGAAGTCTGATGGAAAATTTCATCCAGTGTTTTATTTTTCAAAGCGAACGAGTGATTGCGAATCGAGATACCATAGCTTCGAATTGGAAACTTTGGCGATTATTTATGCACTTCAGAGGTTTAGAATATATTTACAAAGTTTGAAATTCAAAATAGTGACCGATTGCAATTCTCTAACGTTGATTTTAAACAAGAAAGAGATAAAACCCAGAATAGCACGGTGAGCACTAGAGTTGCAAAATTATGATTACATTTGGAACATCGTGGTGGAACTAAGATGCAACATGTTGACGCCCTTAGTAGAATCTCTAATATTTGAGTTTTAGAAGAAAATACCTTTGAACAAAATTTGTCGATTTGCCAGTATAGAGACGAGGTCATAAACAAAATTAGAGAGCAATTAGAAAGAGAGGAGAGTAGTACCTATGAAATGAGGAATGGTTTAATATACAGGAAAAAGGATAAAAGAATTCTGTTTTACGTGCCAAAAGATATGGAAACCAACATTATACGAATGTATTATGATGAAATGGGGCATATGGGTTGTGAAAAAGTATCAAATGCGATTTTAAAAACATACTAGTTGGTAAGGCCCCAGTAACTGGGACTATTTTTTTTTTGTTCAAGAAATCTCTTTATAAAAAACAAATATCAAAAGAGAACCAAACTACTCGTTAGTATTTGTTTTGTGGTTTGTGTATGCAGATAATTCGTTAGATAATTCTGAGAAATACCGTTACTCATGTCTTCTCTCTCTCATTTGTTATTTACTCCCGCTAAAGCAATGATTTTTACAACGATGAATGCAACGCTTTGTTCAATGAGTGAATTTTAATGAATTTCCGACGCTAGTATTCTGGAATTGGCTAAACCGATTTAAAATCTGATAATTTTTGGCTAATTTATTCGTCAAGCTCTTTAAATTGATATATGTATAATATGATAGTGTAGCACTTCTGGATCTTCTGGAATAAAAATGTAGTTACACTAATAAATGTAAAGATTGGTTTTCAAATATAAAAGAACAAATTTATTGTCATATTAAGAATTGTTTGAAATGTATAGCTTTTTCCCCAAAGAGTGGAAAACATGAAGGGTTCCTGCACCAAAGTTTAAAGGGCCATATAAGGTAATAAAAGTATTGTCAAATAATAGATATCTATTGAAAGATGTTGAAGGTTTTCACCTTAATTAATAAATTTTGGTTTATTTCTACATAAACAATCCTAATATTTGAGGATTATTTGTTTGCACGAAGCAGTTATGGCGAAAAATATGTGTACGTATATATCCAGTATATAATACGGAGGCTTTTTAATTTGTTAAACGAATTTCTATTGTTTATTATGAGGTATTTACTGAAATGTCAATCTGGCAACATTAAATATCTCTGCCGTCCCAAGTATTATTATTACACTTTACAACATCAGAATATAAGAATGAAATGAAATGTAAATTAGAAACTGAAATATAGTCACTTCCATTTTGGCAATTGAAGAGCGCGCATTTAATACATTACAATTGGCGACGAGAGGCAAAAATAAAAAATAAAAATGCCTAACGAATCAACAACGGATAGTACGAATTCGCAAATAACGTTATTTCAATCTACGAACATTTCAGAATTTTCTCCAAAGCACATGTCGTGGCAAATATGGAAAGAAAGGATGGAAATACATTTTTGTGAGGTTAAGTGTACTGATGACAATGCAAAGAAGGCGATTTTGCTAAGTCCATTGGAGCGGATGCCTACAGTGTAATACACAGTTTATGCAGTCCAGAAAGTCCATCATCAAAAACCTACAAAGCGTTGTGCACAATCTTGCATGAATAGTTCACACCGCCAACAATTGTATTTCATGAGCGGAAGAAGTTTCACATGTCAAACAGAAAAGACGATGTCAGACGAAAACAGTTGCCATGTGGTATGCACGGGTAAAGCAAATGGCGCTCAATTGCAAGTTTGGCACAAGCTTAGATTCATTCGTACTCGATAAGTTTGTGGTAGGATTTCCAAATGAAATATTGATGAGAAGTTAACCATCGAGCAGGCATTGCGTACGGCAATGATTGTTGAAACGAAATTGTTAACGCGTGCAGCGATAAGATCTTACATCGGCCTTGGACAGCGCGGTTAACTTCATAAATCCGCGACTTCAAAAATTACGTAACGTAAAGCCGCAACATCAAAAGTATAATGAAGGCAGAAGCAAGGGAACATATCAGGAAGGCGGAAAACAATCAAAGGGTAATAAAAAAAACCTTGCATACACTGCGGATTACGATTACGACTCTACAATATGTAAATACAAAGAGAGTAAGTGCTACCATTGCGACAAATATGGGCACTTGGCATCGGCATGCAAAAGAAAGCAAAAAAACAGTGTAAATTATGTATCAGATTCTGATAGCAACAATTCTGAAGAATCATCTAATGTATTTTCAAACCACATTTTTAGTGTTCGTACAAACAAAACTTGTAATGGCATTTACACACTTCCGGTAGTAGTTGAAGGTCTTAAAATGGAGGCTGCTTGCGATACTGGCGCTCCATGTACACTACTTCTAGCCACGATATTTAACCAAATAAATAATAAAAGCACACTAAGACCGTGCAATATTCCGTATGTCGATTACAGTGGTGATCGAATCTCGTTATTGGGTGAGTTTAATGCATCTATTACGTATCAAGGTAATACAAAATGAATTGTTGTAGTAGTGACTAATACTAAAAACCCGCCGTTGCTAGGGCGCACTTTTTTAAGAGCGTTTAATTTTGATTTGATTCAAATCAATTCAGTCAGTATAGATAGCAAGTATTCAGTTATTGCAAATGCCATTAATGAGGAGTTTTGTGAGATTTTCAGTGATCAGCTTGGTGCATTCAAAGGTACCAATACTGAAACCAAATGGAGACATACGTGTGTGTGCGGATTACAAAGTCACGATTAACAAATTTCTAGAAGATTTTAAGTATCCATTGCCCAGAATCGATGAGATTTTTGCTGCGCTTGAGGGAGGTGAATTATTTACAAAACTTGATTTGTCACAGGCTTACAATCAACTAATTTTAAATGAAGACTCACAAATGCTGTGCGCCTGAAGCACACATATTGGAACATTTAAGGTAAAACGTTTACCATGTTTCAGAAAACCATGGAAGATTTGTTTAAAGAAGCTCTAGCGATCATTTTCTGTGTCACAAAACTAAAACAGTATTTACTAGGTAACAATTTCATCTTACGCACAGATCACAAGCAATTAACAACAATTTTTGGCGAAAATAAAAGCTTGCCTATGATGGCATCAGCAAGAGTGCAAAGATGGGCGCTGATCCTGTCAGGATTTAATTATATAGTTGAATTTGTGAAAGGCACATCAAATGACGAGGGTTGTTTATGCAGAATACCTCAAGCTTGAATAGATTCAGATCATGATGAATACAATTAAATAAATTTAGTACAAGAACAAAATCACTTAAATTTAAATTTTAAAGATATAGCAAGAGAAACTAGGCGCGATTCAATTTTATCAAAAATATTAGTATCTATAGAACAGGGAACCTTAATCAAATTGATGGGCGATGAATTCAAACCTTTTAAAAATAAGGAACTTGAACTATCTATTGATTATGGGTGCATTTTGTGGGGATACCGCACAATAGTCCCACGAAAATTGCAACATCTGGTTCTTGAATGTTTACACTTGTCACACCTTGGATTAATTAAAACTAAGGGCCTGTCAGGCTGTCAGTCACTCAAGGGGACCAACATGTATTTCGATACGTGCCGTAATTGAGTGATCTGATGGAAGTTTGGTCTATCACCTCCACGTGGTGACGGCTGGAAACAGTTGCATATCTGATTTCTGATATGTAACTGGCTAACATAGTCCAGGCAGAGGGAGCACACCTTCTTATGCAAAGCCTTCCCTAATCCAAGGTGTTATGCGACCCGTGCCTGTTGGATATTTTGGAAGCCAGAGGAGTAACCCTGGAACGCCAACAGTGGCGAGTCAGCTATCTGAATGCATTAAATTTAATTAATTTGATGCAATCATTATGGTGGATCCGCTTCCGTTGGTTTCTCCAGTGTTAAAAAATTTGGCTGTCTTTTTACGGAGCATCTCTGATACCTGGCCACCCCAGAGAGTAACGGTGGCCTTGCCGTGGTATGGGGCGCTGCCACGGTCGACCTTCCCTTCCCCTTTTCTTTATAGAGGTTGCCGTGTATTCTGATTCGTCGGGATGCACAGCTTCACCCTGGTTAAACAGGAGGAGCAGGCGACCGGACGAAACGGCATGAACGAAACCGAAAAAGGAAAAATCCTCAAAGTCTCTCGAGTTTACAACAGAGAGCGCGTCCCAGGGGAGAGTGGGGTTGTAATCTTTACAACCAACTCTTCTTTGGTGTCAGGGGCTGTGAACCCTCCGGCTGAAGTAGGTATGAGTCTGGACGTCACAACTGTGGCCAACATACCTCCTACAGAAGCCGGCGTACTGG
The DNA here is from genome assembly GCA_963691655.1 of Toxonevra muliebris. Classification (NCBI taxonomy): domain Eukaryota; kingdom Metazoa; phylum Arthropoda; class Insecta; order Diptera; family Pallopteridae; genus Toxonevra; species Toxonevra muliebris. The sequence continues at coordinate 47,753,379 of OY829328.1, read as the reverse complement.
GGCCACAACCTTCTCGCAGTATGAGAAGCAAATGGAGGAAGATTAGGTCGATAAACAGACGTAAGGAGGCCTCGGCCACTACTCTGCTTGAAAACCCAATTATGGCCAGTGTTTCAAACAGGGTACTCTCTGTGAAGTTACAGCAACCGATGCAGAGTTTCCTCAGAGAAACCAAGCCGCTTCCTTCAGGCGCGCTCAGGTAAAGAGGGCAAAGACCGATACTGCCAGCGCTGCCATATCTTGCAGTGCGGGCGCGCAGATAGGAGGCTCTAACACTTTCCGAAGTATTAACGCCACCTCTGTGATGCCTACTGCTGCCGGCAATGATAACGCGAGGCTACCCCGGTATTCTAACTCGGCAAATATTGCGGAACTTATCTGTGGACTTACAGTAACCCAGATAAATTTGCAACATTCCAAGGCTGCTACTGAACTCCTATGTAAACGCCTTTCCATGTTGCATACATTCCCTCACATAGCAACAATCCAAGAACCTTGGGTCCATAAAGGACGCATCTGTGGACTTGGTGAGTTAAGAGGGCGCACGATTCTATATGATGAGAGTTCTAATAGACCAAGAACCTGTCTTATAGCATCTCCTCATCTTACAATCACCAAACTTGGTCAGTTTTGTAGCCAAGATATGGTGGCTGCTAAGGTGAGTTTTCAGAACAATCGAGAATGGAAACATTTTGCGATTGCTTCTGCTTACTTTCCATACGATGCAATTTTGCCACCACCGCCACTGGCTTCATTAAGCTGTACTCGCAACGAGCGAGGTCTGGAAGCAACGATAGAAAATCTTACCTCTGCTCTTCAAACCAGCTTTGAGCGTGCCTGTCTTGCCAACCTCTTGCTAAAATTCCTGTTTCGTGGTGGAGCAACGAGCTCCAAGCCCTGCGGGTTGAGTCGAGAAAACTTATCAACAGGGCTTTCAAGACTGATCTTGATGAGCACTGGGCTCTATATCGTCAAAAGCATAAAGTGTATGAAAAGCTAATTACGAATTCGAAAAGGACCTCCTTTAGAAATTTCTGTAGCGGTATTGAAACTATGTCAAAAACAGTCAGGTTGGCGAAAATCCTCAAAAAGGGTCAAGCCAACCGACTGTGTTCACTCAAAAAATCTGATGGCACTTTCACGGAATCAAAAAGTGAGATGTTCAGCTTAATGCTGGAATCTCACTTTCCGGGCAATCAGGTCTCTGTTGTTCAACATCCCACTTTTCCGGAAGCGGGGACGGTTAGTTCAACAGTTTCGCAGCGTAACTGGTGTGTTGGATGGTATACTCCCAGTTGCTCTGAAAAAGGGTATGGTGCAATTGCTACCGGTTTTGAAGAAGATCTTCATCTCCAGTTTGGCTCTCGCTCACATACCACAACAATGGAGGTTGGTAAAAGTTGTACTCATTCCAAAAATTGGAAAGGACAACTATACCAATCCCAAAAGCTTTAGACCAATTAGCATGATGTCTTTCGTACTAAAATGTCTTGAGCGCTGTGTTGAACACCGCATCCGTAGTGAGTCGTTATTGTTACATCCTCTCTCTTCATTTCAGCATGCTTACCAATGTGGAAAATCTTGTGAGACGGCCCTGCAAAATCTGGTAGGTCGGATTGAGCGGGCCCTCAACAAGAAAGAATACACTATTGGTATTTTTGTTGATATTGAGAGAGCTTATGACAACGTGACTTTTGACGGCATGTGCAATGCATCATGGAGTGGATCCGGTTCTTGTTTACTGGATACGCTCTATGCTGTCACAAAGACTTATGATGGTTCAAGCTGATTGTGGTCAATCTGTGACTTGTGGCGTGAATAGAGGATGTCCCCAAAGGGGCGTACTTTCTCCACTGCTACGGTGTCTGCTGGTTGACTCTCTGCTTGTTCCCCTAAATGAGTCGGGTATCTACACACAGGCCTATGCCGATGACGTTGTTGCCTGCTTAATCACGGGCCAATCGGTCGGGTATGTTTGTAGAAAGGCCCAAACTTCTCTGAATATGATTGACTCTTGGTGCTGCTCAAACGGGCTATCGGTTAACCCTCTTAAAACTGGTGTTATTCTTTTCACTCGGAGAAGGAAAATTGATGGTCTCGTTTTACCAGTACTCAGAGGAATCACTATTCAGCTATCCCAAGAAGTGAAATATCTAGGAGTCATTCTTGATACCAAACTTCTTTGGCGTTCTCATGTTGAGCTAAAGGTATCCAAGGCATTGGCAGCTTTTTGCCAATGTAAGGCTATTTTTGGCAAAACATGGGGCTTATCACCTTATAAAGTCTTATGGCTTTATAAGGCTATGATTCGACCTATCATCACCTATGCATCTACAGTCTGGTGGAGCAGACTTAATGTTGACAGCGTTAGGAAAGCTCTTGCTAGACTTCAAAGGACTGTGGCCATTTGCTGCACGGGAGCTTTTCCTACAACACCTGGCCCATCCTTGGATGCATTGCTCAACTTACCACCCCTTGATGTTTTTGCTAAAGGAGAGGCTGCCAAAGCCATCTGTAGGCTTAAACGCAATGGGTATTGGTATGACACTTGCTGGGATATTGGTGACATTGTTGAAGGTACTGATATGGACCTAACAGTTCTATCAATGCCATCCGATACAATGCCAACAATTCCAGTTTTAAAACAGCGCTATACAATACAAATTCCAGAGGCCCAAACTTGGCTTTTGCCGGAACCTGGGCCGGGAGTTGATTGTAAGCGTATTTTCAGTGACGGCTCCAGAACAGAATTCGGTTCGGGTTCTGGGGTCTTTATTGAAAATGATGGAGTGCACCTTCACTTCTCCCTTGGGTTGTATGCTTCTGTTTTTCAAGCAGAAATTTTTGCAATCATCAAAGCAATGGACCATGTTATTGATAATGGTTGGAGAGAAAGGAGTATCTGTGTATTTAGCGACAGTCAGGCTGCGCTTAAATCCTTGCTTAATCCTCTAACCACGTCTGAACTGGTTATGCATTGCAAATCCAGGCTTGATTGTGTTGGAAAACACAATAGCCTGCTGTTGATATGGGTTCCTGGACACTCAGGAATTTCAGGAAATGAATCTGCTGACCTTCTGGCCAGAAAGGGTTCGGAAACTGGTTTCCTGGGCCCAGAACCTGTACTCTCTTTGTCGTCTACAGCCATCAAGACCACCATTAATGAGTGGGTCGACTTGACCCACAATCGTAAATGGGAGAACCTGAGGGGCTTTAGACAGACAAAGACCATGTTACCTGTAATCTCGAAGCGTCTAACAGACTTTCTGTTATCACTTAACAGAAAGAGTTGTAGGCAGCTGGTGGGATTATATACCGGTCATTTCTCTTGGGCCAAACATTTGCATATGATTGGCCTAGGAGCTAGTGGCTTCTGTGCTACCTGTGGTTTGGAGGAAGAATGTGAAAAGACGGCGGACCACTTTCTTAGTGTCTGCCCCGCTTTCTGTCAGATCAGAGTAAGCATATTTGGTACTGGAGTGTTGGGAGACGAACACCTGAGCTCTCTAACACCGCAGGATCTGCTAAGATTTATTAATAAATCTGGTAGATTTAAAGAATAGCAAAAGGGAACACAGGATATAGTACAATGGACGTAAAACTTGTCTGAGTGCTGTATTCTTGAATACTTCTTTTGTCTGTTCCAACAAAAAAAAAACAAGGACATTGAAAAACTAATTGGTAATTGTGAACCGTGTCAAGAATTGTAGGCTAGTCCTAATAAAAGTAAGCTAATAGCCTGGCAACCAACGGAATCTGTTTGAAGACGTATTCACATTGACTTTGCTGGCCCAATCAAAAATCATTTTTTCCTTGTTGTAGTCGATTCATTTTAAAAGTGGTTGAAAGTTTTCATAACTAAAAAATAACACTTGAATTTACAATAAACAAACTTAGGGAATTGTTCAGTCGCTACGGGTTGGTAGATGTAGTGGTTAGTGATAATGGTCAACAATTCACTGCTTCTGATTTTCAGCACTTTTTGAAAATGAATAGAGTAAAACATGTACTTACAGCTCCAGGACATCCATCTACAAATGGACAAGCAGAAAGCTTTGTAAAGGTTTTGAAAAAATCGATTTATGCTAATCTCAAAAATAAGGATAAATGTGATTTGAATGTGATAACCAATAGATTTTTGGCTGACTACAGAAATTCTGTACACTGCACTAGTGTCCGACCGAATAATCGGCTTCGACTATTCGGCCTTAAATTGCACCTTCGGTATCAGCTTCGGCTAAAAATGGCCGAAGTATTTTGCCGAAGCCGAAGATTATAAGCATTTTATTTTATAATAATTTTTACTATAGATTGGCAGTAAAAATTTATACAAATAAATAAATGTGAAGTTGTTATATAAAGTATTTACATTACAATTTCCTTGTAATATTTTCTCCGTTAGCTTGTTCCATTATTACTTTTGAAGTAACCCACAGATTTAAAATCATAATCAGTGATTTTTTTAACGAACAACCTGCTGGAGCTAATACAATTAGAGGCAGAAGAAGCAAGCCAAACTTTTTTACTTTTTAAGGAAGACTTGAAGCGTATTGAAAAGAAGTGTGAACTGTTAGAGAAGGCGACATTTTCAATTACTGGCGCTTCACTTTTTTTTTGCTTTCAAGGAGGTCAAAAAAATTGAAAATTATTTTGGCTAAAATCGTTCTAGAATATATGTGTAAAGGGATTCTTTGAAATTCACAGTCGATTGAAAGTTAGAGGCCCTGATACAGCACTCATACATATTTGAACTTTGAAACTAGTGAACTAATGCGCTTAAATTTTTATCGTATCTTCAATGCATCTGTAGTTCTACTCCGTCCGAACCTGGATCATTGTGATATCTCTCAATGTTTTTTATTTAAATTGAAATAGTTAAAAAAAAAAGACAAAAATCAAATACTTATTTTCAAAACTAGATAGATAAAAATACAAACTTTTAATGACTTAACTAAAAGAACATAAGTACAATAAAACTATCCCAAAAATTTAATTTTCAATAGTTTTACATAACCCTCTAGTTCCCAAGCGTGTCTCTAGACAGCCTTCATCAAAACGGGTTTAATTACCACCTTAATAATTTTTTATTGCTACATTTTATCACATCGTTTATGGAATTTCCCAAGCATTTAATAAAATGCATTAGTTATGTGTTATTATGATGTTAGCGACAGTCAAAGTCAAAATTTGTCAGAGACAAAAAAATTAGTTATTTTGTTTGAATTTGAGATAAAAATAAAAAATATAAATAAAATACTTCCCGTCATACTAGCCAGATAAAAAAACTAGCTGTGATTAGCTAGGAATTTAAATTTTTTATACAACATTTTTGGTTATTTAAAAAAAAATGTATAAAAAGTTTATTTAACAACAAATGCTTTCAGGCATTCAACTTTTCCGGCTTCATAAAATCACGCCCATTAAATTTTTTAGGATTTTGAGATCAGATTTATGCTTTTTACATTAAAATTTATCAATCCCAATTTTTTTAAATAAAAAATTTGGGAACTAGAGGTTAATTCTGGTTCCGGCTATAGGTCTATCGATTAATACGCTGATTCAATCTTTGATTTTAGATAAGCAGAATCATGGCAGCCATCTGCCAACTCCTTTTTTTAGACGCAGGTGTCGTTGAACGACAGTCGTTCTACAGATATATAGTCGATGTAACTGTATATTTTGACGTAAACAAATTTTTAAATGACTCTTGAAATAAATAATACTTGTCAGCTCCTTCGACAATGAACAGTTATTTAGTGTTACTGGTCAGCTTTTTATTTGGAGTATCTACTATTTATATATTTCTGTATATATTTGAAAATACATAGGTAGAAAAATTTACTTTCAGATTTTTATTTTTTAAAAATCATTCGGTCTTCGGCTTTGGCTGAAGGTTAGATGAATGGCCGAAGTTCGGCTTCGGCCAAAAAATCACCTTCGGTCGGACACTACACTGCAGCACTAATGAAATACCAGCTAAACTATTTTTCGGAAGAACGTTGAAGACCAGATTAGATTCACTCAAACCGTCTACGACATAAGAGGTGATATTCTCAATTATAAAGGGCATGGCAATGCAGAATTTAATGAAGGTCAGGGTGTTTATATTAGAGATTACAAAGACCCTAACCAACCTAAGTGGTCCCCTGCAACAATTCAAAAAAAAACTTTTTTATCGAACGTATTTATGCACCTTACTTCACACCAATCGATCAATAAAAAGACATGCAGAACAAATTAAAGGAAAAAGTGGAGATGTTACAAATGCCGTGGTTGAGGTCAAGTCCACATTCATGCCTTTCGAAATTAAGAAATTACTCAAATTTTGTACATTTGAAATTTTATCTTGATTAATTACAGCCACACAAAAAAAAAGTTTGTTCTGATCTGGGGGTCCGACCATGTTTATTATATGTTTTTGGGGTCGCTGAACATCTGGATTCTGCCATAACCTAAAAAAACCCATAATTCTTACTTATTTTATTTCAACAAAAAAAGCAATCTGCTTTACGAAGAGGTTCGTTCCATTCTGAGAATTATAAATTATATTGGGAGCCCATGAATGTTCACCAATATGCAAATCGAAAATTTCCTTGTGTGTGACTTTGATGTCATCGAAACAAATCTGTAATGAACTAACTTTGCATTTACAGCAAATGTAACAAAACACATAACTTTGCGGATCACCTAATTGCTCCGTTGCCCACCGTAACCACGTGAAGGCGCCCTGGATGCAGACGCACGCAAGACATAATAGCTTTGAATAGAACCCGAGCTTTGAATTCTGGAGTCAAGCACCGAAATATGGAGATTTATCACGAAGACTCATGAATGAATGCGGAATTAGAATATTTTTGGAGACCTAACAGATACGTCTACATATCAAGTTAAATGTCCGACATACGTGGTTATTGGAGTTGATAGGATTTTGGTTAAGTGGGTTATGAGGTTATTGTTTATAAGTTTTTATTTAGAGATTTATGAATAAGCGTAGAGATTAAGCTGAATAAGAGGTTATTAGAGGTGATGTACATTGAGTTATAGGGTTAAATGGGCTATACGGCCATGAGTTGAAGTTAATAATACGGCTTAGATTTCGATGGTACGATATCAGATAACTCACTCGATTGGTGTAATTTGTACGCTAGATTCTTTCAGAAAGTATATGAGAAGCATGATGGCTTATCACACACACCTAGCATTTACTATCATACCTTCGAACTCCATAACTGATTTTGATATTTCCGTAGATGATGTATCTTTTGCTATCGCAGACCAGAAATCTAGTTCAAATCCAGATATGGAAGGATTATCTCCTATATTTTTTAAACTTTTCTCGCATATAGTTGCTAAGCTATTTAATGCGTGTTTAAAAACTGGGGAATTCCTTGAAGTTTGGAAGTTATTCTCTACAGTTGCAATATTCAAATCTGGTGATCATAATAATGTCTGTAATTATAGACCTGTTGTCAAACAAAGCACTTTTGTTAAACTGTTTGATAATATCATCAATACCAATCTGTTTAATCACATTAAAAATGCTATTTCGGAATGCCAACATGGATTTTTTCCTGACAGGTCGACATGCACTAATCTCGCTCAGATGGACGTTATTTATACTGACTTTTCTAAGGCGTTTGACAAGGTCAATCACCATATTCTTTTGAAAAAATTGCATCACTAAGGTATTAGTGGAATACTTTTCAAATTTTTTTCCAGCTTTCTCAGTGATAGAAAACTTTTTGTTAAAAACCGGTCCAATTAAATCAAGCACATTAGTTAATTCAGGCATTCCTCAAGGTACCAAGGTGGCCCTCTTTTGTTTTTAATCTTTATTAATGACCTATCAAATAAATTTAAATTTCTGAAATGTTTAATGTTTGCAGATGATATTAAACTCTTTTCAATATATCTGACTGCTCTAATCTACAAAATGATCTAAGGGTACTTGAAGAGTGCATAGCTAACCATCTACACTTAAATATCAACAAATGTTGCGTTGTGTGATATTCTAAAAAAACAGGTATAATAGTTTTTAACTATATTTTACAAGAATGTGTAATAAATCGTAATGACGAAATAAAAGATCTAGGATTAATTTTCAACTCCAAACTCACATTTTCTAAACATGTTGATTATATAGTTTCTAAATCATTTGCCATGATCGGTTTCATTAGGAGAAACTGTGAAAACTTCAAAGATCCACTAACTCTAAAATCTCTTTATATATCGTTAGTAAGAAGTCGCTTAGACTATTTGCTCACTAATTTGAAATCCTTTATTTGAAATTCATTCCATAAAATTGAAAGAGCTCAAAAATGTTTACGGGATTCGCTCTATATAAGCTACATTGGACAGACGGCCTTCCATCTTACATCGGTAGACGCAAATTGCTTGGTCTACAGTCTTTGAAAGACAGAAGAAATTAAATTTCGCTAATTTTTGCATTTAATGTCATTAATGGCAAATTAAATTGTTTAGAACTTTTTAATTTGTTTAAGTTCCACAGTACGTTCCACCTCGTGATTTAAGACACATAAGACTATTAATCGTTTCAACACATAGCACTCTTTATGCTTATAATGAACCCATCACAAGATTTATTCGATTGTGTAATAAGTACTCGAGTGTTATAGATTTTAATGTTAATATAAATAGATTTAAGCTTAACTTGTTTGCAATTTTCAATTGAAATATAGTCTGTAAGAAATTTCTGTAGACTGAATAAATAAATAAATAAAAAGTAAGTTATAGGGTTATGGGGTTTAAGAGCTTGAGTTCTCACATCTTTCTTAGAGTTATGTGCATTTAATAGCTTAAATTATGGGTTTTTTGAGGTTATGACGAAATCCGGATGTGATGGTGTTAAATAGGCCTCGGATTCGGATTCAGCGACTCTAAAAACATATAGTAAACATAGTCGGAACCCCAGATCAGAAGATAACTTTTTTTTTGTGTGGCTGTGTTATCCAAATATATTTTCTAAATATTTTAAAATCATTAAAAAAAAATTTTTTTAATTCGCCTTGGGCCACCTGATATTATTTAACTTTTTTCTATTTTTCATGTTCAGAAACATAGAACTGGCCGATGTCATTAGAAGTAAATTCTTTTAGGAATAAAATGTTCTTCCATATTATTATTAAAAGCAATTTCTGCCACTATTGCAAGATATTTTCAAATTTCACTTAATGAAATGCAACCATGCGCTATAAATTTTCTGACAACTATTTTTCGACAACCATTTGACATTGAAATCAAATAAATCTTAAAGATTTCATTAATTTTAAAGAAGGACGAATTCGACTAAACATATTTGTTTATTTTACTATGGATAGAAAAAATAATATAATGAAAAATATTAAGTATTCATTCAAAAAATCATTGAGAATAAAAGTTAATTTTTAAGAAGAAATAATATAATAAAAAATATTAAGTATTCATTCAAAAATCATTGAAAATAAAAGTTATTTTTTATATAGCACTGTGAAATTAATGAATGTAAAGTATTTACCGTAAAGATTTATCACTCGAATACAGCTCCTCATTATAAGTGGGATTTCTTCACCAGTAGACTCCAAATATTCTTCTAACGAACCTCCAAATAATTTTGGATGTCCCGAAATATTTATACGACCTATCCGTTTCCGTTTCAATATTAAACCTTTTTCATTTGATGTTGAATGGACAGAACCGTCATGATGTAAAATTTTGTTTATGAATTCTGCTTTTGCATTTAATCGAGAAATTCGTGATGTTCCCTTCATATATTCTCGAATTTTCTGTAAAATAAGAACAATAAAATAAAACTATTATTATACATATCAAACACATAATGATTAAGAATATATGTTTCACTGGAAACTGCTTCGCATTTATGCATATCCGTAAAAGGAATCTTGGTGAATATCAAATACCAGATGTTTATTTAAACTCCATAGAAATAGGATCAAGACTAAAATTTCTATTGGAGGCTGGACTTATGCAAATATTATAAGTCTATGAAGGGGAACAATAGACTTTGTAGGTCTCAGTGCACTACCACCAATAATAATATTAATAAAATAGTTAAGTACATATTTGATCAATCTTACTAATAAATCGATATTATGTAAACATTCACGAAAAATACCAACATTCCAATAAACAAATGGTACCTGAGGTTTACCGTAAATGTCGACAATTTTGAGAATGATGCTATTGATCCGAGTTTCAGCTTTGTGACAGTTAAAAAAAAAGCGAAACTATTTATTTTTTAAGTTTGTATTTTGTATTATTTAAAACAACAATTTGTATTTTGTAATAAATTTGTTGACAAAAATTTCAAATTTTACATTTAACTATGCATACATTTTTCTTTTTTATGACCTAAAAATGGCATTGGCGAGATTAACAGGCATATCATTAATTCCGACGAGGATGTCGGAATTTTATTATTATTTAAACATCAAATTGCAAAAAAATGTAAGTGCCACCAGTTTACTGCATGTTTGTGTTTAATGATTAATATTTTACATACTGTAATAGGTCTCGTCCAGCCACAAACCGCAGTCAATATGAAAGATTAGGGGAAATATTGAGTGAGCATCCAGACGAAGCCCAAGGGTTCCCAAATATACCAAAGGAAAATGTGAAAAGTTTTTGGAAAGAGGTTGCGGTGCAGCTTAACAGTCTGGTTCCACCAGTAAAAGATGTGACTACATGGAAAGAAGTAAGTAACGAATAATATTCTAAATTCTTGTAACTGTAACTATAAGAGTTACGTTAACCGAAAACAGAGAAAAAATAAAGTCTAGAGCAGCTGGAGGAGGAATCGCATGAACACCTTCAACAGCACTGTGAAAGCGGTTATTAGGTTGACGGGGCTCGTAACGTCTATTTCGCGCATCCAAGGTACACAATGTTTTGGCTTACTGCGCTCTAGGAGTGTAAGTGAAGGTGAGGCTGCTCCAGCGCCTCAAATGTCAGTGCTGGCAGAGACCCTAGACTGCTCCAAGCGATGTCAACTGGAGGACTTCACAACAACCTCTCGAAGAAGCTCTACCAGTAATAAAGATGACACCACTACACGAGCTTTGTTGCAGAAACAAGTTAACATGCATCAATCATTTTATGAAGCAACCACTGACTTTCAGAAAAACAGTGAGACTCAAGCCGACATATTGGATAAAAATAAAACAAAATAATAAAAGAAAACAGAACTGAATTTTGTATAAAAATTGGATTTTGAATTGCTACATATTATTTGTTTTTCTATGCGCATCAACGCATCTGATTTGCAGTTTATTATCGCATATCCGAAAATATTTGATGGAAGCCCAGCGCACTTTTTTTATTTTTCTATATTTACGTTGCGTTCTATATTGCGTTGATACTATAATAGCCTTTTTTCTTCCGCAGCAGGAATTATATTGATATGTGTAGCATCACGTACGTCATTATCAGTGTAATACATTGCGAGCATCATTTTTAACCATTATGGCCAAACATCTATTCATCATTATGGACACTGTCGATAGCGCCATTCCAACTTCTTGGACCTTGCCAATTCCATGTTAGAATCCACCCTCTGCCAAAAATCGCAGAGAACCAAGTGGCTTAGTGCTGTTACTCCAGACTTATGGCTTGGTCCAAGTTCTTCCTACACCACATCCAGTAAATATTTGAACGCGTCCTTGTTAAAACAGAAGTTTTTTATAAAACACGAAGTTTTTTATAAAAAAGATGAACTCGATGTTTTTAATTTCGTTTACGTAACTCACATTTGATTATCCAAATTAAAACGATTGCAATCACCCCTTAGCATTTTGCGCCCTACTCTTAAGCACCTGTTTTGACGACTATTGCTGCCGCAATAATAACTATAATATAATTAATTTAAATTTTCAAAAAAATTTAAATATAATTCAATATTTACCGATTCAAACAAAAAACATCAAAATTTTACTTAACCCTTTCTTCTCAACTTTTTATTGGGGGGTTAAAATTACTATCGCTCACAGTAATAGTACTGTGCTAGTCATAAAATGTAGCAATGGTATGTCTCCCTAGCATTTCCAACTAATTCGGGGTCAAGGAATTCAGTGGTGATAACCGTTTTTACCACGTTTATATCAACTCGCTTTCAATGGTGTCTGTCTGTCTGTTCGGTTCAAATTTTGAAATTGATTTTAAACTAACTTCCCGAAGAGCTAGAGACTTGAAATTTTAAATATAGTCCAGAACTGGAAGACAATGGAATATGAAATATCTAAAATATATATAAATATAATAATATTTAAAATATTAGCATCGGAAGTTTTACAATTTTATTCATAGATCAATGCATTGCATTCATCGTTGTAAAATTCATTGCTTTAGCGGGAGTAGAATATATGTATATGTGTATACATACCAGCGATGCCAACTTGCGGGGAATTCCCCGATTTGTGGGGAATTTTACTTGATACGGGGAATTGGGGAATGAGTTGTTTTTTGCGGGCAATTTGAAGTCTTTCAGCTTTTAGTAATTAAAGTCTGTAGAATTTTTTTGTCAAATTGTACATATGTAAGTAAAATGTTTAACTTATGAAATATTTCATATTTTGGGTCTTAAAATCTTCATATTTTCTTAAGCAGGCCCTGCAATTTATTATTATTTGGAGAAATCGATTTTTAAAGAAGTGTGCTATTTGAAAGTATTATATTTCGAAAGTATTTAGTAAAAATTTCTGAGAACGCAGAGTGCTTTCGTAGATACAGACGATTATAGCGTCGAGTGTCAGTCAGGCCAAAACAGTCGCGCGGCGCTTCGACTTCCCTTTCGGCCGTTCAGAAAGGCTTAGCTATGCCTTCGACCAGCACCTCCTGATTAATAACTCTTAATCATTGCTGTCTAAGTTTTTGACATTTTTTATTTGTGTTAAAAGAAATCCCATGTCTGTTGAGAACTTTGATGTCCAAAAGTGGGCTAAAACTTATATGTTAAGAATTCCGGAGACAGAAAGTACGTTTCTATAAATCTACCAGTCCCATAAAAATTGGTTAAGTTTTGGACCGAGAAAGTTCAGGGTCGCCTTAAAATGACACTCACTGAGACCAATTTTGTAAAATTTTTATATGGAAAGTGCGTGTAGCGCTGTTATAATATGAAATTATACCAATGCGGGGAATCCGATCGAACATTGGGGTATTTCTCGAGGGTTATCGAGGAGAGAGAACAAATGAGTTGGCATCCCTGATACATACACAAATACAAATGAGAGAGAAGATATAAGCAGATAACAAAAACGAACAATAACGAACTTTTTCTTTTCGTTTTGTTCTGCTTACAAAGAGTATAGATTGTAAAGAGATCGCAATTTGCTCTTGCTGGAATCGAAACAAAAAACGTAGAAACCAGCAACGAGGTTCAATACCGATGGTGTGACAGGGACGATTGTCGACACATCCAGCGGACACAAATGTATGAATGGATGAGTTTGACGTGTTTGATAAAACAAATATTTAACATTTCTTTTGGCAAATAACATTCAGCATTTATAGTATTTGTATATTCTTTATATACAAACATGTAAACGCTTGGTTGCGGTTTTGTATATTTCATATAAGTACAAGGAGAATAATTTATTAAAGTTTATCTATATATATAAAATACAGGCTTTTAAATGTTTAGTCCTAATAGGTTTCTATATTTCGCAACGGATTGTCATGAAATTTCGTATGTAATTGCTTTGGACATTTGTCGAGTTAAGTTGATATTTATTTTAACTTAATTTCAAATAGTTTCTTTAATATAGATTGATATTTGAACCAAAGTCAATTTTTTCAAAAAATTTAGCTACTTAATGCAAAATGCTTCTTAAACTATAAGAGGTATATAAAAATTATGTATAGAAAGATTATAGATGTTATTTTTTGCTAAAATAAAGTCAGTGGTGGCATATATCTAAAGTTAATAGTTTACCTGTAAAATGCATTTTTATATGAAAAGTACGTTCCCCTAACATTTGTTATTGAAAATATATTTCTTTTTCCTAGAATCAAACCCAAATTTTTTTTTTATTTCGCTCCCTGCGATTTCCACTACAAAAACACAAACCCGAAAAGAATGCGTGAGAGCTTTCTATTTTAAATTCTTTTTCATTTGCATGAATGTACTATAACTACATATTACTAATTTGATCACGGCACTTCATAATGTTGTGTAGATGAGTTGGTTAGGAGGTAGGGTAAAGTAGTGGGTGCTGGAAATAGTTTTTTTGAATAGTGGGTTCAAATCTCACTTGAAGCGGACCAAATTTTTTTTTGTGTGAATATAAAACATGTAAACAAACATAATACATTATCAAATACATATTACTAATGTGATCGCGTTGTTTTATAAATGTGTGTGGCTGAGTGAGTTAAAAAAAGTGTAAAGTTGTGGTTGTGCTGTGCAAAGGAATTCTGAGTTTTTTTGGTGTCGCGAGTTCGAATAACAAATAACTATTTTTTTTTTCATACTATTATTCATGGACATATGCCCATCAATAACTCAGATAATTTTCGGGTATATCTCCACAACCAGAAATTTAGTATAAGGATATTAATTGGCAATATAATGCCAGAGGAATAAGGTCTGAGAAATTGAAAAAAGGGGACATTGCATCTCCTATATAATCTGAGGTTTAGCTATGGAATATCTCAGTATTCATTTGTGGCACGTCTCTAAAAAACGTTATTTTGGCATTCCATGAAAAAATATGGCGTGGCCTTTTCCGTTCAACTCTAATGCTTTTATATATATTTCCAGAACCGTTTACCCACAATAGTTGGCAAAACCACGCCACAAAAAATAATGTAGTTAGGATTGAAAAAGACGGCGAGGAACTTTCCATATAGCCTGAATTTTCATTATCGTATATCTTAGAAGCTATTTGTAGTGCAAGATTTAGAATGATAATATGATTTGTCAATGGAATTTGGTGGGTAAAGTATGGGTAGACTTGGGTTAGTGACTGTTCCACCTGGATTTTATACGGTATATTTCCTAAATTATTTGTGGTTAGAGAGCTTTGATTGCCAATGGAAAATGGTAGAAAAAAATATGAATGGAATAAATAAAATATGCGTGACACCTCCCATGCAAAGAAAATGTTTGAAACTGTATACCTGAGAAACCACTGCAAAGAACACACTGGCAGTTTGTGTGTGATGGTTAGTAGTAGTTGTTGGGCAGAATGTGGAAGTTTTTTGGCATACAAAGGAAATGCTTCAAAAGGTATATATGTACCTCTGCCTTATTTTGCTAAGGCCCTAACATCCATTTTTCAGTATAGAGTTTTCGATGGATTATGATAAAAATGTGCCCTGTTCCGAAAATTTTAGAAACCTGCAATCTTTTCTTTTTGTTTAAATTATAAATTCTCGAAATTCTCCTGTAAAATTTGAAAAATGCGTGTTAGGGTTTTAGCAAATGAAGGCAGCGATAAGGGGAACCATATTAAGGCAAGCAATACAAATTTAGTTGTAAAGGATGTATGTTGATAGTTATTAGAGAGCCATAGTAAGAAAGATGGTGAAGGTTTGTATGTTAAGATGGGATGTTGATAGCAATAACTGAGAAGAATGTTGACACCATTAAACACGTGAAAGTGGAACTACTCATGTAAATGATATGATTAGTGTAATGATTCGATTTTGATCGAAGACTGTCACGCTCATATAGATATATCTCTTGCAAAAGTTTTAGTTGTTGTAATTTTTTCATTACCCCTACTTTGCCAAGTCCGGACAACGAAACTGGTATAATATGTAATACTAGCTAGTCAATTTCACAGACCTTTTTCCTCTGGCATTATATTGCCAATTAATATCCTTATACTAAATTTCTGGTTGTGGAGATGTACCCGAAAATTATCTGAGTTATTGATGGGCATATGTCCAGGAATAATAGTATGAAAAAAAAATAATTATTTGTGTAAAAAAGAATCACTTGGTCCACCTGTAGTTGAATTCGAACTCGCGACACCAAAAAAACTCAGAATTCCTTTGCACAGCACAACTTTACACTTTTTTTAACTCAGCCACACACATTTATAAAATAACGCGATCACATTAGTAATATGCATTTGATAATATATTATATCTGTTTGCATGTTTTATATTTACCTTTGTCTTTATTTCTTGTGTATTTATTTTTTACACCACAAAAAAAAAAAAAAAAAAAAAAAAAAAATTTGGTTGAGATTTGAACCCACTATTCAAAAAAACTATTTCCAGCGTCCACTACTTTACCCTACCTCCTAACCAGCTCATCTACACAACACTATGAGGTGCTGTGATCAAATTAGTAATATGTAGTTATAGTACATTCATGCAAATGAAAAAGAATTTAAAACAGAAAGCTCTCACGCATTCTTTCCGGGTTTGTGTTTGTGTAGTGGAAATCGCAGGGAGTGAAATAAAAAAAAATTTGGGTTTGATTCTAGGAAAAAAAATATATTTTCAATAACAAATGTAAGGGGAACGAATTTTTCATATAAAAATGCATTATACAGGTAAACTATTAACTTTAGATATGTGCCACCACTGACTTTATTTTAGCAAACGATAAGATCTATAATCTTTCCATACATAATTTTAATATACCTCTTTTAGTTTAAGCATTGCGAAATATAGAAACCTATTAGGACTAAACATTTAACAGCGCTCTATTTTATATATATAGAAGATATATATAAATATTTGCAAATAAACAATTTTTCCATGACCAAATTGATAGCATACTATATTTTTATATTTATGTGATGAAAGTATAATATTTGCATATTGTATATATTGTTTTTGTAGGTATTTTTGTTGTATATTTATTTTTTTTCTACCACACCGATGAAAAACAAGAAAGAAAAAAAAAAAAAAAAAGAATATAAGAAAAAAACAATTGATTTGCTATTAGTGGGATTCGAACTCAATACATCCTCTCTAATTCCTTTTACTTTCTTTACCCTTCACTTTAACACTCTCATCCACACACCAGCATGAAAAATCATGATCAAATTACATTCATTCAAATGAAGAATCATAGAAAATGAAAGCTCGCATTCTATTGTTTTGTGTTTGAGTGGTAAAAATCACAGGGAGCGAGATAGAGGAGAAATGAAAAGCAATGAAATCAAAATCATTGTTATTAGTTCTAGGAAAAACATAAATATTTACAATAACAAATGTAAAGTGAACAAATTTTTAATATAAAAATGCATTTTACAGGTAAACTATTAACTTTAGATATATGCCACCACTGACTTTATTTTAGCAATTTTAGCAAATGATAAGATCTATAATCTTTCTATACATAATTTTTATATACCTCTTATAGTTTAAGCAGCATTTTGCATTAAGTAGCTAAATTTTTTGAAAAAATTGACTTTGGTTCAAATATCGATCTATATTAAAGAAACTATTTGAAATTAACTTAAAATAAATATCAACTTAACTCGACAAATGTCCAATGCAATTACATACGAAATTTCATGACAATCCGTTGCGAAATATAGAAACCTATTAGGACTAAACATTTAACAGCCTCTATTTTATATAGATAGATAACTGATTTATAATATATGAGCTCGAAGAAAAGCTTAAATTTTTAAAGTGGTGCTCGTATATACATTTATATACATAGAATTCTCTCTCGCTTATTATAAATAAATAAGGAGCGGCGCAAAAAAAGGAAGAGAATCAGCAAATCATCCCCTATTTTTTGCAATTCTCATAAAAGCACATAAGCTGTGTGGTTTTAATACATACGCGCAGAATTCGATCAATACTAGGAAGATATAACCCACTATATTACTAGTACTAGCACACACAACGAAAAAAAAATAATAATTATTATAAATTTGTTTGACATTTTACAAAATTTTAATTTATTTTAATAAGTTTAAAATACTTATAAGTTCAAAAAAATTTATCAGCAATAAACCTTTCCCGTTGGCTTTATTGGATCTCACATTTCACTTATATAACATAATGACCAACAGTCCCTCTTGTTGGGTCGTAAACATTTTTCTCTAAAACTTTATAGTTTTTATATCAAATTTCCCCCACACGGGTAGGCACCTTGTCGTGGTGTGGGGGCTTAAGTTGCAGTGATTCGTCGGGCTATACTGACCGGGGGGCAGTCTTAGGCTGTCCCCCTGACAGGGGTACCCATGTTAGGCAGGCCGGCTGATGAGCAATCAACAAAGTCCTATCCAGTGTGCGTCTGTTTTGTCCATGTTAGGGGCGGCACACAACGACGTCTGTTCTCCAGGTCAGGGTCGGTCGAGTCCGAGTATTTTTGTGCGTGGGATGGCAGACTCAAAAGAAATCCCACAGGGAGGAGGAGCATGTTGTAGTCATGAGTGAGTCAGCAAAGGAAGAATTTACGGTGCAGGGAGTAAGATCCCCTGTGCCGGCGGTAGGTAGTCGATATCCAGCGACCTCTTAGGCTGTGCAGCGATACCCCAGGCTGCGCAGTCTTCTAATGCTACTGGGAGGGGAAGGGAGAGTGTCTCCAAGCCAACTTTGGGCAAACAGGAAGCCGTGGTGACAGGGATCGGAGAGGATCGAGGTATTGGATCCCAGCTTTCGAACCTACGCATCGACACCGCAACCGATGATGACTCGTTATCGCAGGTTAGCAACGTCGATGACATTGGTTCGGAAGTTGAGATGCAGTTGCTCCCGGTCCTCCCCGGTCTCCGGCTGCTGCTTCCGCGCCGGGGAAGGAGGCAAGGAAGGTGGTAAGCCGAGAGCAACGGGCCAAAAATGGCTACAAGCGCTCGACTTACTACCTTCGTAAAGTGAGGGCAAAAGATCCTTCTTCCTTTACAAAAAGGGAGAAGGATCTTATCAAGAAGCACGAGAAGGTTGTGGCAAAGTTCGAGAAGAATAACGCCACCTCCTCCTCGTGCCAAAAGGAGAAGCAAACGGACCCGGCCACAGGTGGAAGCGTTAGCATGCCACCAATGCCTAAGTCCACAGGCTCTCCAAATAGGGAACAGAGTTCCTCATCGGGCAAGGCTCTGAAAAGAGTCCGGTCCGATGTGGTTACTCCAAGGGAGTCGAGAAAGCCGAAACCTTCGGCCTCCTTCGACTCTCCGATGGAGCTACAAGTAGCCATCATCGACAACGTCAACCCTGATGGGAAGATAACGCCGGAGAACTGGCTACTTGTAGAAGCTAAGCTGATGGAGGCGATGCTCAGGGCTGACAGCGAGGAGCTAGTTTTCGATGGGGCTGTTAAGGTTGTTAGTTGCAGCAACAAGAAATCTTTAGATTTATTAACGCGTGCAATCAGCAGCCTTGATGCACTCTGGCAGGGAGCCCGTTTGGAAGTAGTTCCTCGGTCTCGGCTTCCGGCTCGACCGATAGTATCAGTGTGGATTCCTCCTCCGGTTCCGGAATCCATACTGAGACTTATTGGACGTCAAAACCAGACGATTAGCACATCAGAGTGGCAGGTAGTCTCTATGACTCCCTGCAAAAATGGAGTGGATAGTGACGCATTGATCGAAGTAGATCAGGCGTCACTTACCAAACTAAGGAGATGCGAGGACAGCATCAGGATCGGGTTAGGCACCCTAAAGGTACGTGTTTCTGGTGGGTCACAAACCAACAGGGAAGAAGCTGGAAGTGTTGCAAATTAATTTGCACCACTCCACTTCAGCCTCTCTCGACCTGATGAAGTTCATCGCAGAAAAGGGGGTGGACGTAGCTCTGGTTCAAGAACCCTGGCTTGTAAGAGGCAGGGTTAACGGACTAGGGCTAAACGGCTATCGCCTTTATGTTCCACCAACCCAAGGTAAGATAAGAACCTGTATAGTTGCCAAGAAAAGCATTAATCTTTTTCTTCTAACTTCCTACAGCACAGGAGACCTCACAACGGTGGTATGCGAACACAGGCACAAGCATAGCTTGTTGCTAACGTCCGCATACTTTCCATATGATGAGGAAGGCCCGCCCCCACAATCAATCCGGCAACTGGTCGCATATGCGGAGTCACGCGGATTGGACTTGGTGGCTGGCTGTGACGCAAATGGTCACAATGAACTTTAGGGCAGCTCTGATACCAAAAGTAGAGGTGAGTCCATTTTTGATTATATTCTTTCTACTAACCTAACTATATGCAACAAGTGTAATCAACCAACGTTTCGTAACAGCGTTAGGGAAGAAGTCATTGATATAACGTTGGCCACTGATTCTAATACTATTAGGGTTGATAATTGGAGGGTATCAGACATTTGCTCCTTCTCGGACCACAGTCGGATACTTTTCACCATAAGCTCTGAAGTAGAGGTCTCACGGCCATTTAGGAATCCCAAAAGGGCGAACTGGTCTGAGTTTTCAATAACGGCTTCCCAAAAGCTTGCATCGACGAAAGTCAAAGTTGGCCAAGGGAATGCTAACATTGACAAAGCAGTAGAACGTCTGACAGGGATATTGAATAAATCTTTTGAACTTTGTTGTCCACAAACTAGGCCACGATCCAAACCAAAAACGGTTTGGTGGAACGCAGAGTTAGGACACTTAGAGTAAAATCAAGGAGACTCTTTAACAAGGCTAAGCTAAGCCGACTAGAAGAGGATTGGAATAAGTATAGGGACAGTTTTAATGAATACAAAAGTAAAATTAAGGCTGCAAAAAGGGACTCTTGGCAGCAGTTCTGTAGAACCATGGAAACTGTAAATGAGGCATCAAGACTTTGAAAAATACTGTCTGGAACTACTACAGCTTTCGGCAGCATTCGGAAGATAGATGGATCATGGACAGACTCGAGCCAGGAGTCCCTTGAGGTTCTGATGAAGACACATTTTCCTGGTTGCACGGACTTGACCGACATCGAAAATCAGATGGCAAATCTTGTCCGGGTATCAAGGACTGACGTCTTGGATATTGTAGATAGGGAAAAAGTCGCCTGGGCGATAAATTCATTTAACCCGTTTAAATCAGCGGGACCGGATGGAATTATACCAGCCATGCTACAGCATTCTCTTGAGAGCGTGGGGCCTCATCTAGTGGAAATCTTTTCAAGATGTCTAACAGATGGGTATGTGCCAAAGATTTGGAGAAAGGTCAGGGTGGTTTTCATTCCAAAAGCAGGAAAACTAAATCACTCTACTGCAAAAGATTATAGACCGATAAGTCTCTCATCGTTTATTTTAAAAACACTTGAGAGGATAATTGACATATATATATAAAAGGGACTATCAGCATTCACACAATGGACATCGCGCAGCACACATACCGCAAAGGTAGATTAGTGGATAGCGCTCTTCATGAAGTTGTTGTTATCATTGAGAAGTCATTACATTTTAAGGAGTACACTTTAGTAGGTTTCCTTGACATTGAAGGAGCCTTCAATAATGTAAACACGGAAGCCATCTGTAAGGCGTTGACGGATCATGGAGTTAAAGATTTCATAGTAGCATGGATTGGAACAATGCTGAGAGACAGAGTCATTAACGCTGCTATGGGTACTGGCTCCGTGAGTAAGAGGCCTACAAGGGGAACTCCGCAAGGAGGGGTGTTGTCACCCCTTCTATGGCTCCTAGTAGTTAATGAGATTTTACGAACTTTCAAGGAAAAGAGAACGAGAGTGGGAGCCTACGCTGACGGCATAGCAATATTGATCCCTGGCAAATTATTGTCGACGATAAGTGAGCTTATGGAATCAGCACTTGGCGAAATTTCCGACTGGGCTAGACGGAACGGTTTAGCAGTTAACCCTGCTAAGACTGAGCTAGTCTTGTTCACGAGGAAAATAAAAATACCTAAGTTTCCCTACCAAAGTTGGATGGAGTGACACTGAATCTCTCTTCGGAAGCAAGGTATCTCGGTACCATTCTGGATTCAAAACTTAATTGGAGAAGGAATATCGAAGAGAGAACGAAGAAGGGACTGGCTGCATACTATACCTGTAAAAGGACCTTTGGGAAAAGATGGGGATTGTCGCCGTACGTTATTCATGGAATGAACATCACAATCATTCGACCCATCATCACCTATGGGTCTCTCGTCTGGTGGCAGGCGTTGGGTAAGAAGAGCAACCAAGCTCGCATGGGAAAAATACAGAGACTTGCAAACCTGGGGATCTCAGGGACTGTAAGTAGTGCACTTCAGGAAGGTCTGAATATGATATTTCATCTCTTACCATTACGGGTGTTTGTTCAAGGCTGTGCCGCTCTTAGACTTAGGCTCTTAGACTAAGAGAATCCAACGTGTGGAGATCAACAAACTACACTCTACAATTTTGAGAGAGATAAAGCGGAGGGGTCAAAATGGAATCAAAGCTGACTTAGATGTAGCCACGGATTATATGACTTCAAATTTAGATTTTATTACTAGAATTCCAACTCTTTATCCAACCAGGGAAGGCTGGGAGTCGGGTTCGGTAACAGGTAATGCTGGTATTACCATCTTTACCGATGGCTTAAAGATGGAGAATAGAACTGGAGCTGGTCTCTACTCCGAAGACCTGCAGCGTTTTTCAGTCAGAGATTATTGCTATTGAGAAAGCAGCTCGACTTCTACAAGACATTACGATTCCGATTTCGAATATCACTATCTTTACTGACAGTCAGGCTGCAATGAAGGCAATAGAATCCAAAATTTTAGTTAGTTGAGAAAGTGGTTTCAAAACGGCGCTATTTCTAACTCACAGAAGGTCTACTGTGGGTCAGCCTCCTTAACCAACCAACCAAAAATAGAAACACTGTGGCGACAATTGAAAACGGACCAGTATCAGATTGGAAAAAGGTAATTTCATACATATATGTATTTTTCTAATTAAAGGTTTGGATGGATTAGAAGACAAATATTAGGAAGAAAATAGCTGTCCATCCCGATAGCTGCTGTGGTCGTTGCTAGTACTGCCGCCTCTTCCACTGCCGGCATTTTAAGACCCAAAATATGAAATATTTCATAAGTTTGTAATGTAAAACTTACATAAAATTCGACAAAAAATATTCTGCAGACTTTAATTACTAAAAGCTGAACGACTTCAAATTCCCCGCAAAAAAATGCTCATTCCCCGAATCCCCGCACCAAGTAAAATTCCCCGCAAGTTGGCATCGCTGGTATGTATACACATATACATATATTTTACTCCCGCTAAAGCAATGATTTTAACAACGATGATTGCAATGCTTTGATCTATGAAAAAAATTGAAAAACTTCCTATGGTAATATTTTAATTATTATAATACTTATATTTTAGATATTTCATATTGCATTGTCTTCCAGTTCTGAACTATATTTAAAATTTCAAGTCTCTAGCTCATCGGGAAATTAGTTTAAAATCGATTGCAAAATTTGTACCGAACGGACTGACAGACAGACACCGTTGAAAGCGAGTTGATATATAAACGTGGTAAAAATTAAAAAAATTGTAAAAATATACATACAGTATGTAACACAATTGAGCAAATGAAGGGATATTTTTGGAACATGAAAAAAGCCAAAAATGGCGTAAAATTAAAAAGTATTAGCATAGCTAAGTTTCTACAGATCAATAAAAGTGGAAACAAATTTTTGAAATCAGATGATGTCTTCAGGTTCCAAAATGGTCTTGAATGTACTGAAATTTCGAAAATAAATGTTTGTACACACACTCAAAGAGAAATAAAACAGATATGAAACTTAAAAAAAAAACGTTCGCTAAAAAATTTTGAAAAATCATAATTTATTGTCGAAATTTCGGTATTTTCAAGGCCCTTTTGGAACCTGAAGGAGTTCATCTGGATCTGAAGAAACTTTACTATGCTATTACTTTCTAATTGGTTGCCATTTTTGGACTATTTTTTATGTCCCAAAAATGTTCCTTCATGTGTTTTTGTTACATACTGTATATGACTTGGACAACGAAGAGTATAAATATAACTGATATACTATAACTTACCAAAATATAATACTCCTCAATTTCTTGTTTATCTGCTTTAAGTTTCAACGTTACATTATAGGGAATGGGTTTCAATGGCTTCTGCTTGAGGCTTGTAAACAATTCACTGGTGTCACTACCTTTATGGCTGAAATGTTCAAGCAATTTTACTTCGGCCGTTTCCAGCGACTTCCAGATCTCATCAGATTCTGTGCGCAAGCTAGATAATCTGTGCTTTAACATCTGTAACCTTTGTTCCATATCCAAATATAGTTCCTTCTTAATATCGGTTTCAACACTATCATCAATTAGTTGCCCCTGAAATTCAATTCGTTTTGGAATCATAAAAGCAGAATGGTGTTGTTCTAAAAATTTTTGCTTATCAGCCCGACTGTCAATTGAGTGGATTAAATGTGAAAGACTATCCGCTTGCTGAAGAATTACCCTTGATCGCCCTTGATCAGCAGATACATGCATTAGGATTGCTTTCGAAATCATTGAACTAAATCCTAAGTCCATACACTGGTGCAGAATGAAACAAAAAAGATAAACACTCAATACAAACGTTATTTATATCAAAAGAAGTTGAACTTACGTCTATTAGATCACTCAAGTCCTCTACGAAATATTTATGTATTGTTGTGTTAGATGCTTCCAAGCACAATTGATATTCATTTTTGGCTTTTAGTGCCTTCAGTCTTGCATCAGTATACTTTGTATTTCTCTGTTTTAAAATTTATATCAATTACTCAATTTTAATTTGTCTTTAGCCCTATTCACTCTTTAGAGTAACGTGCTGAGTAACGAAGTAAAAAATTAATGTCTTACTCTAGAACGTGAATGCATCTAATGCAGGCTAAACACGATACAACCTGTTGTACAACGCGTTGGATGATGAGTTGAACTGCTTTTTCATACAGACTTTCCAACACGTTGTACAATGCGTCTCTTCTATTCGTTGGTCTCATGTTATTTGTTCTCTTTTTTATACGGTCAACTTTAAAGAAAATCGTCAATTTTTCTATTTCATTATTTTCTATTAACGACATTTTGTCATTCATTTACATAAAAACAATAGAAAGAATAGATTAAATGATGAAACGAAAACGAATAAAGTTGAACAACTCGCTACAAACGATGCAACTCGTTGTACAACCATTAACTCCGTCCACCAAAAATTCAAATATTTTGATTCTCATCCAATCGTTGGACCAACTTGAAAATCGATCGTACAACCATGCTACACACTATACAACGCGTTGTACAACATGGCCACGTTGTACAACTCGTTGTATCGTGTGTAGCATGCATAAAAATCGATCGTACAATATGGCCATGTTGTACAACTCATTGTATCGTATGTAGCCTGCATAAAACTGTGATAGTTCTCTCTGGAGTAAATGTCAGTCAGATATGTTTCATTATTTATTGTTCACATTTTTCTATTAAAAAAATGTGTAGTAAAAGTGCAAAAACCTCCTTTATTAATTTTTTAATGCTAAACGCTGTTAGAAAAAATTAAGTGTAGTTTTCAAAAGTTCTTATCAATAAGAACATGAGTAGAAACACAAAATTTTTTCATTTCATCTTGTTCACAGCTTTTTTTGTTTTCTCTGCGATCAATGTTCTTAATTGAATGCGCCAGCAACAAAACTTTGTTTTTTTTTTTTGTTGTCATAGAAATCAAGAAGTAACCAACACTAATTTTTTCTCTTACCCAACGTCTACACCTGCCACACACTCTCACTTTTTTACTAATACACTCACACTTTTTTCATTGGCAGTCACTGGCAAGCATATTTCGATGCCAATGAATTCTGCCAATGATTTGACGTTAGCAGACAATATTTGACATTTCTGCAAATTTGTGAGAAAAAACAAAAAGAAAGTAGAGCATAGCGAGCAAGGTGTTAGAATTGAAGTGCCTGACATTTTGTTGGAAATGAATTGGCATGATAATTGGCAGGACGCCTGCGTCACAAAGACAATTTTTCTGTTTTTTGTCAGTTAATACGTATTCTCAATTGGCATGCCAGCACTGACAGGTGTAGACGCAGTGTAACTCAGAGGAACAAATATTTTACTCAAGTAAAGTATGGTAAAAGCAAATGTCGTATATTTTGTTATTGTAAAGTAATTTTGTTTTACACTTTTACCCTCTTACTACGTTAATCAGCAATTTACTCTAAAGAGTGAACAGGGCTTATTTATTTTTTACCTTAAAAACTTCTTTTTCAGTTAGCTTATACTTTTTACTGCGCTCAAGTTTCTCAGGTGGGATTGTTTGTTGAAGCTTCGTACGTTGTGATTCAGCTGACACAAGCTTCAGTTCGGCTGCTTTACATTCACACTGAAATTGTATTGCAAATCTATTACTTATTTTTTATACATAAATAAAAAATAAAATATGTTACTGGTCGGAAAACACTTCATCCTAAACTGAGACAGTAAAATTTTTCCACCTGTTAGTAAAAAAAATAATTTTAAAAAAATATTGCATAGGAGGTTTGTTTAAACTTTATCTTTACATGATAGTCATATGGCTGCCAAGGATACATTGAAATATTTTAACTTGAATTTTCCGGACTTTTCTTATTTAAAAATTATTTCAGTTAAAAGCTTATATTTTTCGAAAGTTTCCCGTTCGTAAAAATTTCATATCGTTAACACTCAACACTGTTAACATTTCGTTGGTGTTTTTAGCATGTTCTGCAAGATATTGTTATCAATAAAAGAATATACAGACATTTTCAATTTTATTGGAAGCAAACATGTTATTATCAATTCGAAAACTAATGAAGTTTTCGTTTTATTACACAAAATCCCAATGCAGCCCTAGGAATTCTACCTTCCACCGCCCACAGGAAAATTAGAATCACTTAAATTTGAATGCATTATTGTTTTAAATACTTTCCTTACTCAAAACAGCCTCATTCCGATTATTTATTAGTCTCCTTCCATGTTTTTTATAATTGTTCATAATTATAGCACTCTTGGTGCTCGCCACATTCAAAGCTGAATAACGAGATAAGCAGTGAGATGGAAGGAAACCCACCGAGTTTTATTATTTTGAAACTACTTTATTCAATGCTAATGAAAAATAATACGATTTATTTTAATGCAAAAATAAAAAAAAATTTCAAATGTTCTTCGAAAGACTTTGAGATTTGCTGTGCTATTTATGGGATGGTAACAAAACTCACCGCAGTGACAATTGGCAATTCATAACGCATCGGTGAATTGCTAAGCTTTATTATTGTAACATTTGAGCAAGAATATGAAAGACCAGTGACAAGCAAAATATTTATTATAATTTCTATAACAATCAGTTGTGATAAAAACCCACCGACTTTTTTTTTTTTCTTTTTGAAGTGAAACTTTTGTAGGCGTGTTTTGAAGAGTAAACTAAACCGAAAACGGCCATAATACGCACTCTCAAAAACTCTATCTCTATTTTTTCATTTTAATCAGTTTGAAATTTTGGGCTTTATATTTTTAAAAATAAAATCCAAAATAAAGAGCAAAAGAACTAAAATGCGTAGGGAGAAGCCCCCGACTGCGCTTTTTGTTTGTATGTTCGTTTGTATGAAAGAAATGTGATAGAAAATATATTTGTAAGAATGAGATTATATATGCAGATGAACATATGACATAAGAATGGAGAACAACTCTAAATTAATTTTAAAAGTTTTGAAATTTCTTCTGTGTTGTGTTTATGTTTTTAAAAATAAAATGCAAAATACGAAGCAAAAGAACTAAATATCATGTTCCCACTGAGCCGAAATTGCGTAGTTTCGGCAAATGATTTCAAGCGAAATTGCAATCGTTCACATTGGCTCAGGTGGTTTCGATTATGGTTTCGTTTGACAGTTAGTTGTTCATTTCTTGTTGTAAAATGCCGGCAAATATTAAATAAATATGAATACGAAGAGTATTAAAATTATAAACGAAATATTTAACAACGAAATAAAAGTGTATAGGAGAAAGCGTAAATTGATATGTATCTTATTTCACTTCAACCGCAACCTCACCTGCCGCAGCTCCTCTGCCATTTGTTCATATGTATAACCGTTTTCGTTTTGCGCTTCGAAGTTTCACTACCTTTTTTCCCCTTTACTTGGGCTATGAGCTCCTTTTCCCGCGCATTACACAAATTACTTTTTTTATATTTTCGTTTTTCCACATTAATCAAGTTGTAAGCAAAGCAAAATATAAATTTTAGAGTAGAAATGTCATAGAAAATTCATTTCAATATTCATTTCCATGAACACATTCAGGGTTGCATTAGATTTTTGCACAGTTTCGAAAGCGGTTTCGTTGAAACCACCTCATTTCCGTGGTTTCGTTTGCCATATTTTTATATGCCGAAATTGAGCATTTCAACGCAGTTTTGGCGGAAACCACGGAAATGATCGAAACCACCCAATTTCGGCTCAATGGGAACATGGTAAAACATCATACAGAGTAGACGTCAAAGTCTCTGCTTGATTGTATGTGTGGTTCATATGAAAAAAATATGACAAAAAAAAGCTATGTGGGAGAAAGAGATGAATATGTACATATCTGTACGGAACTTTAGAACCGATACTACGTGGTATGCAAAAACAGCAACGGTCATGGCTACATTGTCTTTGGGAGAAATGAAAAAGTTGAAAGAAATATTTCATTCAGTTCGTTTTGCTTATTTATTTTCTTCTACAACTTTCTAAATATTTTGCGCATTTTCTTTGGTACGTATGTGTGTGTCTTCTGCGTTTTCCATTCCCAATAAACATTTAGGCTGGAGTTCAACTTGAGGTTAAGTTAAGAGTCAATGTGATTGTCTAATGTTAATTAATTAATCTAAACGGCACATTTTCATATATGAAAAACGGTATGATGCTCAAGTTGACGAAAATTATGATTCTCAATTTCAATTCCAATTTAATGTGTCATTTCTATTTACCTCCAATGAAAACAGAGAGTTGCAAAATCGAAATTATGTTTATTTTATCTTTAATTTTTTTCACATTTAAAATTAATATTTAATTTTTTTACATAAAATATATACGTTAATTAAAACCCCATGGAATGCCACTTATATGATGGCCCAAAATTTGCAGAAGGCCATTGTCAGCAGTACTTGTAATACTAAATTCCAATCCTGCAAGACCCTCCTTTAAATTCGAAGATTTTAGTTTATCTTCTTCCACACCTGTATTTGCTTCCGACTCGGACTCAGACGTAACATTTTGTTGGGCATTTGATGTCGAAGGCAAAATTTAATCGATTTGCCGGTTTAATGGGCTCTCCGACAGCAAAGCCACAACTTTTTCACTTCACTTTTATTTTTTTGTTGCAATTATTTTCTCAAAAAAACCTCAAATTGATGTAAAGTTGAAAACAAACACGGAGAAAAATATTTGAACTCAAGTTGAGAATTACATTGGAAATCAACTTGAGAACTAAGCTTTTCTCCAACGTTGGAGAAATACTTTTTAAAAGCCTATTGGGATTTGGCCCACTTCCGTGGCCTAGTGAATAAGGGCTAGACTAAAGAACCGGCTACCTCAGGTTCAATTCCTACAAAGGGATAATCTTCTATGATAAATAAGAATATATCTGTTATAATAAAATAAGGTTTGCTCTCTCGTTTCATATTTGTCATAAAAATGGTGTACTCTCAACAATAAGTAGAAGTCATATATATAGCGTTGAAAAGAATAATAGTGTCGTTATAATAGGCAGCATAAAGCTGTCACATGTTAAAATGTAGTGAGAACGTTGTACATAAATTGAAAGTGTACCAGCTATAAATGCAGCTATTACAGATCCACTGAAAATTTAAACAACTTTCACTTTTGAACATCGACGCAATCAAAAAAGGAAAACGCACAAATTTAAAAATATTAATTAGGCAGGTAAAAATAAAAAAAAGCTTGAAATCGAGAACATTCATCTCATACTTCAGTTACCACAAAGCAATAGTTTCTGTATTATTTAGCATATTTTTCTTTGAACGTCATGGCAACTCTGGCTAACGCTACCCTCACGCTGCAATGACTGGTATGATTGTTAGATGTGGATGCCGTAGGTCCAAATATATTTGAGGGTTCTTCGGCAAGCAACGAGCTTATTGTGGAAACTATTCATTAAACAATGCATTTTTCTGTATTTCAATTCAAGTTATATTTTTTTTTTTTTTGACATGTGAGGCATTTCATGTGAAGCGGACAACGAAAAAAAAGTAAGGTTCTAAAATTCGTTAAAATTCGGCCCAATTGAACTTCTAGAGTATATGACGTAATTGAAATATGGATTTTTCAAAAGTAATTTTTAAAATTAGGCAAATTTACAATAAAATATTGAATATAGTAATTTAAATAGGAAATTTATTTTCAATTATGGTATCAGACCGGAAATTAAAATTTTTTTTAAGCACCAAACCGGAAGTAAAAGTTTAAAATCAGAATTTTAGTAACTTCGACCATTTGGAAAAAAAAATGTATATTTCAGAATTTAGCTTAAAGTATTGAAATAATACCCTTAAAGTTTAAAAATGGGATCTGCAGGAGATACATTTAGGAGATACATGAATTAAAGTACATAGCTACCACGCTCAGTTCGACAACTATGTATCTATCTCCTAAACTAATGTAGATCCCATTTTGGGTATTATTTAAATACTTTAAGCTAAATTTTGAAGAATAAATTTTCTTTGTTTATATGGTCGAAGTTATTAAAATTCTGATTTTGATTTCCGGTTTGATGCATAAAAAATTTTAATTTCCGGTCTGATTCCATAATAGAAAAGAACAATAAATTTCCTATTTAAATTACCATGTTCAATATTTTATTGTAAATTTGTTTATAGAATAACTACTTTTGAAAAATTCATATTTTAATTACTTCAATTTTTTAAAAACCCATAACTTGGCGAATAAACTTCATACAAAAAAAAATATTGCGTGTCCACATTCATATTTTCTAGAAGTTCAAATAGGCCGAATTTCAGAACATCACATTTTTTTACGTTGTCCGCTTCACTTGAAATGCCTCATGTACCCATCGAAGCATAGCATCTAGCGTCATCCCAAAATATTTCGCTGAATTAGAATAGGGAATTTGTGTATTGAAAATAGTCACTCAATTGCGTTCAATTTAATTGTTGTTTAATTTCATTTCCATTTATTTGTCCATGCTGCTATTTTATTGATAACATTTTGTAGTTTTTCAACTGATTTTTCAAGCGCATTATCGACGGTGCATGTAACTAGATGTTGTGTGCAGAAGTTCTACCAAATATACATTAAGAAAGTATGATTTTTTTAAATGTGCGTCGTCGAAACGACGAAGCATGACCTTTGTGTAACTTTTGTAATTTGAGGCGGTGTTTCTTATGTTATAGTTTTTGATGTTGGAATGCGAAATGAGCACGATAAAGTAATTGAATGATCAGGAAACTGAAAAATTTCTTGTTGATGAGTGACGAAGACCATCAACCGGTCAGAGGAGGTTCAAAATGAAAGTTTGGAAGAAGCAAGTTTGTCAATGGAGGCATCCGATTTAGATTAAAACGATGTACCTCCATATAGAGGTATATCATTATTAAAGACAAAGTCGAAAATAATTTCGTTAATCACATCCATTATGCACAGAAAACAACCATAAAATGTATGTACAAAAAGCAAAATCATGGGAGAAATATTGTGTATCAAGTTCGAGGACCGATTCGGCAATGCAAAAATATTACTGAATATTTTGGAGTATTAAATATGACTTTTTAATGTCAGTTACGCTCACAACATGTTTTAAATAAAACAAAAGCCCCCCAATCGCATTTGTTTTCTAAAAAAAAATCTGTCTTTGTCGAAAGCCAATTAACTGATGGGCTTACAAATACCAACTTTGACTTCGTCGGTGCAAATAATATTAAAAATGTAATGCCGAGTGATGATAAGAATACTGAAAAAATATAATGATTTGTGCCATTTGTCCCTCTTCTAAGCAACGAATGACAAAACCGTCCTGTTCAAAATGTAATTAAAGCTTGTGCGAGAGGCACAAAATAGAGTCTCATGAAAACTCGTTCCTTTTTAGTTCAGTATATTACTTTTAAGATGCAAACTCATTTGATGAATTATATGTGGCTTAAGCTACTTTTTTTTGTGCTTAAATATACAGCGTTTTGTAAAACAAGCCTAATGAACTAAATATTATAAACAAAAAATGTTCGTTGTTGTTTTTCTATATGCTAAATTAACCAAACAGGCCCGACGAGAGGGGGATGGGTCGGGTGGGATTCCCACCTGGCCCAGAAAAACTTTAACAAGCGTCTATGCGTCTGAAAATTGAATTACAAACCATGAAAATTATTTATCGGTTTAATCATCTATGAATCGTGAAGACATTTTGCAGACGGGCCCGGGTCCCATATTAAAAAAGGATAAAAAACTTCCATCGATCCTGCTCAACTCAAACTAGAGTGTCAAGTTTACCCATTCTACGCCTGGAAGCGAAATTAGCAAGAAAATTAAATTTTGAAGAGATTATCAATTCTTTCGCATCAGCCAAAGTACTTATGAATTATGCGCGTTATGAGAGTTGATAAGAAAAACTTTTAATGTAATTAAAATAAAATGGAAACTTATTATACAGATATTCATACTTAAAGTACAGAATAAATTTGGTTTTTTATTATTTGTCTTTGTATTTTTATCTATTCGAATTCTAAAACACATTCCTTAGTGAGCAGTACGAAGATATTTATTGTACCATTTGTGGTGAGAAGAGATAAGGACGAGGGGCTGGCAGAGGTTATCACCACAGGGCCCGAATTTTCTCTCGACGGCCCTGTAACCAAATAATGGATAACAATCAACTTTCAAAGTTGTTGATGTATAGGTCATGTGTATGACCACTTTAAATAATGCCGTCGTCATTTCGACGAAGCATGACCTTTACGTATAAAAAATAAGCATGTACTTCCAAGGTTAACAAAAGTCGTTCAATTAGAACACTAGAAATTAATATTTAATAATATTTTATTGGCAGCATTACAATTTAGTTCTAAAAGGTTTTTCTGTCAGCTGATTATCACTGAAATTTTGATATTTGAAATTATTTTATATTGTTGTAAAAATTGTCAACATCGAGAAACCACGCCTACGCCCTATGGAAGCGCTATTTTTATATGACAATATCAAAGGAAATACTGAAGTGAATTGAATCAAATTTTGGCATATTTGAAACATTTTACTTACGGTTACTTTTTCAAATATACATTTATGTATGTATATTTGAAAAAGTAGCTTGTATTTTTTTTCTTTTTGCAATCTATGTTTGGCCTACCACACATACACGGCCTATAAATGTTCTACTATTGAGTTGAGCCTCAAAAATAAAAATCCTTGTTTATATTAAAAATATTTTTATCAGGCACGTAACAGTTATAAGTTTTTCATGAAAAATATTGCAATATAACTAATACAATATAACATAAATATTTTTCGTTGACCATAATTATTTTTTTTAAGAAATATTTTTTACGTTGCTTGATAAGTGTTACGAAAGAGAATTATTATTTACGTTGCGGGTAACTTTTTATTTTATAAGAAATATTGTTTCCGTTGCTTGATAAGTATTACAAATGAGAATTATATTTTATGTTGCCAGTAATTTTTATTTTATAAGACAAACTTTTTACGTTGCCGGTGAGGAAAAGATAAATATCGAGTCAGAAAGAGGCAGACATTTTGACAGAATGACGTAGTACCCGTAGGTGCCCCAGGAAGGTTACACCGTTTTGGCATCGAGGTGGTTTAGTGTGTTGAAGTTTCACACCACCAGTGGCTTTCGATGCTTCCTCCTTGTATAAAAAAAGTTATTACAATAATGAAGCATTTAAAAAAACAATTTGTTTGGTGTTCATTGGCGGCCAAATCAAACGACCGGGGAACAATGGTTTCAAAAAGTTGATTAGGCCACGAACCAAAAGTGCTCCCTATCATTTTCATGAACAATCGGCTTCGAAACATTGAATATTTTTCACTCAAAATAGTTATGACGTAAAAAACGTAACGTAAAAAATATTTCTTACAAAATAAAAGTTACCGGCAACGTAAAAAATTATTCTTATTCATAATACTTATTTATCAACGCAAAAAATATTTCTTATGAAATAATAGTTATCGACAATAAATAAAATTGTTCTTGCTCATAATTGTTATGAAACAATTTTTATAAAAATTTCTTTCTGGGTAACGTTTTCCATCACAAAAAATTTCATAACAGTTATTTTCCGTCCCTGATTTTTATTACAGAGTTTATTTTACTGAACAAAAATAAAACCCAAAACATAAAAAACTCAGTTCAAGTAAGGCACAACAACAAAAAAATCAAATGTTTGAACTTGCATTTATTTTTATGTCAAAGTCTCGCTATTTTAGTTCGCATACTCAAATGTTCATTGCTTCGATTAGTGTTTTTAAATATGGTAATGAGGTTACATTAGTTATCTTAAATTATGTCGGCAAAAGGTCAAACTACAGTTGAAGAACGACAAATTTTTGTTAGTAATTTTAAAAAGGGAATGTTATATATCGCTGCCTTAATTTGCTAAGGTCTCCCCATCAAATTTTTCAATATCGAGTTTTTGATGGATTATTTTAGAGACCTGCAGCGGAACCTTTAGTTTAAATTAAAAATTCTCGAAGCTGTACTGTAAAAAAACAAAATATTTTTTTCTTCTCCTGTAAAATTTGAAAAATGAGTGTTAAGGCCTTAGCAAATTAAGGCAACGATATGTAGATATCAATAAAATTATACTTACTATGGAATCTGTAGTTTCTACTAAAGTAATGCCTACAAATTTCAAATAGTCAAAGTAAGCCTATTTTGATATATAGTTTTCATTTAGTTAACTTGTTTTGTTTTAATTTTTCGCAATTCTGCGAGCATTTGAGTACGGAGATTACGCTATTTCATATTTATTTCGTCGACTGACTGTTGGAGTGTATTAACAATTACTTTTGTTTTTATAAAGCCCTTTCTTTAAAATCTAGAATTGTTAAGATTACTTCTTCGAGAGGCCATTTGGGAGCCCCTCAAATTCCCGAATTTCAAAAGCTTTTTCCCTTATGCAACCCCAGAACTGTTTTTTTTGCAATCATCAAGGCAATGGACTATATTATTGATAATGGTTGGAGAGAAAGGAGTATCTGTGTATTTAGTGACAGTCAGGCTGCGCTTAAATCCTTGCTTAATCCTCAAACCACGTCTAAACTGGTAATGCATTGTAAATCCAGGCTTGATTGTGTTGGAAAACATAATAGCCTGCTGTTGATATGGGTTCCTGGACACTCAGGAAATGAATCGGCTGACCTTCTGGCCAGAAAGGTTTCGGAAACTGGTTTCCTGGGCCCAGAACCTGTAGAGTACAGGCCCAGGTCCAAGTCTACAGCCATCAAGACCACCATTAATGAGTGGGTCGACTTGACCCACAATCGTAAATGGGAGGACCTGAGGGGCTTTAGACAGACAAAGACCATGTTACCTGTTATCTCGAAGCGTCTAACAGACTTTCTGTTATCACTTAACAGAAAGAGCTGTAGGCAGCTGGTGAAACTATGCACAGGCCACTTCTCTTGGGCCTAGCATTTGAATATGATTAGCCTGGGAGCTAGTGCCTTCTGTGCTTCCTGTGGTTTGGAGGAAGAATGTGAAGAGACGGCGGATCATTTTCTTAGTGTCTGCCCCGCTTTCTTCCAGACCAGAGTAAGCTTATTTGGTACTGGTGTTGGGAGACGAACATTTTTTTAAATCTGGTAGATTTAAAAAATAGCAAAAGGAAACAGAAGATTTATACGTAAAACTTGTCTGAGTGCTGTATTCTCGAATACTTCTTTTGTCTGTTCCAACAAAAAAAAAATAAAAAAAATCTCTAGTTGTTGCCTAACAAGGCTTTTTTGGATTTGGCATGATGGCAGGCCAATATGGTGGCTCCAAGTCTGCCACCTCACCAAGAATAGTTTTATCAAGCGTACGTTTACCCAAGTCATCATAAAAGAATAAATAAAGCCTTTTTTCATAGATTTTTTTTCGCTGAGTATGAGGCCGACATTATTTTTTACGGGAAATGTTACGTGTTGTCCCTAACCTCAAAAAAAAAAAGCTGTTTTTCGGGTCTCACGCTTACCAAAGTCATCATAAAACGACGGGAAAAGCC
Organism: Toxonevra muliebris; assembly: GCA_963691655.1. Classification (NCBI taxonomy): domain Eukaryota; kingdom Metazoa; phylum Arthropoda; class Insecta; order Diptera; family Pallopteridae; genus Toxonevra; species Toxonevra muliebris. The sequence goes on along the minus strand of OY829328.1, from coordinate 47,717,293 downwards.
TATTTTTGTGTAATTTCAGTTGATAAACATGAATCTAATATTATTTTCCACGGGAAATGTTACGTGTTGTCCCTAACCTCAAAAATGAAAAAAAACTTTTTTTCGTGTCTCAAAAAATGCCAAAAAAATTTTTTTTTCCGTGTCTCACGTGCCCTAAGTCATTGGAAAATTTCCCAAAAACTTATTCTTCATTATTATTTTTTTTTCACTCTAATTAAGCACGGCAAAGGAAACAGAGATTTACTAAGTTCATGTCGTTTCTGGGTAACGCTAAAAGTATATTACAGCAAAGTTAAGGAATGAACAATGAAAAATAAGTTTTTTGGGAAGTTTTCTGATGACTTGGGATACGTGAGACACGAAAAAAAATAAAAAAAAAAATTTATGTAAGTATGCGTAAATACATATACATTAGGGTGCCATAAGCTATATGGAGAATTTTTTTTTTTTGAAAAATCTATTGATGGCACCTCCTCAATCGGTTCGTTTTACTCGAAAAATTATCTGTATAAAATTTCAGGTCAATTGGATAAGGGGAAGTGGTGCCCCAAGAGCTCCAAAATTTGGAAAAAACGGTTTTTGTGCATATTTGATTGTGTATATCTCAGACATTTTTCATTTTACATAAAAACTGTCTTTACAAAATTTATAGATCTATCAAAGAAGAATAATTCACTCATAATTCACTACGTTTGGCTAGAGCTAGGCAATTGCAGCTCAAGCCAGCTCCTAAAAAGTCGTTTGTGGGCACTCGTAATCTATTGACATGTAAACGAAACAGACAATACCCAGGAATTATTACCACTACGTTGCTAATAGGGTTATGTGAGAAATAGGGAATGTTGTGGCTAGCCTTGTCAGCTCATTGGTTTCATAATTGCCAGGAATGTTCTTGTGCTCTGGTACCCAAAACCACTGTACCTTGAGCCGTTCCGATATCTCTTTGGGAGATAATCGGCAGTTAGCGACCACCTTCGAGGTAGTAAATAAATATCAAGTGATTTTATGTCTATTAGACTATCTATTGACTAGTAGTGAACATGGTTACCTAAAAGCTATTAAGGCCACCTTCTGGTCTAGATTTAAAAAAAAAATTTTTTATATATTTCAAAAGTATAGGCTTTTAAAAGTATACTCTAAAATTTTCGTATCAATATTTCCAGTATTTCTACTTCTACATCCTATTTAGGAGGTGAGCGCAGAAGTAGGTAAAAGGGCCGACTGAAGTTTAAACTCATTTATCTCGAAACTATTCTTCTGCACGGTGGGAGACAAAAAACCAAAACTACTCGACCGATTTGTCTCAAAATTATCGCTTAACTAAAAAAAACTTTCTACGTTGAATACTTCTTACTTTTTACATACAAAGTTATGAAAAAACGGTCCGTTTTCGTAAAGTAAACAACACGCCATTTTTGACAAATTTTTTTTTTCATTTTTGTTCCTGCGATAACTACACTCATACTGATTCTTCTTCTTCTTTTTTTTTTGTTTTAGATCAGTGGAAAATCAATCAGCCCACCAGTAAGATCCGTTTTTTTTGAAGGGGGCAACTGCAACACCAATTTTAGTTTACTTAAAATTATAAATCTTTTTTTTTATTATTTTTGTATATTGGTAAAGTAATAAAATATATCTACAAAGTTTAAATACTATTGCTCATTATTTCATTTAAAAAATAAATCCTAGACTAGAAGGTCGCCAAAAAGAGTGAATAGGGAAATACTGACGAAGTTGGGAAATAGAAAGGCATTTGATTTTTATAAAAAATCTAAAAAATATTATCAGTAACACTGCAAAATGTAGTTTTGATAAGCATTTAATTTCGATTTTAAATTTAATTTTAAAAAAATTCATGAAACCTGTTTCACCTATCCTCTGTTTGCAAATCTAATGCGTCGCATCATCTGGTGCTGGAAAAATTAATAGCATTGCCAAAAAATTAGAACTATCTTTTCTAAATTTACAAAAACTCGACTACTCTTTCTATATCATATTAATTTTTTAATTTATAAAATCTGGTGGTACTAGGACAAACATTCCAAATTGAGAGTTCTTAATTTTGAAGAGCATTTATAAAAAATTGGTTCGAAAAAGTTGGGAATTTTTTGCCATATAAATTAGAATTAATTTGTGTATTTTTCACAAATGTAGTCATCAGAGTAATATGTGTATCAATTTCAGCTTGATAGGTTGAAAAGTTCTTAAGAAAGCAAAATTTAGAAAAAAATATGTTTAAAGTTTTGAGAAACAAGATAATTTCGTATAAACTATCCTATCAACTTCAAAATTTTGGGAGATAATCATAAAATGTTATTCTTTAATTCTAAGTCATCGTTTTCCATTAAGCATAATCTTCTAGCGTTTGGTATTGTCCATTAAATGTATCATCTTATTCATTTTCACAATTGCAGACATAACTTAGTAAACTTTGATTTTCGAACTTAGAATTTAAATCTTATAATATATAAGATTTAATATATAAGAGTAATAAGAGAGTGTTTATTCAAGGTGATCGGACGTGTTATTTCATACTGTCTCCAAAGTGTTTTAATAAATTCAAAATTGTTTTCTACAATATAGCGAGAAAGTACGCTTTTTTAACGCTTTTTTATTGCAATAAACTCCTTAGTATTTGTTTAACTCTAAATTAAATTATCTCCATTTGCACTTGTTTACTAATTAAAAAATTTGTGACTTTAAATATGCCATTCAAAAATAATATGTGCTCTAAATGCTCCAAAAATGTTGGAGTTGACTTGCCTATTGTCTGCAGTGTTTGTGCAAATAACTTTCATAAATATTGCATTGAAATCAATGATGAAATTGCTTTAAATTGTCTTATAAAATATAAAAATATCGTATATCGAAATGTGTTTGTGAGAACAACGAAATTTTTTCTATCGTCTCACAGTTATCTGTTGATGTCAAAACTCTCAAAGAGAAATATTTTGATCTATCTCAAGAACTAAAATTAAATTTCTCTACATCTAAACTAATGCATGAACAAAAAGCTACTTTGCCTAAAAACAAAAGTGTGGACAAACCGTTATCCAATGATAATTGTGTTTCTCTTTCGGTGCCATCTGATGCTATGCTTAATCCTACAAATTTACGAATGACTCGATCTCGAGCTCGCACTTCACCTGTTATCGCTTTTCCTGCTATTGATTGTGATTTTGCTGCTTCAACCTCTCCTACATCTGCTACTTGCTCTTATGATCATATTAATAATAATACATCGGCGGTTAGTAATGCATCTCTTGTTGCTACCCAAAGTGCTGATAATATAAACCGTTCGTTTGCCGCCTCTCTTCCAAATAACGCTGATCATGCTCTTTCTACTAATATCACTAATGGACTGCTCACAAATGTTTCTACAGTTACAAATTCAAGTAGAAGTAATCCAACAGTGGTGGCTAATACTAATGTTACTAAGCGAATTAATCAGACGATTCAAAATTCAACAGTGGTGGCTAATTCAAATGTTACTAAGCTAATTAATCGCACAACTCAAAATATTGTTGTCGGCTCTAACCCGAATTCAGTTCTTGAAGTTGCCGCTAATTTAAAGTGGCTGCACTTATCATCATTTAAGCCCTCCGTTACGGAAGACAATATCATCGATTATGTTGCTGAACATGCTGCTATTAATAAATCTCATCTCTCCTGCTATAAATTAGTAAAATATGATACTCCAATCAATTCTCTTAATAAAGTAAACTTCAAATTGGGTATTTCGTCTTCATTATATGCGAAATTACTCGATCCATCACTCTGGCCTATTGATGTCAATGTAAGACCTTTTCGTTTTTTTCCCAAGGAAGTGGAACCTCATCTAGAAAAGTAAAATCTCCTGCTGTCACATTAAAGAAATCGCTGAAAGTATATTTTCAAAATTGCTCTGGTATAAGAACTAAATCGCATCATATATGGAACTTGAGCTCTCAACTCGACTTTGACGTTATTGTTTTTGTGGAAACGTGGCTGAACGCTGATTTTGCTGACTCTGAATTTTTTGATGCCAATCTTTACCAAGTCTTTCGCAAAGATAGAGACGCCAGTAAAACTGGCTGCTTAAGAGGTGGTGGAGTTTTAATAGCTGTTCGTCGTAATCTTCTTGCATCTCTACACTATCTTTGCAATACCGACTCTCTCCTCGACCAGATATGTGTATATGTCAAAGGCGCCACTGGTTCAATTTTTATCTGCGCATCTTACATTCCTCCGAGCAGCTCTGATGCTGTTTACAAGATGGTTGTAGACAACATTCTACATCTCGCCTGGAATGATCTTGGCAATGATCAACTATGCCTGCTGGGCGATTTTAATCTCTGTAATGTTTCTTGGTATCATCTTAATGACAGTATTTCCCTGACTCCTACTAATGTAAATAGTTATACAGAAATCTACTTAATTGATAGATTTTTAAGCATAGATCTAGTGCAAATTAATTCTTTTCCAAATCAATTAAATAGGTATCTTGACTTAATTTTTATTAGTAATAACGTTAATTACAATCTAATGAAATGCGCTTTTCCTTTCTCTAATATTAGCTTACATCATATTCCATATGTTCTTGAACTTGAATTCTATGAATTTGCACATATTTCTCCTGTTAATCATAAAGTTAATTTCAACTACCGTCTATGCAATTTCAATAAACTAAATAGCTTAATTTCTAATATCAATTGGTACGACTTGCTTAATAATTTAGATCCTTGTTCTTGTTATAATGTTTTCAAAATTAATGTGCTTGATATTTGTAATAAGAATATTCCGATGTGCGCTAGAAAACTGCACAAGTTGCCGTGGTACACCAAGGAATTAAAAAAGATAAAAAATTTAAGAAATAAGTTCTATAGGAATTACAAAACCACCAATAATTCATACTATTTCTCAAAATATCAATATTTCAAATTGGAATTTAACATCTTAAACAACAACCTCTACCGCAATTATGTTAATCAATTTGAACTTAATATTAAGTCGAATCCAAAGGCTTTTTGGAGTTATATCAAGTCTAGAAAATTTTCCTCATCCATTCCTTCTACAGTTTTCCTCAATAGCAAGACTGCATGCTCCCCTGTTGGTGCTGCCAATCTCTTTGCTGAATTTTTTAAATCAAATTTTGATCATGATATTGATCTTGATGATAGTTTCATTTACAACTCTGTTCATTCGGTTGATTTTGGATCCCTTACATTATCAGAAGATGATATTATTAAGGATATTACCAATCTTAAATTATCAATACAGACTGACTTAGATGGTCTTTCTGGGTCAATCATAAAAAACTGCTGTTCGTCTATTGCTCTACCTTTAAAACTTATTTTCAATAAATCACTATCCTCTGGTGTCTTTATTGATGATTGGAAATTTGCAGCCATCACTCCAATCTTTAAAAGTGGAAACAAGAGTAATGTCTCGAACTACAGACCTATTTCGAAGCTATCCACTGTGTCAAAACTTTTTGAAAGTATCGTAAAAGACAAGCTTTACTTCGCCGTCAAGAGCGTAATTTGTTGTAATCAGCATGGGTTTGTTCCGGGTCGCTCTACTACTTCCAACTTAGCCGTCTTCGCTGAAGATTGTATCTCTGCATTTCAAAATGGATATCAAATTGATACAATTTACACTGATTTCTCAAAAGCCTTTGATAGGGTGTCTCATAATATTATGATCTTTAAATTAGCTAATTTGGGTATACACTCGGTTTTTTTGGAGTGGATAAGGTCCTATTTAATCAATAGACATTCCGCTGTGGTTATTGATAATGTTGAATCAGCTCCTTTTATTGCTACCTCGGGTGTTCCGCAAGGTAGCATTCTAGGTCCTTTACTTTTTCTCTTATTTATTAACGATATTTCATGCTGCTTTCCAACTGCTAGATACCTATTATATGCCGACGACTTAAAAATATATTCTGTAATTAAAAATATCACGGATTCTCAAATTCTACAGTCTGATTTAGATTTGTTTCTTATTTGGTGCTGCAAATTTCGGTTATCGCTCAATATCAACAAATGTTCCCATATGACTTTTGCCAAAGTTCATAATACTATCCCTACATCTTATCACATTGCCAATTCTACCTTAAAATCAGTGAGTGAAATAAAAGATCTTGGGGTTGTTTTCGATGTGAAGTTTTCTTTTGTTCCACATTTAAATTGTATCATTCCTAAAGCGTATTCTATGTTAGCTTTTATCCGTCGCAATAGTTCAGAGTTTTCTGATCCTTTTACGCTCAAAATACTGTTTACTTCCTTAGTAAGATCTCGGTTAGAATATGCAGCATTTATATGGAGGCCTCATTATCTCTGTCATATTAATAGACTTGAGCGGATTCAAAAAGTCTTTATTCGATTTGCATTGCGTTGTCTTCATTTTTCCGAGCCCATTCCCTCTTACAATGCTCGTTGCATGCTCATCGATCTAAAGTCCTTGAACAACAGAAGAACTATCTTGTCTCTCATGTTTGTTTATGACATCATTGTTGGTTTTGTTGATTGTCCTGCTCTTCTAGAACTAATCAATTTTAATATTCCAACAAGAGATTTGCGTCATTCAGCTTTATTTTATGTTGGGTTGCGACGATCAAATTATGCTTCTTTTGCTCCTATTTCTAGAGCCTTAACTGAGTTTAATTCTATTTCTAATTCCTTGGTTTTAGATTTCTCGGTTACTAAAGTTTCATTTAAGAACCTACTTAATGAATTCTATCCTTAAGCTTGTCTTAAATCTATTTTTAGTTTTAATTAATTTTAAGTTACTATTGTTTTAGTCTGTAAGGAATTTTATATAATTTCCCTTGACTCAATGAAATAAATAAAATAAAATAAAAAATAATTTCAGTCCGTGTTTGGTATAAGAAACAAAATGACCGAAAGACCAAAAAAAGTATACCAAAAAAACATTATTAACAAAATTTTTACCAATTACAGTGGCTGGGACTGACACAATTACAGGAACATTCACCTCGTCTGTAACTACATTTTTTTTCTTTATCAATACAAAGATACCATTATTTAGAGAGAAAAATTTAGAAAAAAAAAGCAATTGTGCTGACAATTACATTTGTAAAACTTGCTAGATTTAATCGGGTAATTTCAGCTTATTTTTATTTTATTCAATGGTTATTAGGAATACCGAAAAAAATTATATGAGTGAATTATTCCTCTTTGATAGATCTATAAATTCTGTAAAAACAGTTTTTATGTAAAATGAAAAATGTCTGAGATATAAACAATAAAATATGAATTTTGTGCACAAAAACTGTTTTTTTTCTTCAAATTTTGGAGCTCTTGGGACACCACTTCCCCTTATCAAATTGACCTGAAATTTTACACAGATTATTTTTTGAGTAAAACGAACCGATCAAGGGGATGCCACTGTAAATTTTCCGACTTTCGAAAATTAATGGTACTCTAATATACACACATGCATGTGGGAAAGTTACAACGGACGACAAGAAGCGGACAGAACTACTAACGAATGTGTCCCTGCACGGACAAAGACTGGTCGACGAACTACAGACGAATGCATCCCTCCCTGCATTGACAAAACTGGTCGAAGACAATGGACGAACTTTTAAAAATAACGGAATAGAGAAATTGATCGCGAGACGCGGAGAAGAAAAAAAGCAAACAATAGACTGAAGACAATTCGAAATAAAATAATTGCTAATGTATATTTTAAAATAAGTTAGAATGAAATAATTACTCTTGTATAACTTAAACATAATATTAAAATAAAACAGTTTGAAATAAAATTGAAGTAAAGTAGTTTTGTGCTATAAAGAAAAGGGCCAATCCCACATATTTGTTGACAGAAGTGCGATACGAAAATGTATGAAATATGAAAACTCGTTAAAATTAAATATTAAAAATAAAGAAAAGAAATTAATTAAAAAATTGGAGAAAAATTTTTCAAATTATACGTGCGAGCAAAAACGCATGTAAAAGATCAATAACAACAACAGAAGAAGAAACGCAAAAGGCTGTGGCATCAACTATAGCGAGATAAAGGTGACAACACGACAGCGGCGTCGGCAGAGCTTAAATAAAGAAGTAAAAAGTTGCGAATGTACCCAGCGGTTTTTCAGACAAGTGCTTGAGAATTAAGTGCTTAAAAAGTGCTTGCAAGTGCACCATTTCAACCGGAAATTGCAAAGCAACCATGCGAACAACAAATTTAGTTTTCTATTGAGTAATAAAAACGAGTATCGTTCAGCGAGACGCTACGAAATATTGACTGAGCGAGAAACGAAGTGAGTTACTTTTCACGCAACTGCGAAGTAAAGTGGTTTTGAAATTTCACGAAAAGTGTGTGTGTTTTATTTTATTTTTTTTTTTGCAATTTTTTATAAAAAATAAATAAAAATATAATTATATATGTATATATATATATATATTGGTTTAAAACAAACAAAAAAGCAAAAGAAAAGAATAAAATAAAATGACGCAGCAATAAAAAATTATGAATGCATGAATCGATACTATATATTTTTTCTCTCTTTCTCAACTAAAGTAAGCACAAAGCAGCGAATGAATGAGCGGAAGTGCCTATCTAACGCATTCTTTCTTGTGCTTGTTTAGCGCTAAAAGTACTGCACTAAACAAGTGCTTGTCTCCTAGGACATGCAATGTTAAAATTTATGTGGAACACATGTGCTTGTAGTGCACTTAAGTGCTTGCAATCAAGCACTTGTTTAGCGCTATTCTAGTGCTTCCATTTACCGCTGGGCAAGCAGCGATCACAGAACGTAGTAACTGTGTGTGTTTTGGCAGCAGAATCTGCGAGTTGGCAGAAGAAGCTGTGTGTTGACAGCAGAAGCTGTGTGAGTGGAAGTGTAAACAAATTAAATTTTATTGTAACCAAACGAATCTATTTGAATTTATTTTGAAAAGCAAAAAGAAAATTGTAAACGATAGTTGCTAAATAATTTTAATTATTAATAATATTATAAGTTGAATTCATGAATTAAAATATATTATATATATGGAAGTTTTTTTAATTTTGTAATTGATAATTTTTAAAATACATTGTAACCGAACTGAGAGAGAAATTGTTGGGGTTAGAAGTGTCAACTGTAGGTCGGAAGGCGACATTACTTACTGGTACACTTCGGCCTGATTGCTGAAGGCGATGAGAATGATTCCAATTACGATGATGCAGAGTTTAATCGAAGCACAGTGCGTGAATCCCTCGCACAATCGCACAACGTACACCATTTACGCTCCGTGACATTCAAGACTCGTTAACGTCATTCAGCGGATCAGGCCAACCAACGATGGAAAAATGGTTAGAACATTTTGAAGGAAAACGGCCGCAGTTTTTTGGAATGAATTACAAAAATTTATATAGGCAAAGCAGCTGTTGAAGGGTGCAGCAAAAATTTTCGTTCGTAGCCAGTGTGACATAGTTGATTGGGTCTCGCTGAAACAAACATTGAAAAAGGAATTCGGAACTGAGGTCTCGTCGGCTGAAATCCATCGCTTATTGAAAAATCAACGCAAACGCCAGAATGAAGATTATAGAGAGTATCTTTACAGCCCGACCGGTGAACCTTGATGAGCCAAGCCATATTGAATATTTTATTGAAGGCATTCCTGATTTAAAGGCTAATAAGAGTAATTTTTACCAAGCCAAAACGGTACACAGTGGTCAAAAAGAGAGTATTTTTGGAAAAAATTCTATAACTTTTGATCCAGTGGAGATAATTCCAAAATTTTATTTTAATTTTATTGAATATCAAGGCTATAAAAATTTAAAAAAAATTCAAATTGTTTTGTTAATTTAGTATATTATTAAGACTTAGAGAATGAAAAGTTTTGATATTTTTTAAAGAACGGATGAATGCTTCAAACAAATTTTGAAAATTTAAACTAAAAATTATTGCCCTTATTTGAATGAACGTAAAAAATATACTAGTTATAAAAAATTTTTAATTTGAGGGCGTGGCCTATCTCACTATATTGGTTTTAATTAGTGCTCTTGATACCCCTTGACATGGGTTGTACCCGGATACCCGGGGTTTTCGGGTATTACCCGGGTACTATTATGACGGGTATCCGTTTTCTCCGGGTACCCGCAAATTTTCGGGTAACCGTTGCTAGTAGATTGATTGAAAAAAATTTATAAAATTAAAAGACTACAAAATCTACTATATATAAATACATCGGAATCAGATGAAATTTTATCACAATATCTATATAACACATGGGCATAATTAGGGTGGGATTGTTCGATTGGGGTATCACCTTCCATACGACCTTAACCCTTTTGGTCATGACGTCCTTTACAGTGCTTGTTATAAAAATAAAGAAAAGAACATTATTTTGGAAAAGCTTTAATATTTCTATTAAGTAATCTTAAAACATATTAAAATGGCACTATTTGGCCATACCAACGATGCATCATCGGAGCATTGGTTAAGTAAGTCTCAACATCTCCTTAAAAGACTCGTTTGATATTATTTCATCAATGGAGCTTACAGACTCAAAAATGGCGTCAAATTAAAACGTATCAGCACAGCTTAGTTTCTTTACATCTAGATGAACAAAAGTGGAAACAAATTTTTAAAACAAATCTTCAAAGTACCGAAATTCGACAATAAATTTTGATTTTTCAAAATTTTTTGGACCAAATTTTTCAAAATCCACAGCTCTGTTATTTATCTTTGCAAGTACAAACATAATGCAATAACAATTTTTGAAATCGGATAATGTTAAAAAATTTAACATTACGAATTTCGGAAATAGAAATGAAATAATTGTTGCCTGGAAATAAATTTAAGTGAGAAAAATACCCACACATAGAGGTGAAGCTACTGTTTTCTACTACTATTTACAATATTAAAATATGCAGTTACACTAATGAAGGATTGGTCTTTGGAGGAAGTGCGAAAATATGAGCCCTTTAAAATAGCAGTAGAAAAATTAATCGGAAATAGTATTAAAAAAATAGTAGAAAAGTACTAAATAGTAGTAAACAAAGTAGTAGTAGTTGCCCGAAAACAATCCCAAAATATGGTAGAGCCATATTTTATTTCTCTAATGGTTTTAGGCTTATTTAGTCAACTTCTGTTTACCTATTCCTCTATTTTATTTTACAAGAAAAAACAGTAATTAATTTTTATACAAACATATACAAAAAACATTTAAACATTCATATCACAATTACTGAAAGGGCTTTTCAAACAATAAACATTTCAAATTTCATTTACTTTATTTTGCTAGCATATTTAAAAAAAGAATTGTAAAAGTTCCTGTAATTATCGGGGTGACAGGTAGAGGCAGCTTTTTCTTATACAATGGAAAGAAGAAAATCTAGTATTTATTATAAAACTAGTTAGAACGCGGAAACCCACAGAAATCATAAGATACGCTATAGAGTGTACGGGTAAGCGTTATTGATTTTTAAGGAATTAACTTTACAAAATTTTACCTTCTCAGCACTATTCGACACAGGGTGCGATTTATGTTTAATCCGTTACGACACATTGATGATGTTAGGCGACATTGAGTTCAGTGGTGACAGACGTCGTTTAATGGGAATAGCTAGCAGTATGCTCACTACAATGGACAGTTTCCTGGCTCAAATCTAAATTGATGGTATGCAGCTGGAGATTCAATTTCATGTGATCAGAGAACACGAACATACGGAAGTTTGTTAATTTGATCGTGACAGAAGATAATATTGAGTTTAGGCCAAAGACGGGCGAACCAGTTAAAGTTGTTGATGCAGCCACAGACGAGATTAAAAATGAGTTAGAAGTACTGAAAGAACTCAAAGAACTATGTCTAGTAGCAGGTACAGAAGCAACAGTAGAACCACAAGCATATTTCACTCATCTTGATCAAATTACATCAGACGCAGTTGAAACATTGATAAGAACCTATAAGCCTGAAAAGAAACACAAGTCTCTAATAGAAATGAAAATACTTCTCACTGATGACATTTCCGTATAACGCTGTAGAAAATTTTCCACTACAGACTGACCGCAAAACATTACAACGTTTTCTCGGACTAACATCCTATTTTAGAAGATTTATAGAAGGGTACGCCGTGGTAGCAAAACCACTCACTGATTTGCTGTGTAAAAAAACTAGATTCGTGTTGAAAGAAGAACAACTTGCTGCATTCCAACAACTAAAAGTAGCCTTTATGAATGTTCCGGTATTGCAACTATATAACACTAAAGCGGTAACAGAGGTACATACAGATGCGAGTATGTATGGGTATGGAGCCGTATTGCTGCAGAGGAACTATGACGATTAACATTTTTATCCTATTCAATTTATGAGCCGTAAAACGCAACCGGCGGAAGAAAGGTATCATTCATACGAATTAGAAGTTTTAGCCATAATAGAGGCATTGAAAAAATGGAGAGTGCATTTGTTGGGCATCAGATTCAAGATTATTACGGACTGCAAAGCATTCACTATGACAATGCGGAAACGTTATATTCCTTTAAGAGTGTCACGTTGGGCGTTATTTCTTCAAGATTTCGGTTATGAAATTGAACACCATAGCGGTAGTAAGATGAAGCACGTTGATCATTGAATCATCGGTTGCAACAAGCCCAACTACACAACGGTTGGATCAGAGCCGTGAGGAAGGTGTTTGAGAAGAACGAATACGAAGACTATTATATAAATCACGATGTGCTCTATAAGGATCCCATCAAGGAGCTTATTGTTGTATCATCGCTGATGGAGGAGGAAATCATAAGAATTGCTTACAAGCAAGGACATTTCTCCTCTAAGAGGACCCAAGAAGTTGTCGAAAAAACATTTTATATTCCGGATTTCAAATCAAAAGTCTCCAAAATCGTGCAAAGCTGCGTGGAGTGCATTTATTTTATTTACTTATTTTTTTTATTTATTTAATTAAAGAACAAAGTACACAAGATAAAATCTTTTTCGTACAATAGTTAGTTTGTAAACAAAGTGTAACATAATCTCTAAGGGATATTTCGTTTTATACTTAAACACTAAACTAAACTAGACAGGTAAAAAAAAATTAAATTAGGTAATTGGTTTTTTATTATTTGTTTTATTATTGGTTGGAGTAATATTGAAAAATTGAACGCCTGAATTCGCCATTGTTAACAACACAACGTAAATGATTAGGCAAAGAATTCCAAAACCTGATGGGGTTAATGAAAAAGAGCCTTGATGAGTTTAGGTATTTAAAATTTGAAAGAATCAAACAGTTTACACGATTGGACTTGCTAAATTGTAGTTTATCAAAACGATATCTAGGAGTTCTCGTTATAATTAACTTATGCAAATAGATACAGTTTCTAGCCTCGAGATATTCCACCAAATTCAAGCCTAATAATTGTCTTCTCCAAGTCGAAATGTGGTCAAATTTTTTAAGGCCATAAACATATCGAGAGGCGTTATTGAAAGGTACTTCAAGCTTATGAATCTTTTTCTAGTGTCAAGAGGTAAAAACTCAGAGGTCATTCTTAGATTACGTGAGGTTAGGAAAACCTTTTTTACAACACTATTCACATGATCAACACAACTTACAGACGAGTTCACATGGAAACCAAGATTAACAATTTAACTAACAAATTCCAAAACAGACGCACCAACATATAAAGAGGGGAAAACAACACTAAGTAAAGATTTTCTAGAGATTGGTAAAACATAAGATTTACTTGGGTTCAAAGATTACATTACAATTACTCCACTCATTAAGAGCTTTTAAGTCCACGTTCATATGAAAGCATAAATTATCAATGAGCCCAATAGGACTGGACAGATACAATTGTATGCCGTCAGCGTTAGAGTGCACTGTAGAATGTTTGCAAACAGAAAAAATGTCATTTATATAAATACTGAAAAGAAGCGGACTTAAAATTGAACCTTGCGGGACACCAGATTTGGTATACGTGAAGCAGGAAAATTCACTGCTAACTTTAACCCTTTGCATTCTATCTGTTAAATAGCTGCTCATAAGTGCTACAGAGCTGTCACTGAATCCATACAGAGATTTCAATTTTTCACATAACAACGAGTGGCTTACGCAATCAAATGCCTTGGAAAAGTCCAGTAAACACAGCAGAGTAACATAGTCTTTATCGTAAGATATTCTTATGTCATCCATGATTTTTACCATAGCCGAAGAACAGCTATGTCCAGGTCTAAAACCTGATTGAAGTGGTGACAAAAGGTTATTTTTATGGAAATATGTGGATATTTGTTCAGCCATAATGTTTTCGCATACTTCGATAGTGACGAAAGGATGCTGATGGGACTGAAATCACTGGGTACAGAGGCCGTTGATTTTTTGGCTAAAGGAATTATCGTAGCTAGTTTCCAAGCTTTTGGGAAAGTGCAGGTGGTGAAGCAATGGTTAAAGATATGAGTGAGTGGACCCAGAATAAACGGTAAAATAATTTTAATAAATTTAATTGGGAGATCATCTTCGCCAATTGCATTAGAACCAATTTTCATAATACATTTAGCTACGTCACATTCAAAATACACTATTTAACATAACAGACTCCAAAGGATACCGTCCTTATTACCGTATTATCTCCACTTTCAATATTCGATACAAGGGATTCACTAAACACATTAGGGTCAATAATGCAGTCAGGGTTTATTCTACCACAGACACCAAATTGTCACTGAAAATATAACTGGAAAAAAGAAAGGTTTCCTGACGACCCTATCACGTCGATCATGTGGATTCAATTGAGTTATCAAACAAATGGTACAATTATATTTTCACCGTCGTAGACGTTTTTTCGAAGTTTGTGTGGCTATATCCAACCACCACAGCAGCTGAAGCCGTAGTTGACTGATTGAAGAGGCAAGCAGCGATTTTTGGGAACTTCAAACGCATCATATCGGATAGAGGTGCTGCGTTCCCGTCAAACATGTTTAAAAAATATTGCACAGCTCAAGATATCCAACATTTGTTAATAATAATAACTGGAGTTCCACGAGGTAACGGGCAGGTGGAACGCATACACAAAATTATTATCCCTATGATATCGAAACTTTGTAGCGAGAATCCCGGTTGCTGGTATAAACATGTAGGGCAGATTCAGCAAATAATAAACAACACGCCTCCAAGAAGCACCAAAATTTCACCTTTTAAGCTGCTGACTGGCCTGGAAATGCGAGTATCTGATGTTCCAGAATTACAAAATCTTTTGAAGACTGCAGCTGTAGAAGAATTTGATACTGAACGTGAAGCTGCGCGAAAAGAAGCGAAAGAAAATATCGAGAAAATTCAACAAGAAAATCGTAAAATGTTTAATGCGAAGAGGAAAGAAAATACTCAATACAAGATCGACGAGCCATTACGTAGCCATTAAGTGAACGCAGTATGGAGTTGGACCGAAATTGAGGTCGAAGTTTTTTGGTCCGTACAAGGTTATTCGCAAAACGAATCTTGGCAGATACGAGGTAGAAAAAGTTGGAGATCACGAAAGACCAAGATATACGATGACGGTAGCTGAATAAATGAAGAAATGGAACCCATCATTCGAGCCGAATGATAATGCAGGATGGCCGAATGTTAGAAGGTTACAATGTACGACAAGAAGTGGACAGAACTACTAACGAATGCGTCCCTGCACGGACAAAGACTGGACGACGAACTACAGACGAATGCATCCCTGCATTGCCAAAACTGGACGAACTTTTAAAAATAACGGAATAGAGAAGTTGATCGCGAGACGCGGAAAAGAAAAAAAAAGCAAACAATAGACTGAAGACAATTCGAAATAAAATAATTGCTAATGTATAATTTGAAATAAGTTAGAATGAAATAATTACTCTTGTATAATTTAAACATAATATTAAAATAAACCAGTTTGAAATAAACTTCAAGTGAAGTAGTTTTGTGCTATGAAGAAAAGGGCCAATTCCACATACTTGCATACAAATTATTGTCCAAATCTATGTATTTTTCTTATGTTATCATATACCGTTTGTCCGATCTTAGTGAAATTCGGTATAGAGATGCATTTGTGTGTATGTCAAGTTGTGGGCTATAAAATTCGATTTTATCTCAAAGTGGGCGTGACATTTTCGTAAAAATCCAATATCTTCGAGTATCGAGGTTAATTAATAAAAAATCATATGGAGACTTACTTGTTCCACACCGAACCAATTCTCAAATATGGGCCTACTCATGGGCGTATCAAAATTAGGGGAAGAGGCTGTGGCTAGACGATAGATGCGATTATTTTAAAAACAAAAGAATGGGACTGTGCAATCTTACGTAGGAGAAATAGCGGATCTAAGAGGCATAAGATAGGGAAGAGGATTTGGTGTTAAATACCCCTGACCTCCCCCCAACTCCACCCTGATAAGAATTTCATATATTTGATCGTTGGTCACAAATAAAAACAAGAATTTAAGAGGGATGAACAAATATTAACCCCCTTAAGGTAAATCTATGGATCCGCTAGTCTGTGGCCATGCCCGTGAGCTGATGAACAATGAAATATATAAAAAACCATTTCTTCGAATCATTCTAAGAAATTTTTGAATTAAAATTTATAAGTATATTGACATAATCAAAAATTAAAATGTAGTCTGGAATTAAAAAAAATACTAATCATTTAACACATTTAAAGCTAGATTTTAAAAATATATTTCATATTGGATTTGACCAGAAATTAGTTGTTAATATAAAAATTGGTATAACTTTAAGAAACTCTATTGTTTTAAATAAATTTTTCAATAAAAAAAACTTTGAACTCAAATTCCACAAAAACTCTCTAAACAAAAGGTCAATCCAAATTACCTCCAAACATCACCTATTATATCTAAATCACAACTAAAAAAACTTTCATTAATTAAAACTATAGTTTTTAAAAATTTTGCTTGTAATTCGGATCATCGATCCGACTTATATGCAAGTAGAAAAACGTATGTTGGTAATTCGGATCGATTTTAAAAGTTAAGTTTTTTCTTAGTCCGCTTTCTAAAATCATACTTATTTTTACCGAACTATACCAGAATATTTAGTGAGCAAAACCCTATATAAATTTTATAAATATACCACCTTGATCAAAAAGTTCCCGGAATTTATTCAGAAAATTAAAAATACAAGTTTATTCATCTATATCTATATTGCTCCCTTCAAAGTAATCCCCATCGACTGCAACACACTTATGCCAGCGCTTGATCCAATCCTCAAAACATTTTTATATTCGGTTTTCTGTATGTCCATCAGTACTTGTTGCGATTTTTCCATTACTTCCTCTCGGCTGCTGAAACGCGTTTCTCGTAATGGTTTTTTAACTCGATTGAACAGAAAGAAGTCACAGGGAGCCAAATCAGGTGAATTCGGTGGCTGTTGAATGGTATTTGTTACATTTTTCGTCAAAAAATTACGAATAATTATGGCACTGTGCGACGGTGCGTTATCCCAAATCATTAACCAAACCAAGACGGAAACCCAAATCATTAACCAAAATGTCTTGGGCGGATCCATAGGTAATGTTCAAGTCTTCCGCTATCTCTCTGATGGTTAATTTGCGGTTATTGACCAAAATTTCTTTTACTTTTGTAATAGTTTTAAGTTGCGTAGTAGTATTGTTTCGTGTAGCATTAAGTTTGACTGTCATGCTTTATAATATTGTGTACTATTTCAATTAGTCATTTATTTAAGATCTGGTAACTCCTTCCATAAATGGAAGGTTGTGTTTAATTAATAAATAAAGTTAAATAATTTGTAAAGAAAAAAGATTAAAACGTCAGAAGTGGGATTTCATAATTCAAATACTTGTTAAGTGGAATATTTCACGTTTTGTTTTCCGATTAACTTAAAGTACATTTTAAATAAAGTTTTGTTCTGAATTTCACAACGTGGTGAAATAGTAAAGAGCATTGTACATAACCTACAATAAATTCAGCGTTCGGTTACTGTAAATAAAATTTTGTTTTTCTCCGAATTGAAAATTGCTGCAATGTCAAATCCGTCCGAAATACATAAATTTGCTGACGATCTAAGTAAAGACGAACTAGTTGAGTGGTTAAGAGATCACCAAATCGATTTTTCGGCCAGCGCAACGCTGCGGCAATTAAGAGTGTTGTGTAAGCAGAATATGGCGACTTCTGATAATCAACATGCTGACGTTCCTGATGAAAATGGTACTGCACATAGCGAAAGTGGTGCTATTGGTGGTGAACTGGCTACGATTTCGTTTCCTCCTGGAAATTTTAATCGGCAAATTCCGAGTGTGCAAGATGTTTTGAATGCACAAAATATTCCGATAAAAATGTGCAATTGGGCTGATGAAGCAGAGTTGGATTCTGAACTGCGGTTATTGGAAAAACGACGACGTGTTGCGCAATTGAAACGCGAACTTGCTGAACTAGAAGAAGAAATTCCGAGTGTTCCGACAGCCCATAGTCGGGAATATACGCGAAAAGCAGATTTCGGTGATATTGAGAATGCAATTGCGCTATTTAGTGGTGAAAGTGTATATGATGCCAATAAATGGATGAACGACTTCGAACGTATTTGTGGTCCATTAAATGTTGATGATCGATTCCGCCTTAAATGTATTCGTCGACTAATGAAGAAAGATTCACCGGCAGAATTGTTCTTACGTATTGATCAATCAACAACATATGAAGAATTCAAAGAGAATTTTTTGCAAAATTTTGGCCACGTATTTTCTGTTTCTGAAGTTATTGAAATACTTAAGCGTACTAAATACGATTCTGCTAAGACAACGGTATTGGGCTACATTCTTCAGATGCAAGAAGTCGCATCGCGGGTTCAGCTTGATGAAACTCAAGTCATTCAATTTATCATCCACGGTTTAAATGTCCGATCACCAGATATTTGCTGTGTTGTATCCGGCAACTACTATTGCTCAATTGAAAGTGTTGGCTCAGCGGTATACACAGTTACGACTGTTATCAAGATCAACTATGTTAAATTCCGTTCCAGTAAAGCTCAGTTCCGGCAAACCCAACACTGTTCCTAAGAAATTTAGTGGCGGCGCATTAACCAAGATAGTCCAGCGTTACAATTGCTATTCTTCATCATGCCCAGAACCGAAGCGACAGAAGGGCTCATGTTTCCGTTGTGGCTCAATGCAACATGCAGTTAAGGATTGTCCGAAACCACCACCAAAGAATGCAAATTGTGTTGCATTAGTTGATGAATTCCGTTCCGACCCCAATGTACGATGTGAAGCTGTTAATGAATTGAGCCAAGCTCTTTCTGAAGTAAATACGGTGAGTGTTACTTTTCTGTCCGACCCTGTATATATGTGTAATACTGTTGTTTCTTTGTTTGACTGTGGCAGTCCGATCAGTCTGATTAGATATTCCGAAGTTCCGATTCAGCTGATTAATAAATGGATACAATATTCCGGCTATAATGGACTTGGAAAATATAAATTGTGCACCTTTGGCAAAATTTCAGTTTTAATTACATTCCGTGACATTGTTAAGAAAATTGAAATTCATGTTGTACCAAATAATTCTATTCCGTATCCAGTTTTACTTGGACGTAATTGTTTAAGAATGTGTAACATAAAATTGGCTTTATTTGAAGCCATTCCTAATAAAATTTTAAAACCGAAGATTGAAATATTCTTTGATTCGGATGAAAATAAAATTAAAATTGCAGACAAAGTATTACATTGTATATATAGTTCCGTTGGTAATAAGAATTTGGGTATTGCAACCACTTGCAGCTTGTGTCATCAGCTTCCGAACGTAGTTATTGCTCAGTGTGATTCCGTAAGTAGAGATTCAGTTATTATTGATCATTCGGTTCCGGATATATTTCTTATTGAAAATGAAATTTCGTGTTCTGATAAGTACGACATTAATCTCAATCTGAACCCTTTTCATCAAAGAATTATTCAGTTAGACTATTTAGACCTTCCGAATATCCCTGCCATTGAACATAATTATGTGATGGAGATGAAATTGACTTCCGTTAGCTTATGCACCGCGAAGATTATCTTATTATGACAAACAGGAATTAGACAAAATTATTCAGGATTTATTGTCGCGTGAACAAATACGACCAAGTAATTCTCCATACGCACGAATGTGTCTTGATTTTCGACCACTAAATCGCATCACGGTGCGAGATAGTTATCCATTACCCCTCATCGATGATTGTTTAGAACGAATGGAAGGTAAGCAATATTTTACAACATTAGATCTTAAGAATGGGTTCCACCAAGTCAATGTTTCAGAGAAGTCTATTCCATACACGGCTTTTGTTACGCCCAATGGGCATTATGAGTTTGTTAGAATGCCATTTGGTTTACGCAATGCACCAGCTGTGTTTCAGAGATTCATGAACTATGTTCTGCATGATTTCATTAATGAAGGTGTTGTTGTTGTTTATATGGATGACATTACAATTTCGACAGGGACGATTACGGAGCACCTGGATATATTGCAAAGAGTACTGCGACGACTCGCAGAGTTCCGGCTGGAGTTAAATTTAAATAAAAGCAAATTCTGTTACGAAGAAGTGGAATTTCTGGGTTTTACTGTGAATAAGTATGGCATACGGCCAAACTATCAACATTTAGAGGCTATAAGGCATTTACCAATTCCGACTAGTCCAGACCAGTTACATAAGTGTGTAGGTCTTTTTTCCTATTTCCGTCGTTTTATTCCGTCATTCTCTAATATTGCTCTTCCGTTACGAAATCTTTTGAAACCAAATATCAAGTTTGATTTTGATGAGCGTTGTTTGCATGCATTTGAAACTTTAAGGAGTAAATTGGTGAATACACCGGTTCTGGCTCTGTATAATCCGGAGCGTGAGACCGAATTGCATTGCGATGCAAGCTCTGAAGGTTTCGGTGGTGTTCTGATGCAAAAGCAAGACAATGATAAGTTTCATCCAGTGGCTTACTTTTCACAGCGTACGACGGCTGCTGAATCGCGTTACCATAGTTTTGAATTGGAAACGCTTGCCATTATTTATTCATTGCGAAAGTTCCGTGTTTATTTGGAAGGCATTCCGTTTAAAATAATTATTGATTGTAATTCCTTAACGTTGACTTTAAATCGTAAGAGTTTTAATGCCCGAATTGCACGTTGGGCATTGGAATTAGAAAATTATCACTATATAATTCAGCCGGTATCCTTCCAGGGGTGCTTACATTTCCTCTTCTGTTGATTCCGACCAAATTATTTCCGTGATAAATCCTGATGACATAGATGTTCAGTTGCACATTACCCAGAATCGTGATAATGATATCGTTAAAAAACGAGATCAGCTTGAAATAAAACCAGATGACCAATTTACATTGGAGGATGGTCTCGTGTATAGACGAATGGTTGACGGACTATTACTTTTTTACGTCCCAAAAGAGATGGAAGATAATATTATTCGGGCTGCGCATGAGAAGATCTGTCAAATGGGGGTGACTAAGTGTATTGACCAAATTAAAATGCATTACTGGTTTCCGAATATGAAAGCGAAAGTTGAACAATTCATTCAAAATTGCCTCAAGTGTATCACAAATTCTGTTCCACCACATAGTAACAACCGCACATTGCATCATATTCCGAAAAAACCAATTCCGTTTGATACTATGCATATTGACCATTTTGGTCCTCTTCCATCAATAATTTCTAAGCGTAAGCATATTTTTGCTGTTGTCGATGCCTATACGAAACATGTTAAGTTGTATGCAGTGAATTCAACCAGCACAAAGGAAGTTTGTGCTTGCCTTGATAAATATACTGAACATTATAGTCAACCAAGACGAATTATTAGTGACCGTGGAACTTGTTTTACGTCATTGGAGTTCAGTTCTTATCTCATGGAAAATAACATTGAACATGTTAAGATTGCTACAGCCTCACCACAGACCAATGGTCAAATTGAGCGGGTTAATCGTGTCCTTAAAACAATGTTAGCTAAGATTTCCGAACCCATTCAGCATTCAGATTGGTCTAAATTGTTAATAAAGGTTGAGTATGCCATTAATAATTCAGTGCATTCTACCACTGGATGTACTCCGTGCCAGCTTTTGTTTGGAGTGAGCCAACGTGGTCGTGATATTGACACACTTTCCGAATACCTTGACGACAAACAGTTTTCCGCCATTAGACACGACCTGACACATTCACGGAAAATAGCTTCTGAGAATATTGAGAGTAAGCAACAAAAGAGTTCAGATCATTACGCGAAGACCCATCGGCCTCATAAGCCTTTTTCCGAAGGAGATTATGTAATGATTAGAAATGTTGACACCACGATTGGTACCAATAAGAAATTTGTTCCGAAATTCCGTGGTCCATATCGGATTCACAAGGTGCTTCCGAATGATCGATACGTGATTCGAGATATTGAAAATTGCCAGTTCACACAACTTCCTTATGATGGCATATTAGAAGCATCGCGTTTACGTTCATGAGTTGATTGGCGCATGCCAGGTGGAGGCAGACCTGATTCAGGAGAGTAACATTACAACGAGCAATACCATTAATGAATCACTTATTTTATAGCCACCATTTAAATTTGTTAATAGTTAAATTATTTAAGTTTATGTTATATCGGCCTTCGGCCTAATGACTAATTTATTTACTTGTGACTTTCATTCAATTGTTTTCTAATTGATCGAGTCGATCAATATGGTCAGAATGGCCGAGCTGCAATAGTTTTAAGTTGCGTAGTAGTATTGTTTCGTGTAGCATTAAGTTTGACTGTCATGCTTTATAATATTGTGTACTATTTCAATTAGTCATTTATTTAAGATCTGGTAACTCGTTCCATAAATGGAAGGAAGTGAAAAGAAAGAAAGAGAAAAAGAAGGGAGTTGATGCGAAGCAGTGAAACCGCATGGTTGTGTTTAATTAATAAATAAAGTTAAATAATTTGTAAAGAAAAAATATTAAACTTTATTAATGTTTTCGTCGGTTTTCGGTGTCGATGGTCTAATACTGCGTTCATCATCTTCGATTGACTCACGACCACTTTTGAACCGCTCGTGCCACTGGTAAACGACCGTTTTCTTTAGAGAATCGTTGCCGAAATACTTTTCTAACATTTCCAACATTCGCGCACCATTAAATCCGTTTTTTACGCAAAATTTAATACAAGTTCGTTGTTGTAAATTGTAAAAAATCGCCAACACACAAAGAAATAGATGTACTATTGGCTACGTAGCTTTTGCAAAGATTTAGAGGCAATATCAACAACAGATGTACCAACTTAACACAAATAACATAACTGAAATCGGAACGATAGGAGCACCACACGGTGGTTATTCCGGGAACTTTTTGATCAAGGTGGTACTTACCAGCACAAAAGTTTTAATTATTATAAAATTTTTCGTTTTCTTATTTTATTTGCTAAGGCTTTGTATGAAAATACGCTCACTCTTTATTTCTTCGTTCACAACTGATTAATTAGAAATAATTTGAAATAAGTGTTGCATACCATTAGAAAGGGAATATATGTAATTCTCGTTGTTTATGAAAAGTACGTAAAAAATACCAAAAAAAAAAGTTATTAGAAAAACAAAATCGATCCGACTTATATACATCGATTCGAATTACCTCATTCACGTTATATACATTATATACAATTTTTCAATAATTTGCATTTAGATCCTACTTTAAAATACCTACTTTTTGTAAATAACTGCAGTGGTTAAAGTAGACTATTTCAATACAAATACAGTAAACCCGGGTTAATTACGTCTACAAAAGTACCCAAGCAATTTGAGCAATTTCAGAAAATTATGAATTTAAAGACCAAAAATTCTAAAACCGGAAAACGCAATTAGGAGGGGCCAAATGACCGGGGATCACTGTATGTTTTCATAACCTATTTTTATTGTTACTCATCAAAATATACGTTTAGTTACATATGTATATTAAGGTCTATGAGAGCATTCAAATTATGTGATCTTACAGAAAATATTGCATACCACAATTATTGTTCGTAGAACATAATGATCTTTTAATTATGCAAACCACAAAATTTATATATTATTTTTATATTGGAACTCATATACACTTGCGGTTTGAAAAATTTGTTGTATTAGTTTTCCAAGAATTTTTTATAACGTAATTTTGCGGTACCACTGGTTGCCTAAAAAAACATTAGGAGCAATTACAAAAGAATGACGTATTTTGCGCGCAGTCGGCAGTTGTTTGTGAAGAAGTAAGAATGGAAGTGGGCATATAATTAAATCTTAACTTTCATCAAACTAAGATCACAAAAGGACTTAGAATACAATTTGAAAATATCAGCCAGAACTATACGCAAGCGATTAAATGAAAAAAAAAGATATTTGGACGAATTGGGAGACCTAAATCCAACGTTCCAAAAAAAATTTTCAGTTTGCTAGACATCTCCACTAGGAGTTTTTTTTTGGAAAACCATTTTTTGGAACCATGCATTTATATGTAATGTGTTTGTGATCAATAGAAGGCCCTTTGTTAGGTATTCACCAAATAAAGAGTTGGACCCAAAATTTGATACAAAAAAAAAAAAAAAAAACTGTTAAACATGGTGCCCTTGTGTAATGGTTTGGTGGTGTTTGACTTTATCTAGGTTTGGAACAATTGTTTAAATCGATAGCAAAATTACTGAAGAAATCTACAAAGACATCGTTTAAAATCATCTTTTACCTATAGGTTGGATCTTTCAGTATGACAACTATCGGAA
Organism: Toxonevra muliebris; assembly: GCA_963691655.1. Taxonomy (NCBI): domain Eukaryota; kingdom Metazoa; phylum Arthropoda; class Insecta; order Diptera; family Pallopteridae; genus Toxonevra; species Toxonevra muliebris. The sequence continues at coordinate 47,692,636 of OY829328.1, read as the reverse complement.
ACATAGATATCGGGTCGATAAGTCTTGGCTAAATGAGAATAAAATAAAAATTCCCCAGTGGCCAGCCCAATGTCCATATTTAAACCATATAAAAAATCTATGGAGTGTTTTAAAAAGGTCCGTGGCAGCGCGAATATCTTCAAATTAGGTTACCTTATGGGTTATCATTCAGGGGGAATAGAATCAAATCATTGCTGCCTGTCTGGTACTAGTTAAAACATTGCCAAAGAGATGTACAGAAATAATCAGGCAAAAATGGTTTCCACAAAGTACTAACAGTACCAAAGGTAAAATCTCAGTCAAAAATTAAAAAACATTAAACTTATTATTTTTAAATATTTTTGTTTTGCATACTACTTCATTACATGACCGCAAATTACACCATAGACATACGATAATTTGGAAAATTTTTACATAATTGGCATTATAACCGTTTATTTCTTTTATAATTCTAAGTATGGAACTGTTATTTATTTATTTTACCGTTGGATTTGTTTTTTTCCAATAGAAATTTTTTCTTTTTTTTTTAAATCTGCTGCTCATAAATGTATGACTTAATTGTATGTCAACAAGGGTACATACATATATACTCAAATGTTAAATAAAATCTTGGAAATCCCGAATAATGAATTAGCGCTCGCGGACAAGTGGCGTTTCAGGATAGTAGCTAACTACCAAGTGGCGTTTCGAGGTTATGGGATTTAGGGATTTCTTTTTCGAGCTTTTGGGATTCGGGATTTTGTACCCGACGCTTTGCATTTGCAATGATGCAAGACTATTTGCACTAAACAGTAAATAAGGCTAATGTGTTTTTTAAAAGCTACAATTATGGCTATAATTGTTGTTTTAATATTATTATTATTATTTATTTTAGATCAAACACAGATCACAGCGTGGCAATACTTGAGGGAGAAGTGGCGAAACAAAATCGAAGAGCTGCAGAAGATTCGAGCAAATTTAAGTAAATTTTTCACAGGAAATCAAATACGCAAAATAGAAAACCCCACCAAAAATATTCACTGGACTTGGAATAACATATCATCGGCTACATACACTGGAATACAGTAAAAATATAACATAAACCAAAGTATGTTTTTTAAACTAATTCGAGGTCGCTGAATACGAAAATCACATTAATTTTTTTTTATGGGTAAGTTTTCGAGATATGACAAAATAACGGGTTTTCAGGCTACATTTCCACTTATAGGCTAATATCTCATTACATATAGCTTCTATCGATCTAAGTTATAAGGACTGTATCGAAAATTATGAATACGCAAAAAAACGCCTCGTGTAAGTTTATTATAAACAACATGTAATTTTATTTTTTCACAAATGGTACTTAAGCTTTATTTGGCATAAAAATGAAACAACAAAATTATTCCGCCGGGGCCTTACCCACATTTCGAACATTTTTCTGGACGTCTTTCATAAGATTTTGGACACAAATAGAACCCAATTTTTTGGCAACATTTTTCCAATCTTTTTTAAATTTTTGTATGAAATCAGCAGGTTTCGATATTTTTTAAGATCTCTTTTCATTAAAGTCCAAAATTTTTCGATAGGGCGTATTTCAGGACAATTTGGAGGATTCATTTTTTTTTTTTGACAAAATGCACTTTTTTCTCTTCATACCATTTTAATACCGGTTTGATGTAGTGACATGAAGCCAAATCAGTCCAAAATAGAGTCTTTCCCGTATGTTTTTTTAGAAGCGGAAGCAATCTTTTTTTGGAGACACTCTTTAAGATACATTTCACTGTTGAGTGACTTGTCCGTGAAGAATGGAGTAGACATTTTCCCACATGAGCAAATTGCTTGCCAAACCAGAATTTTTCGGCCAAATTTTTCACAAAAAATTTACTTTTCTGCCTTCGAAATTTCACTACCTTTGCTGCGTGCTCCGTTTTGGTTGCCTTTGTTTTTTATACGTTCCCAATTGGTTCTTCTTCTTAGCACGTTGAACCATTGCTGCACTCGTTCCAACTTTTTTAGAGCAATCACGAACAGACAACTCCTCTTTTGTTTTAAACAAGGCACATATCTTGCGATCCAGAGATGGTTGGGAAGCATCCTTTTTTCGACCACGGCCCGGTAAATCGTTGTGACTAGAATGCTGGGTGAACCTCCGAATAGTACTTTGGACAGCAAAAAGACTTACATTAGCTTCCTTAGCCACTTTTCTGTACGCCATTTCAGGTTCTGATGCCCATTTGGACAAACGTTCTTGACGAAGTTTTGCGGAAAGCCCTTTCATATCAAAACGCAGCTATTTAATTCACAAAATTTTATACGAATAAAAATATAAATATTTGCGAATTCTGTTGCCAAGCAACGGTTATAACACAGCCTATTTGATATGATGTCAAATTTGTATTCATAATTTTCGATACAGTCCTTATGTTATAGGATATATAATTAATTACGCGTTTAATGCTGTTTTTTAAAATCGGATTATAAATGACTGAGATATAGATGTTAAAAGTTCAATTTTCGTATGATTTTTGAGAAATTTTCACACAAGTCGTGGGCTAAGTTTTCTTTTTCACGAAAAGTAATCACAAAATCTGAAGTTTTATTTTTTTAATCGATAGACAATTTCATTACAAAAGTTTTAAGCATAAAACTATAGCAATCGGATGACAAAGTAATCTAGAATTGAGTAAAAATAAAATATTCTCGAAAACTCGAAATTTTTCTTAAAATTCGTTCCTATGAAATACAACTTGGATCGGTCGATACTATAGGTAAATGGATATTAGCCTGTAAGTAAAAGTGTAACCTGAAAACCCGTTATTTTGTCATATATCTCGAAAACTTACCCACAGAAAAAAAAATGAATATGATTTTCGTGTTCAGCGTTCTCGATTTAGTTTAGAAAACATACTTTGGTTCATGTTATATTTTTGCAAAATGTCAAAACCTATTTTGGATAATTTAATTTTAATGCTCTAAGAGGCAGGTTATTCGGTTTCGGCAATCGTGTTAGAGATGGGTGCGGCGAATCAAGTCCTTTGAAAAGAATTAAATGTGTGAAGCGGTATGTGAATCTTCTTTGATTGTTACCTTTGTACCATATATGTACTTTTATCTTTTTATTAGAACAAACATCATTTCCGAATCCAGTAATAGATGGTAAGGTTTTTGTATTTGCCGGCGAACCACATCTGCTGAAGCTTTTACGAAATCACTTTCTTGACACAGGGTTTGTGTTTCAAAATAAGTTGCTGACAACACGAACCATTGCGCAATTGCTCAATTGCTGGCATACACATCAATATCTGATATTTCCATTGTGCACAAGCTCACTGATGTGCATATCACATTGTATCATGCAGGACGACAAAAAGTAAAGCTGGCTGCGCAACAGTTTTCGCACAGTACTGCGAGAGCGATACGACATTGATATGAAAATGGACTGGAAATGTAAAACGAGTGCGAAACAACCAAATTCATTGGAATCGTGATGTTTGATGTTTTCAACACAAATACAGTTTAAATACTACTACTATTATGGCACAACAGTCCCTGGAGGGCCAAAGCCGAGCTTTTCGCATCCATTTATGTTGTGTAAGTTATATTTATACACGAATGGAAGGGACCTACAGTTTCATGCCAAATCCGAACGGCGAAGTGAAAAGCTTTTCATAGGCATTTTTTTACTCTTGGAGGTTTGCCATTGCCAGCCAAGAGGTGGTACCGTGACCTCTTGGCTGGCAATGGAAACATTTTTTATTTTTTGAGCGTGCCGAGATATGAACCCGGGCACCTCTGCGTAGCAGTCCAACACACTAACCACTAGGCTACGGCGGCCAGTTTAAATATGGATTACGAAAATACTTGCTAGGTAAATATGTTATTTACTAACATATGCTTATATGCATATACTTATATCGCTAGCTTAGAGTGAAATAAGGCTAAGTAAAGAAAGTTTATTGTCTCTCTTGTAAAATTGGAAAAAGTGGACTTAGCTCTTTTTCACTCTAAACTAGCGATATGTGTGCGAGTATATGCTTAATGAAATAATATGTTTTGTTCACGGCACGGAATACAGAAACTGTTGAAGTTCACGGAAATGTCTCAACTCAGTGGAAGAACTTAAAGGTTTTCTCACTGAAGATAGTGTTGTTTTTCCGGCGACGTTATTGAGAATGAAGATTTTGAGTGCGTCCATGAAGGTGCACTAGAATATATCGCAGGATATATTATACGAAAATTAGGATTAAGTAGGATTAACCTTAGACCCGTGTATCTAGTATAGCATGCCCATGCTTTTTTTTCAAACTAAAAAAATTAGTATTACTGGTCCACAAACACCAATAAAAGTAATAATACTCTGAAAGCTGCGGTTGATTAGAACACAAAACCATAAAAACATCGTCAATAAAGTGGCTGTGGTGGTGGGTGTGTCCCCGCAAACATAGGATTTGTTTATCGTGTATCTGGGCATAGCATGGCCATGCGTTTTTTTAGTATATTTTATATGCAACAATGAATTTTTTTTAACAATTTTGGTTTTTTCCATAAATTTAAAATATTTTGTATTGGCGACTGTCCGTATTCGATTTAGTTATATTCTTTGTATTTTCTTCTATCTATAGAGTATAAATTTAATATATTTCGGAAATAAAATGTCAACCGTTTTACGAAAATGATCCAGAATTGTGGTTTATTACACTGGAATCACAATTCGCCGCTCGTAAAATTACATCCGACAAAATGATGTACACCCACGTGCTCGCGAACCTAAATTTCAAAGCAGCGAACGAGGTGAAAATGCTTCTAAAACAACCATACGTTGAAGGTAAATTCGAGATTTTAAAAAAGGCATTAATCGACGCATTTGCTACTTCTGCAACAGAAAGGCTTAAACAATTGATTTCAAGCGAACAATTAGGAGATCAAAAGCCATCGCAATTACTTCAACGCATGCGACAACTCGCCGATGACTCCGTAACTGATGACTTCATCAAAAAATTATGGCTACAACGCTTACCAAATACTTCCAGACAAGTTTTATCAGCATCGAATGACAACATCCACAACTTAGCAAAAATGGCCGATCGAATGAGGGAATCAGCCGATAGCTTCGAATTATGCGCTGTAAAGGAAGGCTTGTTTATACATACACCTACGTTGGAAGAAATTATACAGCAACTCGAAAAGATCAGCTCACGTTTGAACAAACTTGAAACTACGCAACGAAAATCACGACGTGATAGCACACCTAACCATCGCAGTCGTCACAACAGCAACCAGCGTAAGAACGAAGAAGACGGGTCGATGTGCTATTACCATTCCAAATTTGGTGTAGCGGCAAAAAAATGTCGTTCACCATGCGCATTCGAAAAACAACACCATTCAAAAAACTAAATCCTCGAGCTACAGCTCAGGCGACTGTACTCGTTCACGGAACAAAGCGCCTGTTTATTCTAGATGATGCGACACAAAGAAATTTTTTAGTAGACTTTGGCTCCGACTTATCTATACTCGCACCAACATTTGCGCAGCGCTTAACAAAACGAAACAGCACCATCGACAATGAATGCACACAGCTGTATGCGGCCAACGGCTCACAAATAAAGCAGTTTGGGCATCAGACGATTACGGTTTCACTTCGCTTACGCAGAGCATTCACTTGACGATTCATCATTGCTGATGTCACGACTTCAATCATCGGTGCTGATTTGCTAGCACATTACGGTTTGTTAGTCGACTTAAAGCGAAAACAGCTTATCGATACAACAACAACAAAGTCGTGGTCACCGCAGGTAACCTTTATAAATTCATCTCATAAATATGCTTTTCTCTTTCGTGAGTTCAAACAGCTACTAAGCGACCAACCAGTAAGCGACGTTAAAATAAGCACAACACATTACATAGAAACAACCGGACCGCCAGTTACAGCAAAGTCAAGACGTTTGTCACCCGACAAACTTAAAGCAGCAAAATACGAATTTAATGAATTGATCCGACTAGGAATTTGCCGTCCATCAAAGTCTAATTATTCATCGCCATTTCACATGGTTCCCAAATCAAATGGACAATGGAGACCATGTGGAGATTATCGAAAACTAAATTCGGTAACCATTCACGACAATTATCCGATACCCGCACATACAAGATTTTACCAATAACTTGCATGGAACCACGATTTACTCACGCAAGTGCCGGTAGAACCAAGCGACATTCCGAAAACATCAATCATAACTCCATTTGGAATCTATGAGTTCGTTTTCATGACATTTGGACTTCGAAACGCAGCACAAACATTTCAACGCATGATTGATGAAGTGTTACGAGGTTTGCACTTCGCTTTCGCATACGTCGACGATATTTTTATCGCTTCCAGTAATTACGACGAGCATATTAAACATCTTCGAATTGTTCTACAACGATTAGTGAGTTATGGGCTTCAAATAAACGCTGACAAGTGCGAATTTGCCAAATCCGGAATAACATTTATTGGTCATTTGGTAACGCCACACGGAATCAAACCAATGCCTGATAAGGTAAAAGCAATTGTTGATTTGCAAAAGCCAAAAACAGCACAAGAGCTTCGCCGATTTATTGCAATAATAACGTTTTACCGCCGTTTCATTCCACAAGCTATTGAAACGCAAGATCGATTACAATCGCTTATCAAAGGTAATAAAAAAAATGACCAAACAATACTACAATGGACCGATGAAGCAAATTCCGCATTCACTTTATAAAAAAAATGTTAGCAGAATCGACATTGCTAGCTCATCCATCGAAAGATCCAAAAGTTAGGCTTATCGTTGCCGTGGATGCCAGCTCGAAATCAATCGGTGGCGTAATCCACCAAGTCGAAGAACACGAATGCAAACCACTTGCGTTTTTTTCTCGAAAGCTAACGCAGGCGCAACAAAAGTATTCGACGTACGACCGAGAGTTACTCGCCATCTACGAAATGATTAAACACCATCGATTTATGTTAGAAGCCCGTTCATTTGAAATATACACCGATCACAAGCCATTAATTTTCGCTTTCAATCAGAAACCAGAGAAGGCATCTCCACGACAAGCACGCCAATTGGACTTCATAAGCCAATTTTCTACCACAATTCGACATGTACCTGGCAAAAGCAATGTAGTCCCAGACTTTCTGTCCCGAATCGAGAGAATTGATTCAAATATCATAGATTACAACTAATGGGCTGAAGAGCAAAAAAAACGACATGGAACTCAAATCAATGATAGAAAGCAAGGAAACATCACTACAATTGAAGGAAATGAAAACTTCAAACAGTGAATCGAAAATTTTCTGTGATATTTCAGGTAACACTATCCGACCTTTTGTCCCTAATAGATTTCGTTCTTCTATTATAGAAAAAATGCATAACCTAAGCCATGGCGGTGTACGTGCAACAAGTTGGTGCAGCAACGATTCGTGTGGCCGAATTTACACCGCGACTGTAAAAACTTCGTCAAACATTGTATTGCGTGCCAAAAAGCGAAAATTCACCGCCACACAAAAGCACCAACAAAGCAATACGATACGGAGAGCAATCGGTTCGAGCATATTAATTTGGATTTGGTTGGTCCATTGCCACCATCAAATGGATGTACATACCTTCTAACAATCATCGATAGAGCAACAAGATGGCCAGAAGCAATCCCGTTAGCAAACATTTCTGCTTAAACAGTCTCAAAGGAATTAATCGCTAACTGGTTCGCTCGCTTTGGCGAGCCTCACCGAATTACAACGGATCAGGGCCGTCAATTCGAATCAACGGTTTTTAAACAGCTTAATGAAACACTCGGTATTCAGCATTTTCGAACTACGGCGTACCACCCGCAATCAAATGGTTTGATCGAACGTTGGCACCGATCACTAAAGACAGCATTAAAAGCGAAGTTCACAGACAACTGGACAACAGAATTGCCTCTAGTTTTGCTTGGTTTACGCACTGCAGTCAAAACTGACATTAAAGCATCGCCAGCTGAACTAACATATGGAAAATCACTCATGATACTAGGCCAATTCTTCGACACCTGTAAACGTAACAACACTGATACCGAGTTCGTGCAAAATTTCAAACGACTTATGGATGAAAAACGACCAGTTCAAACATTGAACCATACCAAATCTAAATTCTTTGTGCATTCGGATCTGGCAAGCAGTGAATTCGTGTTTATCCGCAACGATGCTTACAAAACACCACTTCAGTCACCCTACAATGGACCTTTTGAGTTACAAAAAAACGGTACGAAATTTTTCAAAGTCAACGTTAATGGAAAATCTAAGAACATTTCAATAGATCGTTTGAAACCAGCATTAATTTTAAACGAAGAAAGTTACCAGTCTAATGAGACTCCACAAACAACCAACCGAATCACAACGCGTTCAGACCGAAAAGTCAAATTTCCACTTCATCTAAACTCCGGATAGTTTGACTTGGAGGGGAGTACTGTGGCGAACCATTTATACACATTTCTTAAATCATTTTGCACAGTGTATGAAAATGTTTACTGGTTGGCTCTTTACTTACAGAAATATCAAGAATTTGAACTGTAACTATTACTGTAACTAAGATACACTCGCTCTCTTTCCGCAACGCCATTCGAGCAAGCAACACGCTTCACTTTTAGATTAAAATTTATAGCTGTAAATAAATTGGGAATAAAATATTTATCTCGTAACATCACTTTAAGTTTTTTAATTTAATCGAAGACCCCTAATTTGATAACAGTATTTCATAGTGTTGTAGGGATGAGTTGGTTAGAAGGGAATATAAAGTAGTGGGTGTAGGAAAGAGTTGTGGTATAGTGAGTTCAAATCCCACTTGAAGCGGGACCAACTAATTTTTTTTTTTTTTTTAATATATTTTTTTTATCGGTGTGGTGGAAAAAAAAATAAATATACAACAAAAAACAAATACCGACAAAGGTAGATATAAAACATGCAAACACAAAAAAGGCATTACTATATATTACTAATGTGAGCACAATATTTTATAAAGGTTCGTGGTTTAGTGGGTTAAAAAGGAGAGTAAAGTTGTGGTTGTGCAAAGAAATTGTGATTTTTTTTTGGTGTCATGAGTTCGAATCCCACTTCAGGTGAACCCACCAAGTGATTCTTTTTTTATACAAATAATTAATTTTTTTATATTATTATATAAAACTGTAACTTGATTTCATGGACATATGCCCATCAATAACGCAGATAATTTTTGGGTATATCTCCACAACCACAGATTTATTACAAGGATGTTAATTAACAATGTAATGCCGCAGGAAAAAGGTCTGTGAAATTTAAAGAAGCGGACATGGCATCCCCTATATAATCTGAGTTTTAGCTGTGGAATATCTCAGTATTCATTTGTGGCACGTCTCTAAAAAACGTTATTTATCAATGGCATTCTATGAAAAAATATGGATAGGCGTGGCCTTTTCCGTTCAACTCTAATGCTTTTATATATATTTCTTAGAAACTATTTTTGGTTCAGTACTAAGATTTGGAATGATAATATGATTTGTCAATGGAATTTGGTGGGTAAAGTATGGGTAGACTTGAGTTAGTGACTGTTCCACCTCGGTTTTATAAGGTATATTTCCTAAATTATTTGTGGTTAGAAAGCTTTGATTGCCAATGGAAAATGCTAGAAAAAAATGAATGGAATAAATAAAATATGCGTGACACCTCCCATACAAAGAAAATGTTTGAAACTGTATACCTGAGAAACCATTGCAAAGAACACACTGGCAGTTTGTGTGTAAAGGCGGATGGTTAGTAGTAGTTGTTGGGCAGAATGAGGAAGTGTTGTGGCATACAAAGGAAATGCTTCAAAAGGTATGTATGTATCTCTGTCTTATTTTGCTGGCCCTAACATAAGTTTTTCAGTATAAAGTTTTCGATGGATTATGATAAAAAATGTGACCTGTACCGAAAATTTTAGAAACCTACACTGAAAACGTTCAACCTTTTTCTTTTAGTTTAAATTACAAATTCTCGAAACAGTACTCCAAATACAAAAATGTTTTTTGCTTCTCCTGTAAAATTTGAAAAATGCGTGTTAGGGTTTTAGGAAATTAAGGCAGCGTTATGGGGAACCATAATAAGGCAAGCAATCAAAATTTAGTTGTAAAGGATGTATGTTGATAGTAGTGTCCGACCGATTATTCGGCTTCGGCTATTCGGCCTAAAATTGCACCTTCGGCATCGGCTTCGGCAAAAAATGGCCGAAGTTTTGGCCGAAGTATTTGGCCGAAGCCGAAGATTATAATATACTTCTTTATAATAATTTTTAATATAGATTGGCAGTAAGAATTTATACAAATAAATAAATGTGAAGTGGTTTCATAAAGTATTTACATTACAATTTCTGTGTTTTATTTTCTCCGTTTGCTTGGAAAATGTAATTTTTACTTTTGAAATAACCCACAGATTTACAACCGTACAAACAGTAATCACTGATTTTTTAACGAACTACCTGCTGGATCTAATACAATTAGAGGCAGCAGAAGCGTGCAAAACTTTTTTACTTTTTAAGGAAGACTTGAAGTGTATTGAAAAGAAGCGTGAATTGTTGGAGAATCCGACTGCTTCCATTACTGGCGCATCACTTTTTTTTTGTAAAGGGATTCTTTTAAATTCACAGTCGATTGAAAGTTACTGATGTTTATTTACAGGCCCTGATACAGCAGTCATGCATATTTGAACTTTGAAACTAGTTTTTCTCAAAACAGCATTTTTTTGAAATGGCTGCCATGATATCTCCAAAACTAATGAACTGGTTGCGCCTAAATTTTCATCGTATCTTCAATACATCTGTAGTTCTACTCCGTCTGAGCCAGGATCATTGTGATATCTCTCAATGTTTTTTATTTAAATTGATATAGTTAAAAAAAATGACAAAAATCAAATATTTATTTTCAAAACTAGATAGATAAAAATACAAACTTTTAATGACTTAACTTAAAGAACATAAGTACAATAAAACTATCCCAAAATTGAAGCTTCAATTTAATTACCACCTTAATAGTTTTTTGGTACTACATTTTATCACATCGTTTATGGAATTTCCCCAGCTTTTAAAAAAATGCATTAGTTATGTGTTATTATGATGTTAGCGACAGTTAAAGTCAAAATTTGTCAAAAACAGCAAAATTAATTATTTTGTTTGAATTAGAGATAAAAATAAAATAAAAAAAAAAAAACAAAACTTCATACTTGCCAGATACAAAAACTAGCTGTTAGTAGCTAGGAATTTAAATTTTTTATACAAAATATTTAGTTATTTAAAAAAAAATTGATAAAAAGTTTATTCAACAACAAATACTTTTAGGCATTCAACTTTTCCGGCTTCATAAAACCGCATCCATTAAATTTTTTAGGGTTTTGAGATCAGATTCATGCTTTTTACATTAAAATTTATCAATCCCAAAGTTTTTTAAATCAATAAAAAATTTGAGAACAAGAGGGTTCTGGTTCCAGCTATAGGTCTATCGATTAATACGCTGATTCAATCTTTGATTTTAGATAAGCAGAATCGTGGCAGCCATCGGCAAACTTTTTTTTTGACACAGGTTTCGTTGAACGGCAGTCGTTCTACAGATATATGTATAGTCGATGTAACTGTATATTTTGACGTTAACCAATCTTTAAATGATTATTGAAATAAATTATATTTGTCAGCTCCTTCGACAGTGAACAGTTATTTAGTGTTACTGGTGAGTTTTTTATTTGGAGTATCTACTATTTATATTTTTCGGTATATGTTTACATATACATAGGTAAAAAATATTTACTTTCAGATTTTTATTTTTTATATTTTAAAAATCCTTCGGTCTTCGGCTTCGACCGAAGGTTAGATGAATGGCCGAAGTTCGGCTTCGGCTAGTTTAGAATAAAATACACAAAAATTTACCATGTATCACTTTTTTCAAACCAAAACATATTATCCATACCTCAAACAACATTTTTTTTTACCTAGATAGATAATAAAATTTGTTCTCCTTTATGTAACCTTTAATTAAAAGTAAAAATTTACCAAAAATTTACCTACCCCACATTTTATATAAAAAAAATTATGGGCATGCTATGCCCAGGTACACGATAAACAAGGAGGTAGACCATACACGGGTCTAAGTTTAAGTAAATATTTATCAAAAAACCGAACATACAAGGTTTACCTTCACCAGAATTTCTTTCTCAAAATAAAACTTTACAAAAAATTTTTTCAAAGTTCAATGGTAAAATTATAGAAAGTTGCCCAAATTATCAAAAAAAAATTACTAAAGTGCAGTGAAAATTTTAACATACACGATGATGTAAAAAACTTATTTTTTAAATTCCGATTAAGAACCTATATAAGTGCATTAAAAATAAACTATGAAAAAATACTTGTGTTTTTTATTTCGAAATAATAAATTGTCTATTTTTTATCATAGTAATGCTTGTTTTTTTTTTAATACTGAAAATCACGTTTATCCATCTTTTATTTGCACGTAAACTATGTTGATATTTTTGGTTCATGGATATGACCAAGTTTGGTTACATAATGAAAAAAGAGTGAGCAAACAATAAAAAAATTTAACGAAATTAGAAATAAAAGAAAGAATTGTTTTACTTGTTACAAAAAAAAATATTATACTTAACACTGTAGTACTGGTACAGAGTAAAAAAACTCTAAGAGGGTTTAAAAAGTTAGCTTGCCATTCTCCGTTAGAAAAATGTGTTGCACAGTGTAATTAAATTGAAAATATGTAATGAATTGTTAATCTGTTATTTATTATTTAGTACATAAAATCTGAGTGGTCCTTAACCCATTAAGGTCGAGCGGGAACCAAAGTAGATAGATCAAAAAAGTAACTTGAAAAAAATTGATTTTGAACCTGGCTCAAGAACGGCTCAGCGACAAGGTGCCATATGGCACCGCAAGGCATTACTGGGTTAAGACAATTTCAGAAAAATCAAAATCTTACTTTCTTGCAGTATATTTGTTGTCCCCTAGGTGGGAAAAATAAGTTGTCAAAATGAAAATAAAATTTTAGCACCAAATATTTTCGCAACAATAGATAGCCTTACATTAATTTTTACATCATTATAAAGCTACGTAAAATATGATTGAAATAGCAATAACATTATGAAGAAAGAAATTTAGTTTTTATTTTCTTTTAAAGTTTAATATTACTAAGTGACAGAACGATGGTACAAAAATAAATTGTCAAAAGCTTCAACATCCAAAATGGGAACCTTTTTCGCTAACAATTTTTGTGAATTGGTTTTCTATATTGAAAACAAGATTTTTAAGTCGTTCCGGAGTATTTCATTGATCTATTTCTTTCATTCTTAGTTAGTATGGGGAGCGAGCTTTGAAACATACATTTTCAATCTATCCTTGTATTACCATTTTATGACGAGTCAGAAATAAGTAATGATCATTACAAAATGTCTCCTTCAGCATTGTGAATAAATTCCAGTACTTTTTAAGAATTTTGATTTGAGTTTTGTGATCTGAAATGATGAAAACATTAGCTACTAAGATTTTTCCTTCAAGAACTATTACATTTTTCTGTGCTTATATAGTTTATAAGCGTTGAACTTGGTTTCCAATGACACAAATATTATGAAACCATTCATGCACAAATATTTTGGAACATTTTTTTCTTCCAAATGCTTCAAAAGCCAGGACAAAGTCCACAGCAGTCTTCAAAAATCATGCACTCAATCATGAACTTTTCTTAATCTTATCATGGATTTATCCACCCACTTTAATATTTCAAGGGAAAACTTTAAGTCTATAGCGATAACGAATTAATACTGTAAAGATTTTATGACAAAGCCATCTTGTAGAAAGTCGAGCCCATGAAATGCTTAGAAAATGCTTCTAGGGGGAACAATTTTTGGAGAGTTTGCCTTTACTTTGGACACATTACTAACCTCTAAGGCATCTCAAAGAAGAAAATTGTTTCAGAATGTTTGCACATGGGTAGTATAATCAAAATTATATAACTGAAAACTGAAGGAAAAATCTGAAAAAGTACAGTTTTCATCAACTCAAATCACAAATTCCTGATCAAAATTTTTAAAATGGTGTTGAAATATGTTAGTAATGATAAAAGAAGCATTTTCTAATGGTTACAACTAAGCCCTGATTCTTCATTAAACGGTAATGCAAGGACAGATTGAAAATGCATTTATAGAAGCACGCTTCCTACAGTATTATGGAATAAAGGAAAATAATGAATAATGGTTTGAGGCAAAATACTTCAGAGCGATGTAAAAATCTTATTTTCATTGTAACTGTTAGCGAAAAAGTGGTCATTTGAAGCTTTTGACAACTTATTTTCGAAATAATATCCAAATAGAACAGACAAACAGAATTTGCTGGCCAAAAAACATGCTCTTCTTCTTTATAATAATGTTTTGACCAAATTCAATGGATGAATTATTGTGGTTGACGAATCATGCGTAAAATTTTATCTTAAACAGCTTCCAGGTCAAAAATTGTATATGGCAACGAATCGTGGTAATGTACCCTCAAAATTCAAGTACATAAAAATGGATAAATTTGCAAAGAAAGCAATGGTGTGGCAGGATATTTGCAGTTGTGGTCTCAAATCTAGGGCATTTGTGACATCCTCTTCTATGACGTCTGATATTTACATCAAAGAGTGCCTTTCGAAACGACTATTGCCATTTGTTCGCCACTACCATTCGCCAGTGAAGTTTTGGCCTGATTTAGCCAACTGCCACTATTCTAAGAAAACCATGGGTTGGTATCAGATAAATAAAGTAGATGTAGTGCCCAAATATATGAATCCACCCAATTGCCCCAACTTCGACCGATCGAAAAATACTGGGTTATTACAAAATATAAGTTGAAGAAAAATGCAGGTATTGTCAAAAATGTGAATTCAATGTTACTAAAATGGAACCAAATAGCCGCAAAAGTATCCAGAGCGGATGTTCAAAGGTCGATGGGGTCCATTAAAAGGAATACCCGGAACTTTTTGCACAACAAAGCAATTTAAATCTTTTAATATTATAGTATTAAAACACAATATTAAACTTATCATTAAAGCATTATTTGTTATTCTGAGTGTTCTGGTTAAAAAGATACAGCAACTTTCCTGCGTGACAATTTTGCGTGAACCGCGCTTTAGTTTTTTTTTTCAAAGTATTTCTATGTTGGAGAAATATCTACTAAGCCAAAAATCTCAAACATTTTATGTATCGACTCATCTAAAACAGTGTTCTTCCATTAGGCCAATTTTAAAGCAAAAATAATTAAACAATTATTTACTATACCTCATATCTCTGATAAGTCTTCATAGTAGTATGTAACTCCTGTAATACATGCAATATTTCCTCATGAATTTCATATCCAATACATCTACACTGAAAAATATGAAATTAAAAAGTTAGCATAAACATTAATATATAAAAAATATAAAAATAATACAAAAGTAAACATAGAAGACCATAAACACACCAGCACAACCATGACAAATTTTTTGTAACAAAAAGGAACGGTAGAATTGAAAATTTGACATTTTTTGACACGAAATAAATATTAATTATATGCTTTAAATGTGTGCTTAAAATTACAAAAAAATACACAATCTCTAAAGAAAATAAAATAAGTTTATAAAAATAGCGATAAAATGAAGATAATATGTGTTTGTATTGATGTTGCCTATTCAACTTTTAAAAAGTATCTTTCTTACTATATAATTTTCCAGCTGTTTCACAGAGTCATTCATGCTTACGATAGTGTGTTCATGGTCTATGGAATCAAAACTACATTAAGCATATTCGTTAAGCCGAATTTTTTTTTTTAAATGCAAAAAAAAAATATTTATTCAAATCAAAATCAAGATAAAACTATATACTTTTGGATTGCACCTTAATATTTCGAAAACATTTCTTTTGCAACCTGAGAAAACCCAAAGATAATTCTAATTGAATCAACAGATGCAACCAAAAAATGAGTGAAAATAGCAGTAAATTTCTTTCTGAGTCGAAAAATCATGAGTCTGCTAAAATTTAACATTATTTAATCAAAGTGTTAGCCTGAGCCGGATTAGCCGGACCGAAAAACAGAAAAAATTTCCGAATCGAATCATAATAGTGTCAAAAAGTAGCCTCTCGGTAATACGAACAATACGGACGTTTTGGAATCCACCACGATTCCTCATCAGTAATCCTTCTGATAGCTCTTACTGTTAAATAGCATAATTTGTCTTTTTCCTGAGTTTACTGCTAGCCAAATACTTGTAGGCCAGATATACCCCTATAATTTCGATGATCATGTTGGGAAAGAGGACTGACACCAATTTTATTACATTGTCCATGTAGGCTGCAAGCATCACTTCACCTTATTTAGCCTCATTAAAATGTTGTTTATGGCAACCAACCATAATAAGAGAGGCAAAACAACAACTTGAGGAGTCTTTCTATTTACCATCTTGGTTATATGAATAATTCCCAAATCTGCCTGTACTGTTCTGGATTGTAGTTTTATCACGGACCTGTTAATTGCATTAGTATTCACATTATTCAGGAACCTCTCTAAATCAAGGAAAGTCGCCAACGTATATTGTTTTAATGTTCAGCGCGGATGTCAAATTCAAAACAACTCCTTGAAAAAAAATTAAAAAAACTTTTTTTTCTAAATTGATTATTTTTTGTCTATATAAAGAAATCTCGGCCCTGACCACTCTGGAAGGTTGCCGAAACACAACTGAATGGATTTCAATTCGAAAATTGACACAAGGTGGAGTAAGGTGGCGACCCCAAGCCGAAAAAGGGAGGGGACGCAGACCACGGCATCAATTGAGTCCACCCGGCCGACGCGAAAGTCTCACATGGACTTAATTGATGCCATCCGCACTGAACGTGTTAAGGGGTTATATACACTTGTGTTAGCCGAAAAAATCGAAAAATTTTGGATTTCATTTTCTCAAAGAACATCCTCTTAAGAAAATATTTTCTACATTTTATTGAGATTTGATCACTAAAGCCAAAGTTACAGTTGTCAACAGCGCGCTACCTCCGACTACCTGAATGTGCTGCCGAAAGTTTCAACGCGATTATCTCGAAACGTTGTTTCACAAAAAAACTCCGTTGCGGTGAGGTTTCTCAAGAACCATTTCATCAATCGATATGAATTTTTACTGGCTAGTTTATAACTGTAATAGCCTCTTAGTGGACGAAGCACTTTTTTTCTGGCTACCAAAACCAAAATTCTAGACCCTCGAGAATCAAGAATTTTAATGTAACAATACAGAAACGAATTAAATAGGCTAGTTAACCAAAGCAAAAAGAATAAAGTGGTTGTGAAAGGTCTACCCATAAATCAATCACCGAAATCGGTCCAAAATCTATGTCAGAAGAAGCTTAACCTACAGCACATAAAAGTATGCGAGGAACGAAGGCTGTATGAAAAGAATAACCAGATGGGAGTAATAGAAGAGCTTGAAACAGCTGAAATGGCAAGGGATGTCCTTAAAAATACCAACAAACTTCAAAGTACGAAAATATCTGAATACCGAACAACAACAACACAAAAGAGTTCTGTTGCAGCTAAAAAACGAGCTCACACCGCTGAATCATACGCGAAAAATAATTGTGAAAAATGCTAGCATGAGAGTAGAAAACAAATGGATGGAGTTCAATGGCAACAAAACTTTGGTGTGCGATGGGCAGCCTGCTTAATAAATACTTAAAACTACATATGGTAATGATTTCAAGAAAAATATTATATTTTATGACTATCTTTTAGAAAAAAATAGGTCAAAAAACTAAAATATAGGGTAGATATAGGAAATAGGATTAAGAATAAAAATGAAACACAGATAGATTCGGAAACAAACTTGATTGAAAAAAGCATCAGTAATGAACTTACAAAACAATACAAAACAGAATGGGATTATTTTAAAAATAGTTTGCTATAATATTCACGGTTTAGGAAATAAAGTATTGTATAAGGGGTTTTTTGACTATATACGAACTTTTGACATATTTATTTTGCTGGAAACTCATGTTGAAACAGAAAATTGTTTAAAATGTGAAAAGTACTTTAAAGAATTCAATCTTCAATTCAATTGGAGGTCAGCGAAACGCAAAAGTCAATACGGACGAGCTAGTGGGGGTAATTTATATGGGATACGAAAGGAGGTACACAAGTTTGAAATTAGATACTCGTTCAAGTTAATGGAAGATTTGGAAGTAGTTGGGATCGTTGTGTCCGGAAAGGTAATGAACACAATTCCGTTGTATTTGAATGGTAGTAGTTGGGCACAAGATTTTGAGATTGTAAAGGGTTGTTTTCAACAAAATGATTTTATTAACCCAATAGTGATCGGAGACTTAAATATACGAATTGGAGAGTTACAAGTAAACGTAGAAGATAATCCCGAAAGTATTATTATTGGAGATAGAACATGTAGAAATTCAAAAAACAAAGTAATTAATAAAAATTGTAGGCATTTTGTAAACTTCTGTGAGGATAATGAACTAGTAATTTTAAACGGAATGACAAATAGTGATAAGGTTGGAAGGTTTATTTATATTAGCAGTGTTATATAGATATATGTTCCGTATCACGAGACTTATTAAAATTAGTGGTTGATTTTGTAGTTGATTACCAAGCGTGATCAGATCACACGCCGATTGTTACAACATTGAAGCTAACCTCGAAAGATAATAACATTAATAACAAAAATAATCTGTTACCAAAATTACTATGGGACAACACACAAGTGCAAGTATATAATAGTCGACTAATAAATAACCTGCAAAAGGATTACGTCGTCGTTATTTTCACATCAGCGTTTTGCAAACAAACCACAAGACAGCTAGTGAAAAAATCAAAATGCTTTAATTGGAGATGCCAAGCAGCTAGGAAGTTATCCTTTAAGAACATTTATCAAAACACAAAATACTGAGGATAAGTTGGAATATTTAAGTGCTAGTAATAAATTCAAAGAAGAATGTAAACGAAGCGAGAAAGATTATTATGAAAATTTGGAACTGAAATTAAATGAGGTGAAGGACAGCAATGACTGGTGGAAGGTAGTGCAAGAAATTCGTGGGCAAGAAACAAATATAAGTATTGAAATATCTCTCAACGATTTTAAACAGTATTTTAAAAAACTTCTGAACCATGTGCAAGAGGTTGGAAACATACACTACGCATCTTTATTAATAGAAAATGATAGTTTAGACAAACCAATCACAACGGAAGAAATTATTTTAATGTTGAACAAAACAAAAAATTTTAAAGCACCAGGTTTTGACGAGGTTCGTATGAATTTTACAAAAATGCGAATATAGTGTTTCTTGATGAATTAGCCAAAACGTATACAAGACTGTAAAATAATGGACAAGCAGATAAATCGTTTGAGACAAGCATAATTTTTCCACTTTTTAAGAAAGGTGACAGTAGAATAGTATCTAAACGAGAGACTCACAAATTGGGCAGAAAGCAATAGCATTATAACAGAATTCCAAAGCAGGTTTTAGAAAAAAACATTCTACTGTTGACAACATAAATATTTTAGCATCAATTGCTCACATAAGATTCAGTGAAAAAAAGAAAGTGTATGCATTTTTCGTGGATTTTAAGGCAGCCTTTGATAAAGTTTCGAGACAGCTATTAACCTACAAATTACGTATGCTTGGCGTTTCAACAAAAATGGTTAACTTCATTGAACAGATATATTTTAATACAAATTCGGTAATATGGACGGGAGAAGCTATGTCAGATAAATTTAATATTTCTTTGGGTGTAAAACAAGAGTGCATGACAGTTTAGAAGGAGGGATATATGTTGGGGAATTAAATATACGACTACTATTATACGCGGACGACATAGTAAAATTATCAGACGACGTTAAGGAATTACAAATCATGATTAACAAACTTGAAAAATAAAGTGATACATGAAATATGGAAGTTAATCTTGCAAAATCGGCTATTATGGTGTTTAGGAAAGGAGGAAGGCTGTCTGAAAAAAAAATGAATTTTAAAGGAAATAATAATATAGAAATAAGATCTGAATATAATTATTTGAGAGTAATATTAACACCACAACTAAGTTTTAAAAGGCATGTAGAGAATAGAAACAGCTTAGCAAAAAATAGTATAAGCGCAACCTGGCGATAATTTTTACCAAACAATCAAATAAAAATATCAGCAAAGTGGAACTTGCTTTCAGCTGTAGTGAGAGCAGTTTTGCAATGTTCGACGATGTCGACAAAGTGCAAATGTATTTCCTAAAAAGAATATTGCGTCTTCCCGACAATAACCATCTAACACTCTCGAACTACACTTAGGATACATTTACAAAACTCTATTCGAATATAAAGATGACAGACTACCACATACACTGACTAAAATGATACTAGAAAAACAAATATTTTGGGCAAAGGCAATATGGAACTTAGGAAAAAAACTTTAAATTAATTGGGAATGTGCAATAGAAAATAGTATAATTTGGAAAATAATGTAAGATTGTTATTAGAAAATTTGAACAGAATAAATAAAAAGAGAGTGTGGGAAAGAATGTTAAACAGCTCTCGTATATATAAGGACCTCAATCACTATATTGATAAAAGTTATTTAAACGAAAATTTAGACGCATATAAAATAATGTGCACTATAGGCAACTTGAATGAGACAGAAAATATCACACACTTTCTGGGAAAATGGCCAATATTCAAAAGAGTTCGATATAGATATTTTGGGAAATACTTTTTAGAATCAAAGGGAAATGGGATGGGAAAGCTTAGTTAAAGTTATCAAATAATCGAAAGTAAAAATCTAATACCACAACATCAATTTGATTTCAGAAGCAAACACTCGACCATTGATCAAGTACATAGAATAACGCATATCATAGAAAAAGCTTTAGAAGAAAAAAAGTATGCTCAGCGGTGTTTTTAGATATCTCGAAGGCATTCGACAAAGTTTGGCATGATGGACTGCTGCATAAAATAAGCAATGTTCTTTCAAAGCAATATTTTGATATACTACAATCTTACCTGTATGAGCGATACTTTCGAATCAAACACGACGATTCGTTCTCTAATTTATGACCAATAAAGGCTGGAGTCCCCCAAGGTAGTGTGCTGGGTCTGCTGCTTTACCTTAGATATACATATGATCTACCCATCAGTCAAAACTACACGACAGCAACCTTTGCAGATGACACTGCGCTCTTAACTGTCGATAAAAATGAGCTAGAGTCAATTAACGCACTACAAAATGCGACCAACAGTATAGTCGACTGGACCAAAAAGTGCCATATCAGTCTCAATAAAAGCAAATCTATTTGCATAAGCTTCACCAATAAAAAGACACAATAGCTTCCGATTTTTATTGAAGGCGATGAAGTACCATGCTCTAATACAGCCAAGTACCTAGGAATGACACTAGATGCAAAACTACACTGAAAAGAGCATGTTAAAATTAAAAAAGCAGAATTAGAATTAAAGTTTAGAAACATGTACTGGATAGTCGGTAGAAAGTCTACGTTGTCAACTAATAATAAAATTGCGACATACAACCAAATTCTTAAACCTATTTGGAACTATGGTATTCCACTCTGGGGTTGTACCAGTAAAAATAATATAAATATAATCCAGCGGTTTCAAAACAAAGTCCTACGTTGTATTGTAAACGCACCCTGGTACATACGAAACTCTGACCTTCACAGAGATCTGGGAATAGATTCAGTGGAGGAGTCAATAAGAAAATATTCACAATCACAATCGAATAAGACAGCACGTAAATGATGAAGTCTCTATGCTCTAAGACAGAGAAGGGTTAGAAAGAATATTGCATTGGAGAAAGCCCATCGATCATGCATTTTGCAGTTAAAATAAACTTGTTTATAAACACATATTTATGTTAGTTTACTTTTGTAATCATTTATTAAAAACTAATTGCTTGTTAGTAATATTCACTACTTGCAATTTAAATAGCGTATTTTGTAAATTAAGATAACATTTTGTTCTTATTAAACAAAATTCGTTAAATAATAAAAAAATATATATATATATACGGTGACTTATTTTGATAAAATTGTATCGCATTGGCAGAAACAAATAATGGAAATACCTTTTTAATATTTTTAATTTGGAAAAAATTGCTGCAAATTTCTTCCAAATTTGGCAGTTCACATTTCTATTTAATTATAAAATACCTTCATTTCCGACAAGTGTATATAACCCCATAAGTAAAGAGAATTCTGTATTATAATTGTTACTTCGCGAAGAGCAGTCTCCGTTGTCTTGTCTCTAGGTAAGCTTGCAGCGCCTTCGAGATGCACGAATCAGCTAGCTTCTCCCTAATATGGAAATCTAGGACTCTTTCTAAAGTCTTAAGAACAAAGGATGACAGACTAATGGTATATAATCCATGAATCTGTCATGCCCCTTTCTGTCTACTACTATTAAGTATGGAGATTATCCTTACCCGTCTCCAGCTTGGAGGGAAGTGATTTA
The DNA here is from genome assembly GCA_963691655.1 of Toxonevra muliebris. Classification (NCBI taxonomy): domain Eukaryota; kingdom Metazoa; phylum Arthropoda; class Insecta; order Diptera; family Pallopteridae; genus Toxonevra; species Toxonevra muliebris. The sequence continues at coordinate 47,670,154 of OY829328.1, read as the reverse complement.
GCAAGACGCAAGGTCTGAAAATAATAAATAATCAACGAATTACTAAATCTTGTAACTTCCGTAGCATTACCAGGAAGACGCCATCAAGTCCTGGCTACTCTCTGAACAAAAGACGAATTATAATGTTTTTTGAACAGTATCTTTCCAAGCCTAGCATAGTCCTTGATATTATCATTTGATTGACAAAACTCTGACCATGATATTTTTTACATTCACGGATAGACTTTTTGTAAGATTGAAGGCATTCCTTATGATGTTGCTAGGATTTTGAGTGGTAAAATTGATTGAAAACTTTCGTGGTTTTCTTCTCAAGTTCTGAAAGTCTGTATTTCACCACGGAGCACAGTGCTCCGTCGGTTGACAAAAATAGTAAATATGAGTATCGCCAAAGTTAGCAACATTGATACCATTTTAAAGTTAAAGGTAAAACTAAGAAGAAACCATAACAATTGTTGCTCAAAAGAAGTTTTTCCTCTCGACGTAACATCTCAAAGTGGCTGGTTTTTATACTGCAATATTCAAATCTGGTATTAATTTTTTTTCCTGCTTCAAAAGAAAATTTGTCAAAAATACATTTTTCACTAAAAATAAGTAAGGTAAATTTATGCTCATTTTAAAATGGTTAGATAATATTGTTATATTAGTAATTTTCCTTAATTTTTAGAACATAACATTTTGGGAGTAGACAAAGTTAAAATATTTTTAAATGAAAAAATTCTCCATTTCGCCATTTTCTGTAGACCCGGAAAAATTACTTCCTGAAAGTTCCTCAAATTCTTTTTCAGAATTTGTTAAAATGAACCTTACATTATTTGGAAATAATAATAACTTTTCCGATTTTTTCCGATTTCTTTAAAAAATCGTCTTAAACGTAATTTTTCATGTTTTAGTACTATCACACGTCGGTTGGCATTTCGTTCTTTCTTTTGAAAAATTTTTAATTATCTTTTTTATTTAACCGTTCTCTGTTCTCTCCCACGCCCACTGGAAGAAATCAAATAGAATACAAATTTTAACAATATAAAGTTAATAAAAAGTTATGAGTTCTCATAAAGTTTCAGCTTTCTAGCATGCTTATAAACCATAAAAAAATTTGGTTTAAAAACGAAAAAGGTACCCGGGTACCTCGTCACCCACAGAATGATTAAGTGGTACTAAGTATTCATGTTATTATTGCTATTTTGTTCGATTGAAATCAATTGACACACACTAGGAAAACTGGACGAGAAAATTCTATTTTAGATCTTATGCGGCATCTACCTTTGTCGTCGTTGACTTTTTGGCAATTTTTTTTTTCAGAATTACAAAATTGCTCAGAGGTGTTATAAATTTTAAACTGGAATGCCCCCTTAATGAATCGCTAAGAATATGTTTAAGTTCTTCTGAAGAAAATTCCGAAAGCAGTGATGAGTAAAAATTAATTTTTAAATAAAATAATCATAATTTTTTTCTGTTATATTAAATACTTTTATTGTAAGGTTTCCTAAAAATAAAATTTTAAATAGGTACTGTACCATTTTGGAATATGTAGCATTTGAAAACGTTAGACACTAAGGTTAACTAAAAATTTAATCACTATAACTCGGTGATTTTTTTTAAATAATTTTTTTCCATTTTTTTGTTTCTATTTTTAGCAAAGAGATTTGCTAAAAAAAAAAACAAAATTTTTAGTTTTTTTTTAATTTCAACAAACAAATCAAATGCCCTTTAAAACTACATAAATTCATCCAAAGATTTTTAAAAAAAAATGTAGGTTTTACGAAAATTCCGATTAAATTTTTGAAATTAGCGTGCCATTATCCATCAAGAAACCAAATTTCATTAATTTCTGACCAAAACCCTATTTTTGCCCATCATTTATATGGAGACGGAGCACTGTGCAGAGGTAGAGATGGAACTGCTGCAGGCAATCACAATGGGCGTACTTGGCCACCGAGTGGAAGTAGCATATTTCACTGCCACACGCCTTCTAAACCTAACCTAACAGGACATTTTTAGCGCGGTCTGCAAAACCTTCTGCCAAGTGTTGGTTTTACAATCTAATTTTTATTTTGAAAGATTAAACCTACTAGGTTCCCTTTCCAATACGAAAATGGCAATTCTGAGGAATTTCACCCATTCAATTCGCTTTAGATTTCTATAACAGGGAGTACTCTCCACGCCTGCGTTAATATTGAATACTAAAAAACAGTGGTCCGAAAAGGAATGTTTACTAGATATTTTCCAATTCACCACTTGTAAAAGGTTATTTAGGTATAACTAATTATTAAAATCATTTTATTAAGCTTGCATGCTATAAAAATTAGTACTCTGGTGAAAAAATTATCAACTTTTAAATAAAATAATTAAATAAATATTTGTTATTGTTGCAGTAATTTTCCTTTGATGCTTTTTTAAAGTTCTAAATCACAAAAAAAAAATGTACTTTTGCAGCGATAGAAGTGACTAGATCAGGAGTGCCTACGTCATATGCACGCAATGCACATTTGTTTTTGTAAAAGCACTAAGGCATATGTTGTGCTTTCTAATACACACACATAGCAATAAGCAATACGAAATACACAAACAATTTTGTCTTTTTCGTTTCTCATCTCACTTCCTTGCCCATACCAAAGAGCAAAGAAGGCGAGAGTTATATTCAATGAAGATTTTGTTGTTATCTAACGTATGATTTTTTGTTTCTTTATAATAATAAAGTTTATAGATATTGGTGCTTGCACTTCCATAAGAAACTTTTAGGCACCCCTGGACTAGACCATAAACATTTGTTCACTTTAGAACCATAGGTAGGTTAGTACTCTAAATATTAAATAACTGAATGTATAGGTTATTGAAAAAGAAAATTCTCGAAAAAGATAAAACAAGTTAAGTTTTAACTTACTTTTTTATAAATTCGTTGAACGTCTTCAATTGTAGTTTGTAAACTGCTAACAATGCTTACAGAATACAAGTCCGACAAAATTGCATGATCTTTTGATAAAGATTGTGCCTCATTTATCAAATGTTGCCAACACGCAAAAGTTGAAAATATAGGCCATTGTTCACGCCTGAAAGGTAATAAAAACAATTTCATTTCATAAATCATTACTATAAATTCAGAGTAAGTTTGTTAAAATTTTTAAAATTTTTGAATGAGTAAACTCTTAAACTTTTGAATACTAAACTATTGCTATTATTCTTTATTTAATTCTTTATTTAATTTTTGATTTTCTTTGTCACCCCATATATTGACCTTTTGCTAATTGTTAAATAAAAGTAAAATGAAAGATATTTTTTGTAATTTAATTAATTTTGTTGATATTGTATGTATTGCATAATTCTTACTGCCCTTTTTACTTGTTTAATTGTTTTATTTTTACTTAAACCTAATCTTAAGATGTAAATCTTGTGGCATTAGGAATGCTTTGAAAATAAATAAATAAATAAAAATAAAATAAAAAATAAATAAAGGAATGTAAATAGTTTGCAACACAATTAATCTACAGTATTGCTCAGATAAAAGTTACCACCCAATAGATTTTTGAAATTAAGAATAAATGTGGTTTTAATATTCTTTAAAGTGATTTAATTACAAATTTTATAAATAATTCAATTTTAATGTTTATTTAAATTATATAGAGATAGCATAGATTAAGAAAATTATACAATTCAAGTAATTTAGTTTAGTTTAGCAATTAGAAAAAAGTTCTGTTAGAGATGAATGCTTTGTTTAAATAAAAAGAAAACTAATGAGTTAAACTTTAAATTTTATTTTTAATGATATTTGCACAGAATCCATGTGCTTTGCGTAACAGCGAATTACAAAAAGCAATTACAAAAGAATAAAAAGAAAAAGCAAGAAACAAAGTTTGTTGGGGTTGCCGTTGCGATCTTTAAGCCAGTGATGCATTTTTAACAGTTCCGCCCAGTGGCGACGAAATAGGGGTTTCATCGTTTGGCCGCCCACCATGTGTCTCATCGGTGTTATTTTCTATCGGAAGTAGTACCAGTTTCGAAATAGCTCTTTTTATGTAAGAAGATTTAGTGCGGATGGTTGCTACTCGAACCATTCCATCATCTCCCACGTGAACGTCTTCAATCCGGCCTAAGAGCCATTGAGTGGGTGGCGCACGCTCATCGCGAATTAGAACGAGGTCTCCAACTTTTAAATTAGCTTTTGTTTACTGCTATTTGTTGCGGACTTGTAATTCGTGCAGATATTCCGCACTCCACCTTCTCCAAAAATCCTGCTGCATCTGTTGGAGTTGTTTCCATCTAGTAAGGCGCCCAGTTTTTATGTCGAGGAGACTCGACTCGGGAGTGGCTACAGGTGGACCACCTACCAAGAAGTGCCCTGGAGTTAGCGCTGTGACATCAGTAGGGTCATCACATATCGGCCTAGAGTTTAAGACTGCCTCAATTTGTTTCAGAACGGTATAGAACTCCTCAAAATCAGCATGGATTCACCAATAACTCGACGCAGATGGTATTTCATGTTCTTTATGCCAGCTTCCCAAATACCCCCAAAGTTTGGGATCCTGGAGGTATGAAGTGCCATTATACGTTGTGTAGTGCCACAGTATGCGCACCCGTCTCTAGTTGAGCGCACGGAAAGCGACAAAATCTTCTTTTAAAACCGTGTTAGCACCAACGAATGTTGTGGCGCAGTCGCTACATATATCGGAACCGTATCCGCGTTGAGAAAAAAAAGCGCCGAAGTGCCGCTAGAAATTCATCAGTAGTCATGTCGCTGACTAATTCAAGATGTATAGCGCGTGTGCTCAGGCACACGAAAAGAGCGACATAACCTTTGAAGCTGCGATTATTACGTCCTTTTGCGGTTCGAACTTTAAACGGTCCTCCGTAGTCTAAGCCGCAGTGCTTAAAAGGGGCTGCAGCGTTGCATCGGTGGGTAGGCAGGCTCCCCATTATTTGGTTGACGCCAACAGTCCTCTGCCGAAAACATTTAATGCACCGATGGATAAAACTTTTAATAGATGATCGAGCGTCGATTAGCCAATATCATCTACGAAGAGCGTGCTGAGTCTACTGTGTGCCACCATGAAGTGTGACTTCGTGTGCTTGCGCAATAAGCAGCTTGCTCAATGAACTCTCTTTTGGTAATATGATTGGAAAACTTTCAAAATCGGGTAATATAGCGTTCTTTAACCGCCTATTCAGACGCAAGAGTCCATCATCATCCAGCATCGGATTTAGTTTCAAAAGTTTGCTTTTCGGATTAATTCCTTTACTCTGTTGAAGATTGGAGATTTCATTAAAAAAGTATATATTTTGAACATACCTTATCCAAAATTTCAGGCCGATGCTCGTTCTGTAACGGTACAAAAAGGAGTGTCCTCATGTGGTCGCTTCAGTGCAGCAGCCGCAAAACGTTGACACCAAGCAGTGACACTGAGTAGTTTGTGAATATTCGAGTACGTTTGAAGAATCCATTCATTCGGCTTAGAGACAGATAATAGCGAAACGATGTGGGTATCGCCTTCGTCTACCGCAATGGAGCTCACTGGTACAACAACGATGTTTGGTGGCCAACGGCTTTCGTCTTCTTCGTCTTGTAGCCATGGGAAGCCCCCCCACCATATGCTCAGATCTTCAAGTTGCCCAGGAAAAACGCCACGAGTGGCGACGTCAGCTGGGTTGCATTTCGTTGGTACGTAGCGCCACGCATCGATATCAGTCAGCTCTTTAATTTTTGCTACTCGGTTAGCCACGTACTGCTTATGTTGTCCAGGCTTAGATCGAGTCCAGCTGAGCACCGTCTTCGAATCACACTAGCAGAATGACCGCAAAGATTTAAACTGGAGCGCAGCAAGAATTTTAAAAGTTAAAGTAGCTGCAAGTACTGCCCCATTGAACTCCAAGCAGGGTCCGCTTCTTCAACGGAGCCACTTTGGTCTTCGCCATGAGTATTGAAACCTTAATTTCACCTCCCAATTGCTTTACCCGTAGATATGCGACTGCTGCAAAGGCAGCTGATGATGCATCAGAAAATATGTGGAGCTGCACTTCCTCTGAATCACGAGATGTAAAGAACCACAGTGTGATTTTCACGTTCTCGATTAATGGCAGTTCATCACGAAATTTTTTCCATTCATTTCGGTGAGGTTCAGGTATTGGATTGTCCCACATACATCCGGTACGCCAAAGGTCTTGGCATATACGCTTGCCAGTGATGATGACAGGCGCCAGCAAGCATGCAGGATCATAGATTTTGGCTACATCAGAGAGCTGCTGCCTCTTAGTAATTGCTGAAGATATTAGAGCTGCTATCACCTTGTACCCGATGTAATCTTCGCGACATGACCAGTATATACCAAGCGCCTTTGTGTCATGGTCCAAACTTAAATCACAGCAAATTGGTCCGAGTTGGTATCGATTACTTGCGGCAAAAATTCAACAGAGTTGGAATTCCATTTTCGCAGTATAAATCCACCCCGCTGTAATAAGGCTTGCAATTGTTTTTGTCGACCGCCTTGTCTACTGAGTCAGTTCCACTTAAGCAGTCATCTACGTAGAAACATTCTTTTTAAATTACTGCTGCTTGTGGAAACTTAGCTCCTTAATCATTCGCCAGGGTGTGGAGAACTTGTATAATTAAATACGGAGAACAGTTGAGTCCATAGGTGACTGTAAGTAATCGATATATGCAAAGCTGGCCATTTTCATCTTTCCACACAATTCGTTGCAAGTCCGCGTCCTCACGATCAACTAAAATTTGTCGAAAGCATTTTTCAATGTCAGCCATAAATGCGATCTTGTGCGTACGCTATTTCAGTATTATTGAGGATAAGTAATTTTGAAGCTTTGGTCCAACAAGCAGGCAATCGTTAAGTGAAACGCTGCTTTTATTTTTGCGTGATGCATTGAAAACTGTTCGTAACTTTGTTGTTGTACTTGAGTCCTTGTAGACCCCATGGTGTGCAATATAGCAGATAGGCTGCGGTTCGACGTCTTCGCAAACAGGTTGCATGTGCCCAAGTTTGAGAAACTCGGACATGAAGTCTTCGTAGAGCGATTTCAGATGACTATCATTTTCTAGACGTTTGTTTTGATAATTAATTTACTGATTGATATTTACTATCTGCAAACACAGACAGATCAGCTGATGGTTTGAATGGATAGCGCACTACGCAGCGGCCGTAACCAGTTCGGCGTACTGTGCGTTCGAAGAAGTCTTCGCAATATAGCTCATCGAGAGTCAGTTTAGATGACAATTCAGCATCTTCACATGCGTTAAATGTCCAGAGTGCTTTAACTAATTCGTTGAGCTCAGTTGCTGTTGATGCACAAAAGCTTGTGCGGAGCGGAGTCATAGATTCAGTATAGCATCCATGAACGACCCAGCCTAAGTGATTGTGCTGTGCCACAGGGGCATCAGGCGACGTTTGTTTCACATCACCGCAGAGCAAGTGCCCGTATATGTCAGCTCCTAAAATTACGTCTATGGATTCAGGCTCATAGAATTTAGGATCGGCTAAATTTAGACAGAAAAAATCAATAAATAGTGTAGAGTCCAAGCGAGCGCTTGGTAACTGCTGACTTAGTCGTGGTAAAACTAACGTCGATTGGATCAGGGTAGCGGTGTCCAGAATGCCCAGTAAAGGGAGTACCAAATTCACTGTTTACAGTGGAAATGAGACTCCCAGAAGGAAAGCGATCTGCTGGATTTCAGACCCTGATCTGTCGACAGCAGATGTGCTTTCCTGTTGGAGTGCCCAGAACCCAGGCATTGAAAAAGGTTTTGGAAAGTCCTTTCGCACAGGAAGAGTAATAACCGGGAGAATAAAGACTGAGCTTCTCTTGTTGTGCTAATGGACCAAGCCTCAGTTGATGGTCTGGGAACTAGGTACAAAAATCGCCTAAGCCTCTTCTTTGGAGTGGTTACCTTCCACATTTATCCAAAATGAGTGGTTCTGAAGATCCTATCCGTTACTGTGCACTCACAATAACGCAGATAAATCTGCAACACTCCAAGGCGGGTACCGCTCTTCTATGTAAACGCCTATCCATGTTGCATACATTCCCTCACATAACAACAATCCAAGAACCTTGGGTCCATAAAGGACGCATCTGCGGACTTGGTGAGTTGAAGGGGCGCACGATTCTATACGATGAGAGTTCTAACAGACCTAGAACCTGTCTTATAGCATCTTCTCATCTTACAATTACCAAACTTGGTTAGTTTTGTTGCCAAGATATGGTGGCTGCTAAGGTGAGTTTTCAGGACAATCGAGAATGGAAACATTTTGCAATTGCTTCTGTCTACTTTCCATACGATGTAATTTCACCACCACCGCCAGTCAGTTGCTGGCAAATGATTTCAGGATGTCATAGAATGTGTGGGGTAGTTGTATTTTAGTTTGTACAGCAGGCCTGGATGCCAGACTTTATCGAAGACTTGTGTGATATCAAGGAATGCCGCTGTGCAATATTGTTTATTTTCAAGAGCTTATTACTTCGGTTATTCGGTGCACTTTGTCGATGGTTCCGTGAAGTCGCCGAAATCCAGATTGGTGGTTAGGGATTAAGCAGTTGGATTCAATAATCGGCACTAGTTTACTTAGGAACAGTTTTTCGAAGAGATTGAAAGCAAGCTGATTGGTCTGTAGGATGAGGGTTTGTGAATTGGCTTTCCTGGCTTGGGAATTAGTATTATTTGCGCTACCTTCCACTCTAGTGGAAAGTAGCCAACTCTGAGAATGGCATTGAACCATTGAGTGAGATATCTTATTCCTGAATCAGGTAGCTCCTTTAGTACCTTGGTGGTTATTAGTTCAAACCCAGGTGCTTTGTTAACGCTAAGCTTGATATTTATATGTTGCTTAACAAAAGTTAAAAAAAAATTTTTGGATAGGAAGTTCCATTTGATTTGGAGAGTTGATGTAGTGGATAATTTCATGATCGTTAAACCCTGGGTGTGGTGCGTATGGTTCTAAAACTTTGGTAAGGTGTTTTGCGAATGTGTCTGCTTTGTCTCTATCGCTTTTCGCCCACTTACTGTCCATGGTTTCAATTGGTGGAGCATGAGCTATAGGCTGATTTTATATGTGTTTTGTTGCCTTCCACAGAGAGTAGTTGGTTGCTTCTGTGGAAGACAACTTTGAAATGTGTCTATTGGTCTCTTCGTTCTTTAGTTTTCTGAGCGATTCTTTTAGGTCTTTGATTGCTGCATTCAATTTTGCTTTTACTTTTGAGTCTCTTGTGGTCTGCCATGTTTTACGTAATTTTCTTTTATGTTAAATTTTACGTTTTATATAGTCGGGAGTGACGCTAGCTATCTGTTTAGGTTGTCGCAGACTAGGCTGCATGCTGGATACAAGAATTAAAAAGTTCAACTGCTTCGTCCAAGTTAGTGCTGCCTGCATTTTAGGGCTATTTTTAGAGGCAGATTGTCTTCTAATATTTGGCGAAAAGCTACCCAGTTTGTGTGTTTATTATGTAAAGCAGGCGGATTAGGCTTCACAGAAATGTGAGAAGAAAGGGTGACTATGATGGGTGAGTGATCTGAGGATAGGTCCAGGCTGGAATTAATAGAGGTATGCGTGCTTGATAAGCCTTTTGTCACACAGAAATCAAGAACATCCGGTACTTTCTTTGGATCTGTTAGCAAGTATGTGGGTTCCCCTGTGGATAAACACGCTAGGTTATTTTCCTGCATTGCCTTGAGTAGTTCTCTTCCTTTTGGACTGATTGTTCTTGAACCCCATTGTGTGTGTTTAGCGTTGTAGTCTCCGGCTGCTATAAATCTATTGCCAAATGAACTATAAAATTGCTCAAACTGCTCTTTTTTATGGTATGTTTTGGTGGACAATATACCTCAGCTAATGTTATTGGACCTTGATTATCTTCTATTAGGATTGATGTTGATTGAATGTACTCTTTTTCGTATTTAGGAGATAATTGGTAGGATAATATTAGCATTATATCAATATTTTCTTCGGCTAAGAAAGCCTTTATTTCCAGGCTATGCTGAGCTAACCCATTTGCATTCCAAATTGCTATTTTAAGTGTGGAAATCATTTATTCATTTTTGAAATGAGTGCTGTTAATAAGTTTAACATCGTGCCCATCTGTTCCATGATGGTTTTTAGCATGGTTTTGAGATCATCCAAGTTATCAGGAGTCTGTTGAATGGGAGCTTGAATATCGACTTCTCTTTGTTTATCTTTTAGAACTTGGGAATAGGTGAGACCAGGCTTTGCTATCTTTGGTAATTCTGGGTTGGGTGTGTCAATTAATTTGACTTTTTTTTAAGGGTAGGGCACATTTTTTGTTGTAGCTCCTTGTGTACTACACATCCTTTATAGTTTGCCGGGTGATTTCCGCTACAAAGAATGCATTTTATATCCTGAGATTTTGTTTTACGAGCCTGCGAGTTACCTACGGAGTGATTTCCAGTGCATTTTACGCAACTTGGGCTATGATTGCAGTAATTTTTTGTATGTCCGTACCTTTGGCATTTCGTACACTAGGTTATTTCACGTTTTTTCTTGGTGGTTCTATTGTTATTTTTGTGTGTAATAGGGTTGTAATTTTGTATTTGTCTTTGTTGTTAGTGTTTTGATATAGGTTAACGAAGAACATAGGCAGAGGGATTTTAGTGATTCTTTGTTTAATATTGGAGATGGTTACCACTTTATACCCGAGATTTTCTAATTCTTCTTTTATATCTTCAATTTTTGTACTGATATGTATAGCTTTGAGAACTATATTAAAACTTCTATCCGATTTTAATTTGTACGAGTGAAATTCTGTGTTTCTATCCGCCAGTTCTTTTGTTACAATTCTGTAACTATTCACAGACAATGGTTGAATTTTAACATCATCATTTTTTATAATTTTTATTACATAGTCATTAGGCGCAATATTGTTTAATAAATAGATTAAAGGTTGAATATTAGTAACCTGTGAAACAAAAATCGGGGGAGGCTTTTGTTCTTTCTGAGTATTTTCCAGTTGAATATCACCGTCGTGTTCGCTGTCTGCTAAGGCGGAGAATCTATAAGTTGGGTTTGGCGTGGATGGACCTAACCAGTAAGAATCGAGTTTTGGTTGTTTTAAGGATTTCTTTGCTTTTTGAGGGCTATCGCGCTGTCTTTTCTGGGATCCTACCAACTGCCATTCGCTTGCAGATTTTTCTGAGTTTTGTTGGGAGATTGTTTGAGAATCACTCAATAATGATGATCTTTGCCTTGGGCCTATAGCATTTTTGAGCAGAGTTCATCGCTGGGTGGGATACTTGTGTTTTGCTTGTGAGTGGTATTTGATGTTAGAGTTGTTGGAGAGCGCTGTAAACGCAGCTTCAGTTTCTTCAGCTTCCATTGTGCCCAAACACAATAGTGTTTTTAGCTGTCAAAGTTTAACAGCTGTTAGGTAATATTTTTTAGTATTTTCACGCAATTTTTATCACGGCGAAATGGTAAGTAACTTTTTAAATTATTTTAGTTATTATTTGTGAAAAGTTTCTTTTTTAAATTTGCTATTAATGAATTGTGTGTCCCAGTTAGCAATCGCGAAATCACTTCAACGAATCACTAAACTATCGCACGTTTGGTTTTGAGGTAAAATACCTCTGGAGGTGTTTAAGCACTATGTTGCGAGTAAACAAACACGCAGCAGATAAAAACACGACTTGGCGTTAAACCTGCTCAATTTGGACCGACTTTTGACTTATGACAATCTTTTAGTAAATGAGCGACATAATTTCGACGGCGCGGTATCGAAAAATTTTAGTCCATACAAATCGCCCACAAATCATCGGTCGCGAGTGCTGCCACTAATTTTTTTTTTTTTATTAAAATAATGCAACCAGTTTTGGCGATAACTTTGCCTTGACTTGACTTCAAATATAATAATAGCATAAGAACGAAATTTCAAATGTTCGGTATTCGAAAAACATGAAAAATACTTAACAAAGCTGAATATACTTATATAATGTTTTTAGTAGATTATGAAATTCAAAACATATTTATTAACTGTCAAGATATGTACTCTGTGGAAGACAATATGACGTTTTTCATATTTTATTTATATATTTTGATTTAACACCATGATGATTACAAGATTTTGGAAAATAAGCAAGATCGGTATAATTTCTATATTGTATTATTCAACAAAACTTACTTTTGTTTTTGTTCTTTGTGTCTTAAAAGGAGGCTTCGCGCAAATTTGTCTAAACTTTTGCTGTAGTCCAATTCCAATTCTCCACGGCGACGGAAAAAATCTTGCAGTTCCTGAATAAGTAAAACCTGAGATTCCACTCTGACATCGAGACATCTTAGCTGCTCATTCAATTGTTGGCGAATATCTTTAAAGTAAATCAATTTAATTAATTGTTGTTAATCAATTATTATTAATTAATTACACAGCCACACAAAAAAAAAAGTTTTCTGATCTGGGGGTCTGACTATGTTTACTATATGTTTTTGGGGTCGCTGAATCCGATGCCCATTTAACTCCATCACATCAGGATTCGGACATAACCTCAAAAAACCCATAATTTCACCTATTAAATGCATATAACCCTAACAATGAAGTTATAATCTAAAAATCTATGCTCTTAAGCCCCATAACACTTTAACCCGTTAACCACATAACCCCGCAACACAACATACAACTCTAACAACCACGTATGTTAGGCATTTAACTTGGTATCTACGTTATTTTAATAGCCGCATAAGTCTGGCCATTGCACCTTTCCTCGCGCAATTTTTGTTTTAACTTCAGCGCGTTAGTAACGTTAGTTTTTCAAATCATTGCACCGTCGCCATTGGCGTTACCCTATGTACACCGCGAGGAGGTTGCTCGATCGGGTTTTGTACATCATGTAGCCCTTAAAAGGGTTGTTTGGTGAAGCTGCTTATTAAGGCATATTATTTCAATTGTTCTCTTTTTTCGAGCTATATCGAGTTCTTTTCTCTTCAAAAGATCTATGCAAAGGATTTCTTTTACGCTTCTTGTTTTGTCCAAGTGTTTCTCTTTTGAGTATCCAGCAAAAATCTGCCAGCATATTGACGTTCCACCGTCCTTTAATATCTTGGTGAAAACGTTCACCCTGTTCTTCACTGAAATGTCCTAGGTTCTCGGGAAATTCATCAAGATGAGAGTACAGGAAATGCAGCTTTAAGTTCATCAAGCATCCTAGTTCCTCGTAGTCCTTTATCATCTTGGCAACTATTTCTTTGTACTGTGGACTTTTTTGGTTTCCCAGGAAGTTTCGTGCAACTTCTCGAAAACTCAGCCAAGTTGCTTTCTCCTGATCATTCATCTTGCTGATAAAGACATTATCTCTGAACATTTTCCGAATTTGAGGACCATCAAAAACCCCCTCTTTAATTTTGGCATCAGAAAGTGTAGGGAATACCGTTTTCAAATATTCTAAACATTTGCCCGTCTTATCAAGAGCTATTGAGTTATGAGGTTAAATGGGTTATAAGACCATGGGGTTAAGTGGCTTATGGGTTAAAGATGATGATTACTTAACCTCAAGTTATAGTGTTATGGGGCTTAAGAGCATAGATTTTTAGACTATAACTTCATTGTTAGGGATATATGCGTTTAATAGGTGAAATTATGGGTTTTTTGAGGTTATGTCCGAATCCTGATGTGATAGAGTTAAATGGGCATCGGATTCGGATTTAGCGACCCCAAAAACAATAGTCAGACCCCCAGATCAGAAAACTTTTTTTTTTTTTGTGTGGCTGTGTTATTATTGAATTAATAACATAAATTATCATATATTATACCATTCCACATTAGCTTGCCAAAACATATTTTCTTCAACGGATTCTTATCCTAAAATTAAAACTTTCTGTAAAAAAAGGGTAGCATCTGCCCATTGTAAAGCATAACTCCCACAAAAAGTTTAACTCGAACAAAGTACCAGGCTTAGGGATTTTTGGCATGAATAGCTACTTTTTCATGTTTATTTTGTTTTACAACCTACGAGAGATGGATGGCTCTCTAGTGCATTTTTTATTCACCACGTATTTTTAAATGGGAATATGATTGATTACTTCGCAATCAATTACTTAAAAATTCTGATTACTTGTAATCATAACCGAAAAATGTATGGTTGTGATTACGTGTAATCGTAATCAAAAAAATTTTGATTATGATTATTTGTAATCGTAGAGTTAGTAACGAGGTTAGAAGAATTTAAAAAAGTAGTCACTGAGACAATCTGTTCAATAACACAGTAAACTCATCAAAATATATATATCTTGATGAAAAAACGACTTAGCTAAATTGAGAATTGAGATTCGCCGACTTTGCAACAGGACAAAAATAACTGGAGAATGGGCAAGGTATAAAACGCACGGACGACATATTATAATGAAATCAGAGAAGCAAAGGGTAAGAGATTTAGAAGCTATTGTGGAAATATTGAGCAGACTACGGAGGCATCAAGGTTATACAAAGTCTTAGCTAGATATAAACACTTATTTTTCTTCAGCCTGAAAAGAGACGACGGAAGCTATACTGAGAATTAGGAAGAGAAGGCTCAACTACTATTCAATACTCACTTCTCAGGTTTTTTTGAGCCAACGGATGATGATGACATAGAAACAATATATAGAATAAATAACGAAGACTAGAAAGTAATGAAAGATATATGTTCAGATCTACGACTAAGGAGGGCAGCGGGCAACTTCAAACCACTTAAATCAGCTGGTGTGGACGGTAGCAAAAAGGGAAAAAACTACATACTTGCCTACTCAGGGAAATCACTAGTGCAAGCATAATCTTGGCTTGCATACCAAGGGCATGGAGGCGAGCAAGAGTGATCTTCATTCCGAAGGCAGGGAAGAAGGATCCTCTTCACCCTAAATCCTTAAAACTAATCTGCTTAAGGTCATTTATTCTAATAACTCTTAGACTAGGACCACTGTCCTAGTAAATATACCGCTACATCCATGTCAACATTCATATAGGCCAGATAGATTACACAGTGTGACAAAAAAATCAAAATCTAGACTTAGGGCCGAAAAACCCATTTATATGTTATTCAAAAGAGGACATTTAGTTGCTTGCAACAATATCTAAATTGATAATATTAAGAAATACCGGAGTTAGAGTCAAAATATAAGGAAAATCGGAAAAAATTTTACATTTTTTCATTTTGAAGTAAATGAATATAAACTGCGTGCAATTTTGTTTTCAACGAGCTATAAATTTTCAAAATCCATTGAGGTGTGGCTGACTTATTTATTTTTTATTTGACCACACAAAAAATTTCAGTACGTAGATACAGTGTCGGACAAAACTAAAGCGCGAACTCTTGTCAACATTTAGTTCAATAAAATTTAAAAATATGCAAGTATGCAAATACCTTTTCGTTTTTTTTTTTTTTTTTTTTTTTGTTTTATAAATTTAGTATAATTATGAACTTGTTGAAACAAAATAACATTAAAAACTGGTAATGTTTTTTCTTTTTTTACTAACATTGCGCAATATGCCTGAATTTGCCACGACAAAACTAAAGCACATAATCTTTTTCGCTTACTGTTACAATAAATTGTTAAAAATTAACAACAACAACCATCTTTAAACTAGAAACCCATTATATTGGAAAACAAAAAGCAGGTTTTAAAAAAAAATGGAAGCGTATATAAGTTGTTGGTTATCATTCACCGTTCGCATTTCGAAATTTCGCTTCCCAAAATAGCTCGAAATAAGTATTCTGCAAAATTTAGAGAAAATATTCCAAGTGGATTTAATAAAGCTGAATCAGTAGCATGGATTGTAAAAAAATGTTGTATTCGTTATTGCGTTCATTCCCGAGCTATAAGCCGTTTTTACTATTTCCATTTTTCAAATACTGAATATGGAGGTGGCAGACCGCGGGGCATAACCAAACGTGAGGATCAGGAAAAGATCGGATTATAAAAAACGATCTTTTTATATTTTGGAAATAAATTGCGCTTAAACATTTCACACAGATTTATCAACGTCGAGCTGTGGAGGGTGGCTTAGCAACATACCAAAGCGTGAAAAAGCCATTTATTTCTCGAAAGAATCGACAGGCAAGGCGCACTTTAGCTGGGCTGCTGCCAAATGAAAGACCGTGCTTTTTACTGATGAATCTATATTTAACATGAAAAGTTGCGACGGATTGAAGCTAGTGTGCAGACCAAAAGGGTAACGAAGAAATCCGCGTTATTTGAAAAGCACCGTATGATACGAAGGAGGCAACGTAATGGTCTGGTGATTTTTTTCGGTCCAATTGGAATCGGTCCAATTCATAAAATAAGAGGTATAATGGACCGTCGGATGTGCAAAGATATTCCCCAGAATGTTATGTTACCTTATACGGAGGAAGATCTGCTGTTAAAGCATGTCTACCAGCATGATGATGTTGTTGTTGTTGTAGCAACATTCAAGTCTATATTCAATCCGATACATTGTCTGTGTCTGTTAGTTTTAGTCCCAGGAATTGGGCTGCTTCCTTTGGTCTAGTCCATAGCGATATTGGGGTCAGGTCAGTCGGTTTCGTTGGGTATTTAAATAAATGCTTTGTGTCATGTGTGTCATATGGTGCATGAAGTCGAATATCTCAGTCAAACCTTAATGGATTTTGAAAACTTATAACTCGTTGGTAACAGAATTAAATGTAGTTTATTTACTTATACCTTTATATATACACTGGTAAACAAAATAATGGTTAAAAATGTCATTTAGCAGTAGTTGAAAAAATTTCAACTACATTTCAACGAAGGACTGTATCGAAAGGAATCTGCACACATTGTTTTGCTTGTAATATAACGGTTTTTATTCTTAGTTTTCCATTAAGACTTATAAAAAAAATGATTCCCTTAATTAAGGCCGAATTTTTTGTTTTATCCCTTTCATCAAACTCTGCACACCTTGCTTTGTAATGGCACTGCCTGCCTTAAGCAAGTTTTTTTCAATTGTTCGACGTCACCTGCAACTCGACTACTCTTCTTCAAGTTCCGTTTGACAATAACCCAATACCTCTCTATTGCGCGAAATTCTGGAGCTTTTAGTGTGTTCTCCTTTTTTGCAACATAATCGACGTTGTTTACTTCTAAAAAACTCAGTGTCGAACTGGCAAAGTGTGCAGTAGCAAAACCGGGCTAAAATATTGTTGATTCATTGTTTTTTGTGAAAAATTAAAAGGCAAGTTTGCCCGCTACGTGCTTTCAAAGTTTGTACTATTTTAATTTGGGCTTTTTTTTTAGGAGATTATTTTTGAATTGAAGCGATTTTGGAGATATTTTTTAAATTAATGAGCAAAAAATTTGTTGGGAAGCTACGGAATTGACGATTTTAGGTACTTATTGAAATTAATCTGTTTGGTTTGAAAAAGTAAAGTGTGTTGTTCTATTTTTAATAGAATTTTACTTTGATATCCAAAAAAAATAATGTTTTTTATGTATAAACGCAGACATAAAGTTATGTTCCCTATTATCGCTACCAAAGATCTTTTTGTTCTCTAATTGGTAATTGGTATGACATTTCCTCTGTAATATTCCGAAAAAGATTTCTCCGACTTTTTAGCCCTCAGTGAAATTTAGCAATTATTTTGTTTGAAGCTACGTCAAAAATATCAAGAGTTCTAGCGAGTGTTATAAGTAGAATCTGTGATCAAGTTGTTGTTGTACTTATTCTTTACTTTGAAAAATGGTCTTGATTCTTCAAATTTTGCTGTTGTATTTTTACAGTTCACTAGCTTATAGCGAAATTGTTTTAGAACTTATACAAAATATGCATGCAATTATTAGTGCAGCTTCTTGTGGCCATGAAATTAATTCAGGGAAATTTAAAGAATTCGCTTTCTATGCAGGCAGAAATTTTGTCCAAAGTTATCCGTGGTATAATATGCCTCCAACATTACATACAAATTTTATTCACTGCTCCGAAATAATTTTTGCTATCTATAGGGCAGTTATTTGAGGGCTTCAAAGTTTAGAAGTTTCGACCATAACTTATACTTTTCATACAATTTTTGCTGGATTTCTAAGAACTTACAAGCTTTCTACAAGCTTACAAGCTGCACTACTAAACATTTCCGATTTCAAAAATTCCTTTTGAAGTGAAACTTCTTTAGCGAAGGTAAATCGAAAATTTTGCAACGGAAATCGAGTTTTTTTTTGCACTCATACGAAAGTAATAAGAAACGAAGTTTTGCTGTTGTTAGTGTTTAGCGAACGAAGTGATATAGGGATCGGCTATATACAATCAAGCAGAGAGTCGACATCTCGAAGTTTTATCTCATGTGCTTTAGTGAGAGAGCCGACGTCTCTGCTTTTTTTAAGTCAGTTTTAATATATTTAATTATGAAATGTATTCGCTCTTCCGCATTTCCAAATATATATAAGTCGGTGGTTGAAATAATAAATTTAAAAAAGCTAACAGAATAGTTTGTGTTTTTTAATATAATTTGTGCCAGAATACTACTCTAAATGACATGAGATTTCATTTGACTGCAAGAGACTTCATGTGTCTTCAAATTATTCAAAGTGTATTCAGTTACATGAAAAGTCATAAAATTTACATCCCCAATATTCCAAGAGATTGAAGACTGTACAAAATGGATAACAAATCGGTGACTCTAAAAAAACCTCTAACAGCATTTTGTTTTCGAAATTCAATTCAATGCAATCACAAATTACACTAAGCGACAAATTTTTTGGGCGTGAATGATTCCAGCACAAAGAAGAGACATATATAAAGACCTATCATGAATCCCGAACGGGCTCCCCTCGTGAACCGAATTAAAATAAAATTTTGACGTTTCTTGTTTACATCATTGGCAACTACAATCAAATTTTTTGTGAAAATTTATTTAAATTATAATTATTCTTATAATGGATTCTAGTGCGGCAGCAGCATTGTTAGTAGAAGAAGAAAGTAGTCGCTAAAACAGATGCTTAAGAGTAGAGCGGAAAATGCTAAGAAATGCTTGCAATCCTTTTAGTTTGGATATCAAACGTGAGTTACTTGAGAGAAATTAAAAACATCGAGTTCATCTTTTTTTTTAAGTTTATAAAAAACTTCCGTCTCAATAGAGACGCGTTCAAATATGAACTGGATGTGTTGCAGGAAGGACTTGGGCCAAGCCATACGTCTGGAGTAACAATGCTGATAAACAGAAAAATATAAAGTAATAAGTTGTCAGACTGGGGGGTAGTTAACTACTTTTTTTTTCAACAACCACTTACTTGTAGTTGAAATAATTTCAACTACAACGAAACTGGTTAATGAACAAATGTAGTCATCGCAACAACAATGTATATAGAGACGGGCAAATCAGACGGCCGTTTCGGAATCCGCCACAATTCCTCATCAGTGATTTTAGTGATAGTTCTTAATCTTTCAATCTTCTATATATATAAAATAGAGGCTGTTAAATGTTTAGTCCTAATAGGTTTCTATATTTCGCAACGGATTGTCATGAAATTTCGTATGTAATTGCTTTGGACATTTGTCGAGTTAAGTTGATATTTATTTTAGGTTAATTTCAAATAGTTTCTTTAATATAGATCGATATTTGAACCAAAGTCAATTTTTTTAAAAAATTTAGCTACTTAATGTAAAATGCTGCTTAAACTATAAGAGGTACATTCAAATTATGTATAGAAAGATTATAGATCTTATCGTTTGCTAAAATAAAGTCAGTGGTGGCATACATCTAAAGTTAATAGTTTACCTGTAAAATGCATTTTTATATTAAAAACTAGTGTTGGGCGGACCTGGCAAAGTAGGGGTAATGCAAAAATTACAACAACTAAAACTTTTGCAAAAGTTATATCTATATGAGCGTGCCAGTCTCCGATCAAAATCGAATCATTGCACTAATCATTCATATCATTTACATGAGTAGTTCCACTTCCACGTGTTTAATGATGTCAACATTCTACTCAGTTATTGCTATCAACATCCCATTTTAACATACAAACCTTCACCATCTTTCTTACTATGGCTCTCTAATAACTATCAACATACATCCTTTACAACTAAATTTTGATTGCTTGCCTTATTATGGTTCCCCATATCGCTGCCTTAATTTGTTAAAGCTATAACACGCTTTTTCAAATTTTACAGGAGAAGCAAAAAACATTTTTGTATTTGGAGTACTGTTTTGAGAAAGTTAATAGTTTACCTGTAAAATGCATTTTTATATTAAAAATTTGTTCCCTTTACATTTGTTATTGTAAATATTTATGTTTTTCCTTGAACTAATAGCAATGATTTTGATTTTATTTCTTTTCATTTCTCCTCTATCTCGCTCCCACACAAACACAAAACAATAGAATACGAGCTTTTGTTTTATATGATTCTTCATTTGAATGAATGTAACTATATATTACTAATTTAATCATGAATTTACATGGTGGTGTGTGGATGAGAGTGTTAAAGTGAAGGGTGAAGAAAGTAAAGGGAATTAGAGAGGATGTATTGAATTCGAATCCCACTAATAGCAAATCATTTGTTTTTTTTTTTTTTTTTTTTTTGTTTTTCATCGATGTAAAAAAAGTAAATATACAACAAAAATACCTACAAAGACAATATATACAATATGCAAATACTATACTTTCATCACATAAATATAAAAATATAGTATGCTATCAATTTGGTCATGGAAAAATTGTTTATTTACAAATATTTATATATATCTTCGATATATATAAAATAGAGCGCTGTTAAATGTTAATCCTAATAGATTTCTATATTTCGCAATGCTTAAACTAAAAGAGGTATATTAAAATTATGTATGGAAAGATTATAGATCTTATCGTTTGCTAAAATAAAGTCAGTGGTGGCACATATCTAAAGTTAGTAGTTTACCTGTATAATGCATAATGCAGAATTGTAAAGTTGTGGTTGTGCAAAGGAATTCTGTGTTTTTTTTTGGTGTCGCGAGTTCGAATTCAACTACAGGTGGACCCAGTGATTCTTTTTTATACAAATAATTATTTTTTTTCATACTATTATTCATGGACATATGCCCATCAATAACTCAGATAATTTTCGGGTATATCTCCAGAACCAGAAATTTAGTATAAGAATATTAATTGGAAATATAATGCCACACGAAAAAGGTCTGTGAAATTGAAAAAAGGGGACATTGCATCTCCTATATAATCTGAGTTTTAGCTATGGAATATCTCAGTATTCATTTGTGGCACGTCTCTAAAAAACGTTATTTGTCAATGGCATTCCATGAAAAAATATGGCGTGGCCTTTTCCGTTCAACTCTAATGCTTTTATATATATTTCCAGAACCATTTACCCACGTTGGTTGACAAAACCACGCCACAAAAAAAATGTGGTTAGGATTAAAAAAGACGACGAGGAACTTTCCATATAGCCTGAATTTTCATTATTGTATATCTTAGAAACTATTTGTAATACAGTACTAAGATTTGGAATGATAATATGATTTACCAATAGAATTTGGTGGGTAAAGTATGGGTAGACTTGGGTTAGTGACTGTTCCACCTGGGTTTTATAAGGTATATTTCCTAAATTATTTGTGGTTAGAGAGCTTTGATTGCCAATGGAAAATGGTAGAAAAAAAAAATGAATGAAATAAAATATGCGTGACACCTCCAATGCAAAGAAAATGTTTGAAACTGTATACCTGAGAAACCATTGCAAAGAACACAATGGCAGTTTGTATGTGATGGTTAGTAGTAGTTGTTGGAAAGAATGTGAAAGTTTTTTGGCATACTAAGGAAATGCTTCTCTGCCTTATTTTGCTAAGGCCCTAACATCAATTTTTCCGTATAGAGTTTTCGATGTATTATGGTAAAGTGTGCCCTGTACCGAAAATTTTAGAAACCTACACTGAAAACTTGCAATCTTTTCTTTTAGTTTAAATTACAAATTCTCGAAATAGTACTCCAAATACAAAAATTTTTTTTGCTTCCCCCTTAAAATTTGAAAAATGCGTGTTAGGGCTTTAGCAAATTAAGGCAGCGATATGGGGAACCATAGTAAGGCAAGCAATAAAAATTTAGTTGTAAAGGATATGATTAGTGTAATGATTCGATTTTGATCGGAGACTGGCTTGCTCATATAGATATATCTCTTGCAAAAGTTTTAGTTGTTGTAATTTTTGTATTACCCCTACTTTGCCAGGTCTGGACAACGAAGCTCAGCTAGTATCCTATATAAGTTACTAATATTTGAAATCATAACCCAGAATTACGGATTTGATTCCAAATATCTTCACTGAATAGAGATATTGAAAGAAACTACCACTACCGTTCTATACACTTATGTTGTTGTTTTTTTTCCCCATTGTAGCTAGTCTGCATAACAGTTCGTTATTTGAAAGTCTAGTACATGAGAGAGTGTGTTTGTGAGAAAATGATTCTAGGTGTCATTTTTTCTGAACGGTCTCCATTCTATCAGTTCATGATAATTTTTTAGTAGACTGTGAAAATTAAATCTAGAGGCTAATTTTCAAAGTCATGACTTAAGTTCAAGTCAATTTTGAGGAACCATAACTCAGCCATTTGTTATTCGATCAAAACAAACAGCATATCGATGGAAAGGGTATTCAATTACTTTTTT
This sequence comes from Toxonevra muliebris, assembly GCA_963691655.1. Taxonomy (NCBI): domain Eukaryota; kingdom Metazoa; phylum Arthropoda; class Insecta; order Diptera; family Pallopteridae; genus Toxonevra; species Toxonevra muliebris. The sequence continues at coordinate 47,647,609 of OY829328.1, read as the reverse complement.
TACGATTTGCATTTCATTTCATTTCGATCGAGCTGTTTGCTTGGACTCCACAAAAATTTGAATAAAACCATACCCCGAAAAACACAAAATTATTGCTGGGCAAAAATTCTTACCATAAAAAAAAATAAATTTTTTTTTGTGTTCAGGAGGTCCCTAACCTGTTTTGTTCTTGGTACTTTTCGGCTGTAAACTAGTGTAATAGTTTCAATTCATTTGTTTGTTATCTATTAGGCGTATTGGTCGCGAAAACAGTACAAAATATTCAAGTTGCAATATATGAGCCGTTCATTGCACAACAACAAAAAGTTGAGAAATGCGATGATATAATGCACATTGTTTTTTTTTTTTAATTCCCTTTATAATATAAATTCAAGTAAATATTGATATAATGCATAAATACAGATGTAGCTTTCATTTCACGGTATGTAAAGTTAAGAAGAATTGCCAAAAAATAGTCGGCTGTAATGTTACAATTTTTATGTGACTGGTGGAGTTAATCAATTTGGTTATTGAAAAAAGTAATAAATTTAAATTTAGTGCTTAAATTTTTAAGTTTTTCATTACAGAAAAAGTTATTTATTATATGTTTAATACGGATTTTCAATAAAAATGAATATTAACAGTTGTTATAAAATATTTTTTTGTAATTAATTCATCAGCAATATAAATTATGTTTCCTCAAAATCAATAATAGTTCATACAAAATCAATAATTGTAGTTTTATTATTCATTTATTTCAACTAAAACAGACTGGATGTAGTTAACAAAATATTCAATTAACTATGCATTCAACTACAATTAAAATACAGTAGAATCGCGATAATTCGTATCCCGTTAATTCGAAAATCTCAATAATTCGTAACAAACTGTTGGTCCCTTGAAAAAATCGCTTTAATTCGTAAAAATTCCATACATTTTGGTCCCCTCGCTAATTCGTATTTTTTTCAATACAAGGTCTGTTTAACCTCTTATAAATTGAAATTGGTTGTTGACCTCTTATAATTCATAATGCAAATCAAAATTACTATGTATGGCGCTATGATTCGAAAAAAGCTACGTTCACTTTTTTTGATGGAATTTTTTGTTTTTCGTGGTTGACAAGATACGCGAGAAGAGCCTTAAACATCTAAAAATTACAGGCTTTTTAGAACATAGTTATTAATGGGGTCCAATATGTGTACATACGTGCATACATATTTGAAAATTAAAGAAATTTGAAAAACGTCGTCGTATTCAATTCGCACCTTCATCGCCGTAAGATGCCTTTGCTATAATTCCTGGTTACAAAAGTTATAGTAGACATTATACCTCATTGGAAAACTTAAGGATAATTGTAAGAGTCCTGGAAATATTTTTTTTTTTTTAATTTATTATAATATTTGCATAAAATATTGAAGAAATTCAACCAGATTTTGAGAAAAAACTCCGAGATGAAAGGATTAAATCAAAATCTCGTTAAATCGAAAACCTCTGTAATTCGTAAAAAATTGCTGGTCCCTTGCGGTTACGAATTATCGGGATTCTACTGTAGTTGAAATTTTTTCAACTACAACTAAAATAATTGAAATGAAGTTGAAAGGATTTCAACTAAAACTAAAAAAAAGTTGAAAAAATTTCAACTATTTTAATTGTAGTTGAGAAAATCTCAACTACATTTTAACTATTTCAGCTGTGGTTGAATGCATAATTAATTGATTATTTAGTTAACTACCCCCAGTCTGTAAGTAATCACGACTCGCATGTATGAAAAATGAGCATTGCCAAGGTGTATTTTAAAAATAAGTACAGGGAGGGAGAATGAAATACTTGAATTCTTAGTAAAATCAAATGATTTACATTGAAAAGTAGACTAATTTTATACTTTATATAAAATAGGTGATGGAGGCTACATATTACAACCGTGGCTCATGACTCTATTTCGTTCACCAGAGGAAGGTAGCAGCGAAAGCATGTTCAACAAAGTGCATGAAAAGGCAAGGAATTTTATGGAAAGATGTATCGGTTTACTTAAAACTCGATTCCGTTGCACACTTGGCACGCAACAGCTTCATTCTTCACCTCAAAAAGCAACTCAAATAATCAACGTTTGCTCTGCACTCCATAACATCTGCATACACTTTTGCGTAGAAGAACCGAATGTTAGAAACCAAGAAGAGGAAGTAGAAATGCAAAAAATACGGAGCAAAATAAATCTGGAACTCATTCAAATGAAGCCATTCAAAGAAGGCAAAGAATACTTAAAACCAATTCATTATTCTATATTTTCAATTTAATTAATTTTTTTTTTGTTTTTCAACAAAAATAAAATTTGTAAATTTGTTGTTATTTTGCATGTAAACCAAACCAACGGGAATTCCCGAATGATGATTTTTCTTTGTGTGGTTCAGAATCTGAAGTAAGTTTAGAGTTAAGTTTTCTGCTATTTATATCTTAACTATAATAGATATTCGTTATCATCGGTCTCTCTTAAAATGTTATTTTTTGTGATCAATTTTGTGGTTCACTGTATATTAGGGTGTTGCAGAAATATTAAAATATTGCAAAAGGGCATTGGCCATGTATGTCTATAACCACTGCAGAATGATTCCGTGATCACGAATTAGCCAATAAAAACTGGCAAAAAAGATGTATGTGCTGCAATAATTTAGCCTAATTTAAGTCAACTGCTGTTATTTCAATTCGAACAATTTTTTTTTATTTTACGGAATATAAATAATATATGTATAAATCAATGAGAACGAAATAAAAACTTAATTTCTTAGAAAAACGATGAACCAATGAAGTATAGCACTATAGGAAATTTTACCCAATTTTCTGGACAAAATTCGAAAAATAGAGGTATCGATATGAAATTTGGTCCAGAAGTTAGTTAGATGATAGGGACACCCTCACATGAAAAAGATCGCCACGCCCACTTATTCTATAAGGGTGTGATATGAAGTGCTACAAAATTTGTTATGAGATAGCGAAAAAAATGAAAGGAATCATCTCAGCCAAACGATTTTTGGCATGATCGTGAAAAAGAAAAAATATGAAAATGGGCGTGATCGGTCAACTGCCACGCCCATCTCTTATATAACAGAAAAACTAAAATAGGTCTAAAATCCTTTGCAGTCAAGATATCAAAATAAAAAGTTTTGACTGTTTCAACATGTATATTTTGTTCACATTTTTTTATTTTTTACAAAAAAACTTGCAATCTCTTAAAAACTTTCAATTTCTTAATAGTTTCCCCTCAATATTCATTTAGTGTTTTGTTAATAAAAATTGGATCCGCAGCTATCCGCAGCCAATTTTTGTTGTTGTTTAGCTAAGAAATTATTTATTTTACATTTTTATATACTAAAATGCACCGCACTGCTCCGCAAAATAGACCTGGTTCACCAATCTTGAAAAAATGCTCCAAAACGCATGCTAGCACTTTGTGTTTAGCATTCATTAACTTTGACAGCTTACCCACAATTATTTAATGAACTAATTCCTCCAATTTTTTTTAATATGCTAATGAAATATTTATGAATAGAAATTAAGAAAAAAATTTCTAATATCGACGCGTCAAAAAAGAAGATTTTTTTCCGCAGTCGCCATACAACAAACCAATCACAGTTTGGTATTCGGTAGTTGTATTTTGTATTTGTATTTATTAAGAAAGTATTTCTTTTGAAGTACAACAATAAAGTATGGAAATATTTGAATAAAAATTTAAATTTATAGACATAAAACTTACTTAATATTAAGAACAAAAGTGAAATCTGGTAAAAGAAAAAAAAAAAAGATGAAAAACAAAACATATAGCAACTAAGAAAATAAAAATTAAAGATTTAAAGTTAAAATTACAGTAATTGGTAATTAAAGACTAAAATGTTCAAAAATTAAATTTTTAAACATGGATCCGTTGTCAGTAAATTTTATTATCGATGATATTGAGTTCCAGATGCGGATTATGTTAACGAAGAATAAACTGCCTGAATTAAGGGACTTAAATTTGGGTACAACTAGATTTCGAGTTCTGCTTGATTGACAGAATTGCAATTTTTCAAATAGATAATAAGGAGTTGTCTGAGAAAAAATGGAATTTTTCAAAAATCGCAAAAAATCACAGAGCGAAACGTAGTAATCTAACACATAACTGAATGTCCTAAACAATCCTGATGAATTTATTTCAAACAAACCCAAGCAATTTTTTAAAAGTCTAAATAAACTTTCACTTTAAAATTGCACCTTTTTAGTATAAAGTCACTTCAATAATATGAATTTATTTACCATAACTAATAAATTGACCAAATGTTTTTAATTGATAAATGATCTGCTTACTATCATTATTTGTCTCCATTTTTTATTTTTAAAAATGATAATTTTGTTTTAAAATAAACGTACTTCAACTTTGCACACAATTTATTATTCTCAAATGTTATTTGCTAACTTATTGAGAAGCAACATATTTTACAGCTGCTCGAGCAACGGTAAATCGATTTACATAAAAACAAAACTTACACTTATTTGCTTGCTGTATTGGCTTTATGAAAAAAAAAAAATAATAATTTCGGACAGGTTGAAAAATTGAATTTTGGCCAGCGAATTGGGTAAAATTTCCTATAGTGCACTGGTAAGAAGTACAATACAAAATTCACACAGTACAGAATCGTTGGTAACCGAACACGCAGGAAGATTAGAATGTCGTGAATGTAAATCTGCGCTCTCACTCAAGCGGCCATACCAGCAAAGTGTTTTATTTTTAGTTTCGTTGTGAATGGAATTGAGCGCACTCATTTGAGCGACGAAGTGTTATTATTTCTCTTTCGCTTCAACACAATGGTGCTTACCCATTTCGTTCTCAAAATGTGTTCCCAATTTCACTTTTATCCCTAGAATGTGATCGAATTGAGATCACTCGGCTTTTCGTCTAAGTAATTATAAATAGGTATATTACTAAAAATATATTTTACTTACTATTGTAAATCAATATTTTTCTTGTCGATCCTACACGCTTAATGGGACTTTTAACTTCTTGATCCTCATCCATTCCTTTCATTGTACTCATTTTACGTATTTGCAGATATTAATTTAAAGCTGTAATTAAATACAAATTAATTAAAATAGTTCAACATCATTATTGTATTAATTTTGTAAAAGCCAACTTATGGTAAACTAATTATACAATCATATCGAAAGAAAATACGACCAACAATAAATCGAAGATAAAATAAAACGAATATTGCTTTAATAATGTCATTCGCTCGAGTTACTAATACAGGGATATTAATTTCCAGCTTTAGGATTTTTTCTAAAAACCAAGCAAATAAAATATTTTGAAACTTCCATCAAACATGAAAAACAATATCGGTCAAACGATCGGGGTTCATCCCAGGAAGCTAGGGAAAAGCCCTAGTGACATTTATACCCAAGATAGGTAAGAAGGATTACACTTCACCTAAATCATTTAGGCCGATCAGCCTAACCTCCTTCGTTCTTAAAACAATGGAAAAAGTGATTGACAGGCATATAAGAACAAATGCGCTGGAACGGATGCCTCTGCATCCATATCAACATGTATACAGAGCAGACAGATCCTCGGAGACTGCCCTATATCAGTTGACTAATTTTATCCAGGGCGCTCTTGAAAACAAAGAAACAGAAATATTCGTTTTCCTGGACATTGAAGGAGCTTTTGACAATACCTCCCATGACGCTATTAAGAGGGCTCTGAAGATGAAAGGGGTTGAACCAGCGTTGTCCCCCTGGATTAGCGCAATGCTAAGGGCGAGGACAGCGGAGACTAAAGTGGGATCATCCACAATAAGACTCCAAACAACTAAAGGGTGTCCACAAGGAGGGGTTATATCGCCACTATTGTGGAGCCTAGTGGTTGACGAACTTCTCTCTATACTAACAGACAACGGCATAACCTGCCAAGGCTATGGCGATGACATTGTCATTATGGCTAAAGGGAAATACAAGGATGTGCGCTGCGACATAATTCAAAGGGGGTTGAAGCTCACGCAGGGGTGCAGTGAGGCAAATCGGTGGTTTTAAACATAAATCCATCCAAGTCCATCCTAGTGCCATACCCTAGGAAAAGGAAACTTCCGCTCATGAAGCACGTTAAGCTGGATGAAGCGGTAATCGATGTTACACAGGAAGTCAAATATCTACGAATAACACTAGACTCAAAACTTCTCTAGAAAAACCATGCAGACAATCACCCTTATTATGGTTGTCGAGCGTAGAGTTACTCGACTGTCGAGTTTGTTGTCGAGTCGACTTAAAATTGGAATTGTGAAACATAGTCGACTCAACTATTTTGTAATAGATTGTAATGAGCAGAAAACACTACTGTGAATGAAAAAAAAGAATAAAGAAGCTTTTTTGAAGTTTCATTTGTTTTCAAAAATCAATTTAAAGATTTTGTTTGGAAATTTGAGAAAATGGACAGCATTGCAATGTTTTTTCTGACGACGAAGAGAGAAAGCTTGACACGCTTGCGCCGAAATATTCGGAGCCGTTCCAATCCCTTAGAATTGGCAGATACAGAGTAAGTAAAAAAGTGAATGAAATCAATGAGTTTCCAAAATCTTTGTATTGCCTCATTAAATTCTAGATTCATACATAACTTTCGTTTGTCGACGGAAGCCTTTGAATATGTTTTAGGCGAAATTAGAGGCAAGTTGAAACAACGCGTACGCTCAACAGCTGTGTTCTCCCGAAATAGAATTTTAGCGGAAGGGAGTTACCAGCGTGAGTCAGGGAACGATTTCAACGTGGGTCTAGCGCAACCCACGGTGTGCTCAATTTTGGAAGAGGTCATCGCCATTTTGCAATCTGAAATTGGTCCAAAATGGGTTACAATGATAATGACGAACGAAGAGAAATCTGAGGAGGCAGTATTTTTACGCCAAAACCGGATTTCCTGGAGTGATTGGATGCGTAAATGGTACCCATTTAAGGATACTCTCTCCCAGCAAGAACGAACAACACCTTAATTACAACAGAAAGTGCTTCTATAGCCTTAACGCGATGATTGTAAGTGTTTTACATACATATATGTTATGTTTTAAAATATTGCATTAAATTATTTCAAGGCCTGCGATCACAAAATGCAAAATGCGCGTCCGATACATAGACGCAAGATATCCAGGAGCGAGCCATGATGCCCTCATTTGGAATTCTAGCGATTTTAGGTCTTTAATGGAAAGGAGCTTTGAAAACAGAGAGAGACATACTTGGCTTCTAGGTATGTGTCCAAAATTAATTAAGTTTGACTTTATAAACAAGTTAATATACATAAATAGGTGATGCAGGGTATCCACTTGAACCGAATTTGATGACACCATTTAGAAACGCGCAATAGAACAGCGCAGAGAGCAAATATAACGAAATAAATCCTAAGGCAATTGGTGTGTTGAAAAATAGATAAATTTCACTGCTAACAGCAATAATATGGTAGCTATTCGCATAAGAAATGGTATTAAGAATGCAATTACCTTTTAAAATATATAAATAAAAAATGCAATTAGTTTAGAATAAAAAAATAAAAATTTATCGTTAAACAAAACAAAAGGAAAAAAAATTTCAATTTTAAATAAAATTAATTCTTGACTAAATATATACATAAATCTATTTAATGTGTTTATTATACTAACATTACGGCTATTAACAAAAGTTAAATCACACTTTCTGTTTTTCCTCTAAGAAGTTAAACAAAAACACAAAGCTTTTCATGAAAAAAAAAAAAAATTAATGTAATCTCTTCATGAGACCAGAATACTTATGTCTAAAGAAAATTTACTTTAAATTTTCCTTTTTTCCAGCTTGCCGCCTCTTCTTCCACTCAAAATTTTCCCTGGCCAACTTAAGTTGTTATTCCTCAAGCTTATATCGGTTTCGATTATGTCGTTCGGACTCCTTCAAATGGTTTTCAATATTTTTGAGGCTGTCGGACTTCACCATATAAATTTCTTTGAATTTCGATCTGCTCCACCAAAAGTTCAGCCTGACCCTTCATCCGTCTTTTCTATGCACTTCCACTCAAAGCTGAAGTAACGTCAACATTTTCAGACACCTCCTCTCTTATTTCTTTCCTAAGCACCTGTGCGGCCGTGGATGGACCTGGTTCAAGATCAAGAATGGGTGTTGGAACTGGTACAGGGTCAAGTAATGGTACTGATGCTGGTGTTACTGCTGCGACACCGGAAGAAGTGCCCAAAACCACGCCGGATGGGTTAATCATTGCGTTGCAGCACATGATATTTGCCACGGTTTCTTCAAACGGCGAAAGGTTTTTTTTGGGTGAAAAGTTCTCCTCCAGTGGCGTGCGACTCACGTTTGTTATCAGCAAGTTTTTTCTTTACCTTTCCTTTTAAATCGATCCAAACCTATATTTACACATTTTACATTACTTTCATCGAAATATTCGAATATATTTTTTCTTACCTTTTGCCAACCATCGCCGGCGCGTTGGTGGACTCAAGCCATTTAGCTTCACGTCTAGCGAGTTCCATTCTAGCTTTACGTCCACTTTTGACTTTTTTGCCTTTATTGAAACTTCTTGCAAATGACACATTCCTCTTCATATGCTCCACTAAAACTTCAAATTGAGATAAATTTGTAATTTTCATTGTTTTTACTTCACTTTTTTATTTGAATTTTTTACTGTTGACTACAAAAATAAGCTCGATGAAAAATTGCTTATTCTCTCGATGCTCGACTGTCAAATCGACGTTTGTGATTCGACAATTGTAATAGATATTTCTCTATGTGTCATTGCACGACCACTGTGATGCGATATCGCTGCTGTCGAGCATTTTGTAGTCGACTTCGACGACTGTGATTAGGAAAAACCTGGGGATGTACTCCATACATTCTGAAGTGGATGCACACCATGATGCCTATACTAACCTAAGGCGCAGTTGCTTGGTCGAATAGAGTTAAATTAGTCACAATAAGGAACACCCTCACAAAAGTCTAAAGATTAGCCTATGTCTGTATCACAGGAGCAATGAGAAACTGTCCTACAGCAGCCATGGAGGCACTATTAGACCTCACGCCTCTACATCAAGTAATAGAGACGACAGCAAAAAGGACAATTATGGGTATAGAGCTGGGAGGGGGAATGTCATTAGTAGTAGAGAGCTTGAAAGAATTTCTGCGGACCTACTCCTACCAACCTTGCCAAGAGATGGCATGATCAAGAAATATAACTTCGAAAAATCCTTCGAAGTTATACTAGATATCAGGAGGGAATGGGACATCAAAACATTCCACACCTCCTATAAAGAACACAAACCACCTTTACACTGACGGCTAAAGAACAGAAAAAGGAACTGGGGCAGGGGCATACGGTCCTAAGACGAAACACTCGGAGCCTATGGGAAACACCGCAAGCGTCTTCCAAACGGAGATTCTTGCTATAAGGCTCTGTGCACAGTTCAACCTTGAACGTGAGTGTAAGAAGCAAGATATAGTAATTTACTCAGATAGCCAAGCCGCTATCAGAGCACTGGACTCCTTTGAGATCTCATCAAAATTAGTATGGGAATGTCTAAAGCTCCTGAATAAGATAGGCAAGACAAATAAGATCACCTAATTCTAGTTACCTGGACACACAGGAATATATGGTAATGAGATAGCCGACAACCTAGCAAGGAAAGCAGCGGCCAAGACACGCATTGGCCCTGAACCCATGGTAGGTCTGGAAATCCAAACCATAACAAGCACCCTAAAAGACGAGGAATGGAACAGTAAGTCATCCTACTTGGCACTCCTCCCAAGGCTTAAGCAATCAAAGCTACTTGTGGGGAACATCGACCCCAAAAGAGCGACCCTTTGTCAATACGTTGATCAAGATTGCCTCTCTATGCGCATGTCGCAAGTCATATTTTTAAAGAGAGAGCGGTGGAAACTATATACATTTTATAAGTACATGAAATTTAAACATTGGTATGAAATGTGGAAATAAATTATATTTATTAGTTTTAATTCGATTATTTGCAAATACAAATATAAACTGAAATATTTGTCTTCATTATAAGTTAAAGTATTTAACTTTTCATTCATATTATGTGCCACAAATGTAGCGATAACGTTGCTTCATAATACGCATTAATATAAATCCAAAGAATTAAATGAAATAAAACATAGAACAGATGACAAATAACATTTGTTATAATTTTTTGAATCAGGTCTGATAAAAAAAGTTAATGTTACTACTACCCAGACGATATTGCAACTTTCGACGCTTGCACAACCAGATACTTTGCATAATTAGAATATCCTTAGTGTGAAATTTAATGAGGGATCGATGAAGAGTAAGACATTTACTTTTGGATTCAAACTGAGATTCGATTTTTTTTTAGTTTTGCCAGCTAAATTTTTCAGCGGCCTCATAATGCACTGTTTACAGTGTATGTGACAATCTACGTCACAGACACAAAAGCTTTCTCTCAATTTTGTGAGAGCGAAATAACGCAGATGCGCGTGTCATAATCATGTATTCTATCATTCTTGATATCTACTAGTTCTTTTTTCTATGTCTAATATTTTCGTGTTATCAAAATCAGCTGTGTCCGTTTCCAAAAAAAATGTTTGCAAATGCAATTGACAGTCTCTTATTTTTTGCATCTACTTTATGTTCTTGTATTCGTGTGCCGAGTGCTCTCTTTGTCGTTCCTGTCGTTCCTATGTATATCTGATCACTTGTTTCTTCGTTATTCCCTTTGCAATTTATTTGATACACCACATTGTTGTGGTGGTTTTTTCGCAGTGTGTCTTTGTTTTTGTAAAAATGTTGTTGAAAGTCATGTTTGATTTCTATGCAAAAGAAATGTCAGTAGAATTAAAGATATTTTTGTTGTTAATTTGGATATATATCGCTACAAAATTTTTTGTCTTGGAGATTGTCTGTTTATGTTTGTCGGTATTGTTACGGCCATATTATTCACTTTTCTGAAAGCTAGCTATAAAACTAATTTTTATGAAAACTAGTCTTTTGGAACATTTTTTTAAATTTTGCAAAAACTAGTTTTGAAAAAAAATTGGTATTATTCACTTTTTATACTAAAACTAATTTCAGCTTTCAAACGCATAGCTAGTTTTGTGGTCATAAGCTAGTTTAGACTGATTTTATGGTATGTAACATCATAAAACAATTTTTATGAACTTTTTTTACTTGTTTAAAAACACAAAAGTTTGTTGTCAATTGCCCTGAGTTTAAAAAGTTTTGATTTATTTCGGTGTTGTCAAAATTTTATGAATACTTCTTACAAAATATTTAAATAATATAAAATTTTTATTTATTAGTGACCAAAAAAATATAAATGGTTCCTCCATCAAAACAAAGTTCAGACATTAAATTGTCGTCGTCGTCATCTGCCCGCTCCAAAGGTGAAAAGTGGAGCCAAATCGAAACAGAAACTTTGGCAACTCTTTGCGTTGAGCATGGACACAATGGCATTTTGTCCAAAGAAACCAACAAAGCGACGATAGCCAAAAAAGATAGTCAGTGGACTACAATTCAGACATTGTTTAATGCGGTGAGAAAATACTTTTGTGTGCTTGTTTTTATTCATCGCGAACATCATCCATTGTCTGTTGGTGTTTTATAGTGTGTAATAATCAAACTTTGCCCTTGCATTGTAGGTTCATGCACCACGAGAAAAAAGGCATTGATCGCCCGATATAAAGTAATACTTATGTATTTGCGGAAAGACAACGCCATCCAACGACGCAACATTATTACAACTGGTGGTGGTCCATGCTCTTCAAACAATGAAAAAATACCATTTGAAATTACAGGGTCAATGCTTGAATTGGCTAATGCTTTGGGGGTATCCATTACCGGTTTGGTTGGATTCGGTTCGGACACTGTTACATTGGCAACTACCGGCCAACCCTCAAACGTTGATCAACATACTGATTCTAATTATTCTATAGCTGATTGCGTTAATGATCATTGGCCAATTTTAGTAAACGTTCCGAATGAAGAAGAAGTGCTGACACAAACACAATTGCAAACGGCCATCTCCGAGGAATCACAACCCACCATTCGTGAAAAATTGCAATCGACTGTTGGATCAATAAGTGAGAAACCAATTGGCCCATCACCAATTATGGAAAATGTGCCATTAAATCAGTATCAGGAAAATTCTCAGTTTTTTCCGATATATCAACAAAAAGGAAAAAAGAAACCTAAGCTTATAGATTATGATGAAAACAACGAACGACGCAAGGCTGCAAAGCATGCAGCGGAAATGCAATATGAGGCAAAATTAATGGAGGCCAAGCTAAAAGAACTGAAGGAAAATGAATTGAAAAGGAAATTAAAGAGAGATCCAAAGATCCAAAAGACTGATATATAAACTGTGAAATTGTTATGTTCTTGTTATTTTTGTTATTCCTATTTTTGTTATTTTATTATTAAAGAATTAAAAATGGATTCTATTATCAATCTTTTTTTTAATTTATGCTCTGGTTTCGCTCTGCTTCAATCCGAAAATAATAAAGAACTTCGTCCCTCAATGATTGTCTTCCACGCGGCAATACGTCATCTTCAATTACTTCATTGGCATGGATTGGCATGGTATCTGCCATCACATCATCTGCAAATATCTCTCCTTCTTCAATACATATATTATGTAAAATAGCAGCAGCAATTATAATTTTTTGGGCAGTAGGCAATGCTACGCCATATTGACGCTCAACTACATTTCGTGTGCGGATCAGAGCAGCTTGATAACGGCGCTTAATTGGATCCGTCGCTAATCCTGGGTGATTTGTGGTGTACGGTGTGGTATTAGCATAACCGGAATCGCCAACCATGATATATCGACCGAAATAGCCAGCGTCGAAACGCATTTTTAAATTTGACTCCGAAAAAATGGTTTGGTCATGGCTCGCTCTAGGCCACCGTTCGACAATATCCAAAATCTTTAAATTGGCAGAAGACACAGTTTGAACATTTAAAGAAAAGTATCCTTTTCTGTTGCGGAAAGTTTCGGCCTAAGAAATCAAATGATTGGATTGATTAGAATGTAAGTCTATATTAATCAACAATTAGACATAAATAGTGGACACTTTCTACCTGCAAGCCACCTGGTGATAATATTTTTATGTGCGTGCAGTCTATTGCTCCAATAGTCCTAGGAAAACCAGCTATGGAATGAAACACTGCTGCAGAAGATAGCAGCTCTGACGGTGTCTGTGGCATGTGAATAAAATCGGTGAAATGCAGAAGCAATGCATCGCAAACTTTTCGCAAATTCACACTTACGGTTGCCTGAGACACATGCATTGCATCACCAGCATTTTCCTAGAAGCTGCCAGCGGCCAGAAAACGAAGCAGAATCAGGACTCGCTGCTCAGCGCTGACACAGTTTTTTGTTGTTTTTTAATAGAAAAGCAAATACAATAGTAAACTCACTTTCCCGGCGCCGTTACATCTCCGAAGAAATCAGCCATACCCATTTCGCGAAGTGCTGCTCGGCGTGCCATGTTTTTAATTGTTATTTTTTGTTTGTATTTTGTTTTTGAAATTTACTCAATATTTTGATTAAAACTCGAGCAAAACTACCATGTCAAAAATAACTCATTTTGTTATTCGAAGCTATAAAATCAACTTTTCCTGGTTTAGAGAAAAATAAGTTTTCAAGAAAACTAGCTTTCAGAATCAAAGTTTTATCGGTTAAAACTAGAGTGAATAATACGATTTTGTGAAAACTAGCTTTCAAAATCACTTCGAAAACTAGTTTTAGGGTAAAACTAATTTTCAGAAAAGTGAATAATATGGCCGTTATTGTATCTGTCAATTAATTCGTTAATAAGTGGGCTTGGGAGGTTATTGTGTAGTATTGTTTTGATTTTCCGTATATTTTCGCCACTAATTACACTAGTTTACAGCCAAAATTACCAATAAACACCGCTATCCAATTCCTATGTAAAATAAGTCGCTGAGCCCGAAAATCAACTCTATTTTTAATTCTATGATGTGGTTTTGGAGATATTGCCAGTTGATTTTTTTTATCGGAGCAAAAAAGGTTTGTTCACACATAATTACAAATATCTTGGAAACTAGAAACTTGATTTAAACAAACAGTATTCAAAATTAAAGATATTAAAATTGATTCGATTGGATAAATAGTTTTGGCACAATTAAGTAAATTGCAATTCCCCGATCTAAACCCAATTGAGAGCCATTGGATGCTCGTAAAGCGCAAGATTGGCACGAATACGTTTAAGAAACTGGAGGATCTGTATGAGGATGTTCAAAAGCAATGGAAGCGAGTTCAAATCGATCAGGCGAAACATTTAATGAGCCAATGCCACGTAGAGTGCAACAGTGATCGCTAATAATGAATATGCGATAAAGTTTTGAAAACTTTTTTGATTTTTCTTCTATTTTCACATTAACTTTTTCTAGTTGCAAATGTTTTGACCTTATCAATTCAAACTTTAATTTAATATTACTTCTTTCTTTTTTTATTTGCAACATAGTTTTGTACTTTTAATTTTTTATAATAAATGGCAATAAATACGCTGTTTTGAATAAAAAAGATTTATGATAAAAATTATTTTAGTGAACTTAAGAAGTCATTTAAAGTGCAAGTGATTTTGGTTGCAAATGATATGACCGGCACTGCACATACATACAAAAATGGGAGAGTGCGATATGGAACGCATTACGTGGAAAAGTGTAAATGGAGAGTATTACTTGGAAGATGTTATCACATCTTGGGCCATGCCCAAGATACGTCCGTACCAACTAACGTAGACTACATTTGCTCTACCCCTAATTTAAGCCGCACGTTCTTCACCCATTTCCTCAGTAGAGAGGAATGGATTAATGACGAGGTGGTCACTGACAATTCAATTGACATCTATACAGATGGAGGAAATTGGAGGAAAGAGTCGACTGTGGCATCTTCTCTAGCAAGCTAGATCTCAGACTCTCTTTCCGACTTCCTGACCATTACAGCGTCTTTCAGGTGGAAGTAATGGCTATTTAGCAAGCGTCCAAGTGGCTTATTCGCAACGATTCACTCGATACGATTATCCACATCTACACGGATAGCCAAGCAGCAATCAAATTCCTTGCCGGTGTTTTCCCTACATCAAAGCTTGTTCTTGACTGCCAATCTTCACTCAACTTTTTATCGAGTCAGTCACAGGTCCACTTATATTGGGTACCTGGACATATGGACATCAGAGGTAACTGCAATGCCAACGAGTTAGCTAAACAGGGCTCGCAGCTTACCTATAAATCACCTTCCTGCACCTTTGGTGTCCCTATGAAATAGGCTATTAAGCAAAATTACCTTGAGGAAGCAAAAAGATCTTGGAAAGCGCAGCATACTTGTGGTATTACCAGGCTAACATGGACCACTATGGACAATAGACGGACTAGACACCTACTCAACCTTAGCAGAAACTCCATCAGCATTACGATTTCGGTGCTCACGGGACACTGCATAATGGGGAGACATGCTGCAAGACTAGGGCTGCCATTCAATGACTTCGGTGGGGGCTGCGGCTCCGAGAAAGAAGAAACAGTCCTCCAGTTAATGTGCGAATGCCCATCTCTGGCCAGGAGGAGACTAAAACTCCTGGGCTCACCTTCCTTCACTAGTCTGTCCGAGCTATCATCCATAAATATTAAGGACATAGCCAGATTCATTATAGAATCCTTATGGTTCTCCAATCCGTAAATGGGGGAGTCGCGCCGTACTGTAGTATAATAATGAGCCTAAATGTGCTTAAGTATACTTTTAAGCAGAAGGCTACCACTCCAACCTAACCTAACCTACCCCGATGAATTTACTAACTCTTTCCCGCAAGCTTCAACCCATTGCCTGCGCTGCTCCTTATCAGTGCACTATAGGAAATTTTGCCCAATTTGGTGTCCAAAATTCGAAAAATGGAGGTATCGATATGAAACTTGGTCCAGAAGTTTGATAGATGGTAGGAACGCCCTCACATGAAAATAAGATGGCCATGCCCATTTATTCTATAAGGGTGTGATATGAAGTGCTATAAAATTTACTGTCCACATCCTATCGCATTGCTGACACTTTGCTAGAAACTGTTGATGAAATTTCTGATTTAGGAGTAATTTTTGCACTAAATTTACTTTTGTTAGTCATATTAACACTACAATTTCTAAGTCTTGTTCAATGTTGGCTTTTGTCCGACGTAACAGTCAAGTGTTTTCAGACCCTTATACGCTTAAGCTTCTTTACACCTCTTTCGTACGCTCCAAATTAGAATATGCTGCTTTTATTTGGAGGCCATATCACGCTTGTCACATTGTTCGTCTTGAACGCGTTCAAAAGGTTTTTATGGGTTTTGCTCTTCGTTCCTTGAAATTTTCTGAACCAATTCCTTCATATGCCTCTCGTTGTTTGCTTTTAGATTTAAAATCGCTGCATTGTAGAAGGTCAGCCCTGTCTGTGTCATTCGTTAATGACGTCATAAATGATGCCGTTAACTGTCCCTCCCTCTCGAGCGAGTTACTTTTAATGTCCCGGCTAGAAGTCTTCGACATTTTGACATTTTTTACATTGGCCATTATAGAACTAACTATGTTCCCCAATCGTGAGGGCTTTAACTCAGCTCAACTTTATCGCACTTCCGTCTGATATTGATTTTGTTAGTTCTAAATCTACTTTTAAAGCTATTCTTAACACCAGCTCCCTGTAATTAGTATTTTGTTGACTTATGTTTAACTAGCCCCTTAATATGTATTTCTGTTTTTTATTCTGTAAGAATTTTAGTTTGTCAGAATTTTAGTCTGTAAGAATTTTGTATTCATAGACTAAGTTATTAAATAAATAAATAAAACGATTTTTGGTATGAGCCACTCTTAGGTCGTGAAAAAGAAAAATAATGAAAATGGGCGTGATCAGAAAAACTAAAATAGCTCTAAAATCCGTTAACAGTTTTGACTGTTTCAAAATTTCGTACTGGTCAATATTTTGTTTATTTTTTTTTTGTTTTTCACAAAACAACTTTCAATCTCTTAAAAACTTTCAATCTCTTTATAGTTTCCTCTCACGTGCATTTAGTGATGATTCGATACAAGTAAATACAAGTAAAAACTCGATACTTTTCATTCGATTCAAGTACTTTTTTTACTCGATGCTATAATATAAGTATTTTACTTGGTATCGGAAAAAAAGGGTCAGTATCGGATACTCGATACTTTTGGAAAATATTTATTTAAAAAACTGAAATATTGCAATACAATATTTAAAATTGTGGATCATTTTACAATATTTTACAGCAACAGAATATATTTCAAAATGCTTTCAGTACATATTGCAATATTTCAATGTATGACAATATTGCAGTATAGTATTGAAGTTCTATAAGATATTTCCGGCCATGCATGTAGAAGATAATGTTTATTGAAACCCTTTCGTTAAAATAAAATATTTCTGGCGATTTGCTAAATTAAATTAACGCTATTTCTATATGATTCTGAAAACCATGATTTATTGGCGAAAAACTCGTGTTGAGTAGACAACTAGTAAACTGTAGGCCTGTCAGGCTGTCAGTCACTCAAGAGGACCAACATGTATTTCGATACGTGCCGTAATTGAGTGATCTGATGGAAGTTTGGACTATCACCTCCACGTGGTGACGGCTGGAAACAGTTACATATCTGATTTCTGATATGTAACTGGCTAAGATAGTCCAGGCGGAGGGAACACACCCTCTTATGCAAAGCCTTCCCTAATCCAAGGTGTTATGCGACCCGTGCCTGTTGGATATTTTGGCAGCCAGGGGAGTAACCCGGGAACGCCAACAGTGGCGAATCAGCTATCTGAATGCATTAAATTTAATTAATTTGATGCAATCATTATGGTGGATCCACTTCCGTTGGTTTCTCCAGTGTTAAAAATTAGGCTGTCTTTTTACGGAGCATCTCTGATACCTGGCCGCCTCAGAGAGTAACGGTGGCCTTGCCGACCTTCCCTTCCCCTTTTCTTTATAGAGGTTGCTGTGTATTCTGATTCGACGAGATGCACAGCTTCGCGCTGGTTAAACAGGAGGAGCAGGCGACCGGACGAAACCGAAAAAGGAAAAATCCTCAAAGTCTCTAGAGTCTACAACAGAGAGCGCATCCCAGGGGAGAGTGGGGTTGTAATCTTTACAACCAACTCTTCTTTGGTGTCAGGGGCTGTGAACCCTCCGGCTAAAGAAGGTATGAGTCTGAACGTCACAACTTTGGCTGACATACCTCCTACAGAAGCCGGCGTACTGGGGCCACAACCTTCTCGCAGTATGAGACGCATGAGGAAGATTAGGTCGATAAACAGACGTAAGGAGGCCTCGGCCACTACTCTGGTTGAAGACCCAATTAAGGCCAGAGTTTCAAAGAGGTACTCTCTGCTGAGGTTACAGCAACCGATGCAAAGGTTCCTCAGAGAAACCAAGCCGCTTCCATCAGGCGCGCTCAGGTAAAGAGGACGAAGACCGATACTGCCATCTCTTGCAGTGTGGGCGCGCGAGGCTACCCCGGTATTCTAACTCGGCAAATATTGCGGAACCTATCTGTGGACTTACAGTAACCCAGATAAATTTGCAACATTCCAAGGCTGCTACTGAACTCCTATGTAAACGCCTTTCCATGTTGCATACATTCCCTCACATAACAACAATCCAAGAACCTTGGGTCCATAAAGGACGCATCTGTGGACTTGGTGAGTTAAGAGGGCGCACGATTTTATATGATGAGAGTTCTAATAGACCATGAACCTGTCTTATAGCATCTCCTCATCTTACAATCACCAAACTTGGTCAGTTTTGTAACCAAGATATGGTGGCTGCTAAGGTGAGTTTTCAGGACAACCGAGAATGGAAACATTTTGCGATTGCTTCTACCTACTTTCCACACAATGCAATTTTGCCACCACCGCCACTGGCTTCATTAAGCTGTACTCTACCCCTTAAACTACACAACGAGCGAGGTCTGGAAGCAGCGGTGGAAAATCTTACCTCTGCTCTTCAGACCAGCTTTGAGCGTGCCTGTCCCCCTCGCCAACCTTTTGCTAAAATTCCTGTTCCGTGGTGGAGCAACGAGCTCCAAGCCCTGCGGGTTGAGTCGAGAAAACTTATCAACAGGGCTCTCAAGACTGATCTTGATGAGCACTGGGCTCTATATCGTCAAAAACAGAAAGAGTATGAAAAGCTAATTCGAGATTCGAAAAGGGCTTCCTTTAGAAATTTCTGCAGCGGTATTGAAACTATGTCTGAAACAGCTAGGTTGGCGAAAATCCTCAAAAAGGATCAAGACAACCGACTGTGTTCACTCAAAAAATCTGATGGCACTTTCACGGAATCAAAAAGTGAACTGTTCAGCTTAATGCTGGAATCTCACTTTCCGGGCAATCAGGTCTCTGTTGTTCAACATCCCACTTTTCCGGAAGCGGGGACGGTTAGTTCGACAGTTTCGCAGCGTAACTGTTGGGTTGCCACGACAGTGGCGCATGAAGATGCGATTAGGTTTGCTATTGCTTTTTTTGACAGCTTCAAATCGCCTGGTCCGGATGGTATACTCCCAGTTGCTCTGAAAGAGGGTATGATGCAATTGCTACCGGTTTTGAAGAAGATCTTAATCTCCAGTTTGGCTCTCGCTCACATACCTCAACAATGGAGGTGGTAAAAGTTGTATTCATTCCAAAAATTGACAACTATACCAATCCCAAAAGCTTTAGACCAATTAGTATGATGTCTTTCTTACTAAAATGTCTTGAGCGCTGTGTTGAACACCGCATTTGTAGTAAATCGTTATTGTTACATCCTCTTTTCATTTCAGCATGCTTACCAATGTGGAAAATCTTGTGAGACGTCCCTGCAAAATCTGGTAGGTCGGATTGAGCGGGCCCTCAACAGGAAAGAATACACTATTGGTATTTTTGTTGATATTGAGAGAGCTTTTGACAACGTGACTTTTGACGGCATGTGCAATGCAGCAGGTCATCATGGAGTGGATCCGGTTCTTGTTTACTGGATACGCTCAATGCTGTCACAAAGACTTATGATGGTTCAAGCTGATTGTGGTCAATCTGTGACTTGTGGCGTGTATAGAGGATGTCCCCAAGGGGGCATCCTCTTCAAGACACCACAGCAGTGGAGAGTACCTCTCCACTGCTGTGGTGTCTGCTGGTTGACTCTATGCTTGTTTCCCTAAATGAGTCGGGTATCTAAACACAGGCCTATGCCGATGACGTTGCATGCTTAATCACGGGCCAATCGGTCGGGTATGTTTGTAGGAAATCCCAAACTGCCCTGAATATGATTGACTCTTGGTGTTGCTCAAACGGGCTAACGGTTAACCCTCTTAAAACTGGTGTTATTCTTTTCACTAGGAGAAGAAAAATTGATGGTCTTGTTTTACCAGTACTCAGAGGAACCACTATTCAGCTATCCCAAGAAGTGAAATATCTAAGTGTTCAAAACCAACTATGCTTTCTATCCTATTTTGCTCTGTTTGTTTGGTCGTCCGTCAATTGAATCAAAATGTCAAAATTTTGCACGTATATGGTCTTGTTCTTTTTTTTACGATCTTGGTCTCTCTCTGTTCATCCGGTGAAGCACGCGGTACGCGAATTCAGAGCCAGAAAACCCAAATTCGCTTCTTCTTTATATAAATTTTATAAACCTCTATAATTCAAATAGACATTTGTGCTCTTTTGTAAATAAAAATATAAAATTAAACCAAGCTATTGATACGTATCTAAAATTGATTTGTGTAGTATTCCTCTAAATTTCGCAAATTTATTTAAACTGATCAAAGCCATTTCGAGCTCAATCACTAAGAGTCATTCTATATACCAAACTTGTTTGGCGTTCTCATGTTGAGCTAAAGGTATCCAAGGCATTGGCAGCTTTTTGCCAATGTAAGGCTATTTTTGGCAAAACATGGGGCTTATCACCTTATAAAGTCTTATGGCTTTATAAGGCTGTGATCCTATGCATCCATAGTCTGGTGGAGCAGACTTAATGTTGACAGCGTTAGGAAAGCTCTTGCCAGACTCCAAAGGACTGTGGCCATTTACTGTACGGGAGCTTTTCCTACAACACCTGGCCCATCCTTGGATGCATTGCTCAACTTACCACTCCTATTGGTATTGGTATGACACTTGCTGGGATATTGGTGACATTGTTGAAGGTACTGATATCGACCTAACAGTTCTATCAATGCCATCCGATACAATGCCAACAATTCCAGTTTTAAAACTGCGCTATATAATACAAATTCCAGAGGCCCAAACTTGGCTTTTGCCGGGACCTGGGACGGGAGTTGATTGTAAACGTATTTTCACTCCAGAACAGAATTCGGTTCGGGTTCTGGGGTCTTTATTGAAAATGATGGAGTGCACCTTCACTTCTCCCTTGGGTTGTATACTTCTGTTTTTCAAGCAGAAATTTTTGCAATCATCCGGCAAGGACCATGTTAAATCTTAAATCCTTGCTTGATCCTCTAACCACGTCTAAACTGGTTATGCATTGTAAATCCAGGCTTGATTGTGTTGGAAAACACAATAGTCTGCTGTTGATATGGGTTCCTGGATACTCAGGAAATGAATCTGCTGACCTTCTGGCCAGAAAGGGTTCGGAAACTGGTTTTCGGGGCCCAGAACCTGTACTCTCTTTGTTCTCTACAGCCATCAAGACCACCATTAATGAGTGGGTCGACTTGACCCACAATCGTGAATGGGAGGAATTGAGGGGCTTCAGACAGACACAGACCATGTTACCTGTTATCTCAAGCGTCTAACAGACTTTCTGTTATCACTTAACAGAAAGAGCTGTAGGCAGCTGGTGGGATTATATACAGGTCCTTTCTCTTGGCCAAACATTTGCATATGATTGGTCTGGGAGCTAGTGCCTTCTGTGCTTCCTGTGGTTTAGAGGAAGGATGTGAAGGCGGACCACTTTCTTAGTGTCTCCCCGCTTTCTGGCAGATCAGAGTAAGCATATTTGGTACTGCAGTGTTGGGAGACGAACACCTGAGCTCTCTAACACCGCAGGATCTGCTAAGACTTATTAATAAATCTGGTAGATTTAAAGAATAGCAAAAGGGAACACAGGATATAGTACAATGGACGTAAAACTTGTCTGAGTGCTGTATTCTTGAATACTTCTTTTGTCTGTTCCAACAAAAAAAAAAAAAAAAAAAAAAAAAACTGTTGTATCACAATGGGCCGATCAGGCCATGAATGGCAGGAATGTTTTACTTGACCACTTAAAAAAAGAGTAATTTGTCTCTTTAAGAGGGGTATTCTATCACAGATGGTGCGAAATATCGATGTTTTCAAATCGTTGTAAATGAAAAACTTTTCAATATTTTTATTCGAGGTTTTTCGTAAGTTTTTCTACAGGTTTTGAACAATAATTTTCGTTTTTAATGTTAAAAATATCTTTGTTAATAATGGTTCATTCGACACCTCGAACTTGAGCCTGCCAAAAATAGTTACTCCATGGTGGACATGATATCTCCGGTTTAAATATTCTGAAACACAAAATGTAACCATTTTGTAATAGTGAGACTTCCTACTATCGCCTCATCTAGGAAATAAGAATTTAAATCAGACGTTTGAAAAAAAATGACGATTTTTTGGCCTGGTTTATATTTTGTATTAAAAATATTAGTTAAACAAATGCTTTCCCATGATCCTAGATAAGGCCATACCTACACATTTGCTTAGTAGCCTTGTAAAATTTCAAGTCAACTGGACAAGTGGTTTTTTGTGAATCGTGTAAACCGTCTCGAAAAAATGGTTTCGAGAAAAACGAGTTTAAAGATTTACAAACATGGTACTTACAAATGATGTAACTTACGGTTAATCAGCGATTCCAGGACCAAACATTGCCCCCTCTTCTTTCTCATAAAACTCGTTGTCTACATCAAATATATTAACCCTTAAACGCCCAATACGTCCGATTTCAATTAAAAACATACCCAGAGGTAGTATTTGTGATTCCGAACAACGTTTGTTTTACGTGCTTTGAAATAAATTAGTTTAAGGTGCAGTTATTTTATTTTACGTGGTTGACCTCTGTAGTAACCTTTGGCGATTATCTGAGAATAAATTAAAATACATTCGCAATAATTTTTAAAAACAGTTATTTGGTGTTCCCATACCCATCCCATACCGTCTGACACAAATTTGTCTACACGTCAATGTATTTATTACACAAAATTCGAAAATAAAAACACCTTGTTTTCAGTTAGTTGTTTAAAATTTTTGCAAAACATGCTTTTCGAGCTAAAAATAACTGTAACTGTACGACAGTTGTCATTTTTCCATTCTTATTTATACGTATCGATAAAAAAAACTTTAGACAGTAAACGAGTACTCGATACTCGATACTTTTTTCCGATATTTTCGGTAGCATCGATACTTTTATTCGATACAAGTAATGAGTAAAAGTATCGATGCTATGTGGGTATCGAATAAACACTATGTGCATTTAGTATTTTGTTAATAAGAATGAGATCCGCAGCCAATTTTTTTTTTTTTTTGTTTAGCTAAGAAATTATATTTTTTACCTTTTTATATACTAGAATGCGTCGCACAGCTTCGCAAGATAGACCTGATCTTGAAATTTTTTTTCTAAACACCAAATTTTTTTCCGAAAAACAACATATAATATAAAAAAATTATAATAATATAAAAAAGTCTAAATAAAATTCCACTTTAAAATTGCACTATTTCACTATAAGGTCGCTTCAATAATATGAATTTATTTACCATTACTACGGCTGTCGAAACGTCAGTCACTCAAGGGGACTAACATACATCTCAATGTGTGCCGTAATTGAGTGGTCTTATGGTAGTGTGGTCTATCACCTCCTCGTGATGACAGCTGGTAACGGTTGCATGTCAACCAGCTGGTGTAAACTATTATCTTGTAACAGGGCACATCAGATGTCTGATATGCAACAGGCTAAGATAGATCAGGCAGAGGGAGCAAACCCTTTCGATCCAGATATGTTAGGGTTTCATTTGTGGTGCGTCTCAGATATGTTTGTTTGGTACTTTGACGTTCTCCCTCATTGGGATTGGGCGTCAGGTACCAAACTGGCACGACCCCCAATTTGTCCATGGACCTCCTTTTTATTTTCCCTAATTTGTTTTGATTGCTTTGGGCTGGTGGTTGTGGCTTCTGGACCTTGTGGTAGCGGGGTGAAACCTTTTATGAACGGCTCCAGTTTAAGGTCACAACTATCTCCGTTCCGTTAAAAACCTGGCAGGCCTCGAGGTACGTTAGAAGTCCGTCGTCATTTGGTTGACGGTGTAGGTTCGGTTGAGACTGACTCCCAATTAGCACTGGTCTGGCTCTGAGTACTTGTTCCCTTAAGGGCTCGTACCAACCCTCGCATGGCCTCCCTGCTTGCATAGATAACCATGGGATTATTAAGGTGACTACAAATTACGTACCGAGATAGCGGCCACGAGTGGGGACCCATCAATCATGAATACGCCAAATAAAAAACCCAAAACCCCAAAGCCAAAAGCCAACCCACATGGGAAGCCCCCACGCTTGGCAAAGCAATCGCTAGCCAATCGCTCTTTACCCTCCACTTCTGGTGCTCATCCCGCCAGGTCCTCGAGCACTCTCGTCACCACGGCAACTGTGTCAGTTGCGAGAGTTGCTCCTCTGCCAGTACTCCTGTCTGGTAATGGCAAGGTTCCGACAGCTAAGTCGACCTCTTCCTCCACCATCACAGGTGCTGGCGTGTCTCGCGCACAACCACTTGCTTCGAGCACTTCGACAACTGTGCCAGGTGCTCCTCCGTCCGTTCGCCTCACTGGTGTTGTACAGGCATCGGCAACTAAGCCGGCCTTTATCCCCACCAGTGCAGGCCCCAGCACTGCTCCGATCTCGGACGCACGCTCGCATGTTAATGCGTCAACTCGGGCGTACAGAACCAGAAGGTCCGCCTTCAGGATTCTGGGTAGATTGTCGTCTCTTGATCCCTCTTCACTATCGGAGAGAGACCAGGCCCAACTCCTATGGGTCCAACAAAACGCTGGTGCTCGACCACCACCCCTCTCGCCAAGAGTGCTAGTCAGAAACGGCAAAAGTCGACTGAGCTAGCCATTCAGCCCGTCCGCCAGGACAATAAACGGCCAAGACTGGCAGCCCCAAAGCCGAAACTTATTCGGCCCTTTAATGAGGTTGCAAAAAATGGTCTAGTTTGTGCCATTATCGATTCCAACAGCGATGGTACCATATCTCCAGATAACTGGAGGTTGGTACAAGCTGCACTTCGCAACATCTACAAGGATGTTGTAGCGGCCAATCCAGGCCCGTCGCCCACATGCCGCGATGCCGGTTAGCATCAGGGGCATGTTAAGTTGGTGGCTTGTTCAGACCAACGCTTTGCGGATCTGTACAAGTCAGCCATCGAAATGCTGGGAGAGGTTTGGCCAGGTGCCAAGCTTTCTGCCATTCCTAGGGATCTTATTCCCAACCGTCCGCGCTCTAAGGCCTGGATTCCGGCTGAGCCCTCCTCGCCGGAAGATATCTTAGAGCTGATTAAATTGAGCAACCTAGAGCTCCCCACACATGACTGGAGAGTTGCCAAGGTTAGCGAGCCCAAGGGTCACCTCCGAGAAGCGCTCATTATTTTAAATCTTAAGTCGCTGGCCCCCCTTAATGCCTGTAAGGGGGAGATCAATTATGGCTTTGATGCGATCTCCCTCAGGGTGTACAGGTGTGATAAGCTGGGCACAGGGCAGGTATCTTCTGCGGAGCCTTCGGCAAAAGCTGAGGCCCTAATGATTACCATGTCCCAGCCAGACACTCATTCCGATGACTGCAGTGTCATGTCCTCCTCCGAATTAGTTAGCGACTTCTTCGGAAAAATGGAGCTTGTCACCGCAGGCGTCGAAGAATCTCCTTTGTCCGATGAGGACTCCGACGTCACCATTGTCTCGAACCCCAATGATGGTGAGGGTTGTTCAAATTAACCTTCACCACTCTATTACTGCCTCGGCAGCCCTGCTCCTTCGCCTGACTAAAAAAGGAGAGAAGCTCATACTTGTCCAAGAACCATGGGTCGTTAATGACCGGGTTTGCGGACTCAATACTAATGGATACCGCACAGTGTATGTGGAGGGTCAAGGTAAACCCAGATCCTGTATCCTTATCAAAAATAGCATTAATGCTCTTTTACTCTCCAGGTTCAGCGATAAAGACAACGTGGCCATGGTCATTGAGATCGACGCCATAGCCACCTGGATTGTCTCCAGCTGCATTGCACATGACCACAGCATATCACCGCCGCAGGATACTTTAAAGCTTCTGGTTGCAGAGGCTAACCGTAAACGGACCCCGGGTATCATCGGTGCCGACGCCAATGCTCATCACGAGATGTGGGGCAGCATGGACACAAATGAACGAGGTGAGTCTCTCTTTGATTTTATCCTTACTAATGACTTGGTTATTGCTAATAGGGGGAGTGAGCCAACCTTTATTACTTCAAATAGAAGGGAGGTTCTCGATCTCACTCTAATAAGTGAATACTCGTCACACCTACTGAAAGACTGGAGTGTCTCGCAAGAGTGCTCTTTTTCTGACCATAATTATATTAACTTCACCATTGATAAACTAGATCCTACAGACTCTGCAGGTGCTACTAGCCTCATCAATAGGAACCGTACTGACTGGACAAAGTTCCATGCCATTATTGAGTCTGGCATACAGCCTGCTCCACCCACTATTAATAACCATTGCGATATTGATTGAGAGGTAAACTCCATTACAGCACTTTTTAACACTGCTGCCAAATCGGCTTGCAATTCTCCCAAACCTAGAGGAAAAACCAAACCTTTATGGTGGACCTCGGAGATTGCAGAGCTACGAAAGGTATGTAGAAGTCTCTTTAATAGAGCCTAGGCTTTCAATGACTGGTTTCCCTTTAAATCTAAGCAAAGGGAAATTAAGTACGCTATAAGAAAAGCCAAAAGGGCGTCGTGGAGGAATTTCTGTGGTAGCATAGAAAGCTCCTCGGAGACTAGCCGACTTCGAAAACTCCTCAATACGACCCCTAGGGCTCTCGGCTGTATCCAGAAAACTGATGGTCACTGGACCGATTCTGGGATCGAGACGTTAGAGGTCCTCCTGAATACTCATTTTCCGGGGAGTGAAACCTTCGTTGATCACAGTCCTCCTGTGACTGATCATTCTTTAAGTAACCCCTCCCCTTTCCAATTGACCGACACTCATCTAAAGTGGGCCATCAAATCCTTCAGCCCCTATAAATCTCCAGGGCCAGATGGTATCATTCCCGCGGATATTCAGCAAGGGGCTGTATATGTAACTTCCTGGCTATTGCAAATTTATAATGCTTGTCTAAAATTCTCGTACATTCCCAAAAGCTGGAGAGAAGCTCGTGTAGTCTTCATACCCAAAGCAGGGAAGGCGTCCCATACCAACCCAAAGGACTTCAGACCGATCAGCCTGTCCTCCTTTCTCTTAAAAACATTAGAAAGGGTTCTTGATTTTCATATCAGGAACTCTATCAATCCCACTCTTCTATCCAAATCACAGCATGCCTATACCAAAGGGAAGTCTGTGGAAACAGCGCTACATGTACTCATTGAGGAAGTTGAGAAATCACTTTCCAACAAGGAGTACACGCTTGCAGTGTTTCTCGATATCGAGGGGGCTTTCAACAATGTCTGCCCCGACGCTGTCGGTAATGCCTTAATAAATCTTATTCTTGATGTTAATCTGGTTAGATTTATAGGGCAACTACTTAAAACACGTATCATCAGCTCCTCTATTGGAAATGATAAAGTTAAAAAGGCTGTCAATAGGGGCACACCATAAGGAGGTGTATTATCACCTCTTATTTGGAATTTGGCGGTGAACACACTGCTAAACAGATTAGACCAAACCGGCTGCAAAATAATAGCTCATGCAGATGACATTGCTATTGCAGTGGCTGGCAAATACGTTTCTACTCTTTCAGAACGGCTAAATCACTCACTTAGCATTCTGTCACACTGGTGCCGTGAATTCGGTCTTAATGTAAATCCTGCCAAAACAGAGGTTTTGCTTTTCACTAGAAAGTATAAAATACCAACTTTTGCCCTACCCAAAATTAATGGTACCTCGCTTTGCCTTAGCAAACGCGTCAAATATTTAGGACTTATTCTTGATCCTAAACTTCAATGGAAAGCTAACATAGCAGAGAGAGTACGAAAAGCCTCTTGCGCTCTCTACTGCTGTAAGAGGGCATTAGGAACAAGATGGGGTCTTCAACCTCGAGTCACTTCCTGGCTCTATACAGCAGTGGTTGAGCCTAATCTTCTTTATGGATCCGTCGTCTTAAACCACTGGATAAGGTTAGGAGAGCGGCAGCCATATTGATTACTGGGGCTCTTCGTACTACCTCCACGAAAGCTCTCTTCGCAATTCTTCACTGGTTGCCAACATCACTACTGGTTAAGCAACAAGCTAAGTGATCTGCTGCCAGACTCAGTGCCCTAACTCGCTGGACCCGGTCGAACCTTGTCCATGATAAGATTCTAATCCACGATATGTCCGTTCCAACCAACGTAGACTACATTCGCTCTACCCCTAATTTAAACCACTCGTTCTTCACCCATATCCCCAGTAGAGAGGAATGGGTTAATGACGATGTGGTCACTGACAATTCATTTGACATCGATGGGTCCAAATCGGAGGAAAGAGTCGGCTGTGGCATCTTCTCTAGTAAGTTAGATCTCAGACTCTCTTTCCGACTTCTTGGCCATTGCACCGTCTTTCAAGCAGAAGTAATGGCTATCTATCAAGCGTCCAAGTGGCTTATTCGCAACGATTCATACGATACGAATATCTGCATCTACACGGACAGCCAAGCAGCAATCAAGTCTCTTGCTCGTGTTTTCACTACATCAAAGCTTGTTCTCGACTGCCGATCTTCTGCGGCTGCGGCTCTGAGGAAGAAGAAGAAACAGTCCTCCAGTTAATGTGCGAATGCCCATCCCTGGCCAGGAGGAGACTAAAACTCCTGGGCTCACCTTTCTTTACTAGTCTGTCCGAGCTATCATCCATAAATATTAAGGACATAGCCAGATTCATTATGGAATCCTCATGGTTCTCCACTCCGTAAATGGGGGAGTCGTGCCGCACTGTGGTATCACAATGAGCCAAATTATGTGCTTAAGTGTGCTTTCAAATAGAAGGCTGCCACTACAACTTAACATAACCTACCATTACTAATAAATTAACCAAATTTTTTTAATTGATACATGATCTGCTTACTATCCATTTTCTTTTTTTTTTAATTATAATATTGTTTTATAATAAACGTACTTAAACTTTGCACACAATTTATTACTCTCAAATGTTATTTGCTAACTTATTGAGAAGCAAAATATTTTACAGCTGCTCGAGCAACGGTAAATCGATTTACATAAAAACAGAACTTACACTTATTTGCTTTGTTGTATTGGCTTTATAAAGAAATGAAAAAAAATAATAATTTCGGACAAGTCGGAAAAATAAATTTTGGCCAACGAATCAGGTAAAATTTCCTATAGTGTAGTGGGGAGCTTGATATTGGAACTTCATTGTTCCAATTTGTTTTGCATATACTGAACGAAGGTCCAAACATTGTACTGATTTCTGAATGAACAATTTTTTTTAAATATAGAACAAGAGAGAATAAAAGAGA
The DNA here is from genome assembly GCA_963691655.1 of Toxonevra muliebris. Taxonomy (NCBI): domain Eukaryota; kingdom Metazoa; phylum Arthropoda; class Insecta; order Diptera; family Pallopteridae; genus Toxonevra; species Toxonevra muliebris. The sequence continues at coordinate 47,617,917 of OY829328.1, read as the reverse complement.
TCACATTTGACAGCTAATGTCAATAGGGTTTTCTGTTGAGAGAGAAGTGTCAACATTTGCATCACTGTATTAATGCCTTAAACACGTGCGATAAGCATATGTAAACTCTGCACTGCAACGCAGCGCTGCAAGTAGTCATCTAAATAATAAACGATGCGCAGTCAGTGATGCCACTACACTAAATCAAATTCCCATGGAACTTTCCTCACAAATATGACATTTGAAATAAAATACGAACGTTCCCTGTCTTCAAACGGGCACACCACACCTGACACATTCTAACGTCTATAGCACAGTCAGGATAAGCTTCAGTGAGTAAACGATGTGCTTCAGTTGCGTTTTTCTTTAAATGGAAGAAGCAAATTAAAACTTCCCGCAAAAGTTGTTTTGTTGGCACGAAATTCGACATTTTCAGCTATAATAAAACACTTTTGTAAAATTATGAAAATTATTTGACACATCAATTCTTATAGTATTTTTGGCGCTCTTCGAGATAGAATAGCTGTCAATGTCAAAAAAATGGCGCGTATGATAGATATGAAGTTAGTCACAATTACGAGTTTATACATTCATATTCCCAATAAAAACAACGAATTTTTATATAAAAAGATAAAAATTATAAGAATGCTTGGCTCAGAGAGTAAAGATACGTGGAACTTGCAAAAAAAATTAAATGTTCCCGCCAAAAAATTGAAAGACCAGTGGAGGACACTCAAAGCTAAATTCCATGAAGAATGTAAAAGAAAGACTTCCGTCAGCAGTCTGAACTCTCCACGAAAGTGGAAGTGGAATGACCATCTCCTTTTTCTCAAAGATATCGACACAGAAAGCACAAAGTACTAAAAAATTTTGTAAATGACGGGTGGTAACATCAATATTCAAAATCATCGATCCAGATACCAAAAGAATAATAAAAAAATTATGTGTCTGCAAGCAGTCACATTCTTGCAAAAAGACGACTTAGTATATGTACATTCTGTCAAATAAGTACCCGGAAATTCTCATTTTAAATTTTCCCTCTGAGAATATTTCAAAAAAAACGCAACGCACACAAAAGGTTGACTTGTTCTTAATGATGCCGTAACCAAACTAAATGACACATAGCAATAAAAATTCACAGAATAGTGGTTGACAGTTGTGCCAACCTGGGGAAAAATTTTTTTTGAAATATTCTCAGAGGGAAAATTTAAAATGAGAATTTCCGGGTACTTATTTGACAGAATGTATATAACACATGAAAGGAAAATTCAGTTATATGCAATCAAGCCGAGACTTCTATATCGACTCTCTCTGACTAAAGCACATGCGATGAAACTGCGAGAAGTCGTCTCTCTGCTTGATTGTATGTAGCCGAATAACAACTGCATAACTTCGTTTTTTACTTGTTTTGTTAGAGTGCAACAAAAAAGCCGATTTTTCAAAATTTCATCAAAACAAAAATATGGAAGAAATTTCACGTTTTTGAGGGTATTGATTAAAAGTATGTAAAAATAAAAATATTTGTTATTTTTTGAAGGTGTAAACTAAGATTATTTTGTTTCATAATAGAGTCGTAAGCAAAATTGTTTAGTTTAATGGTGCCCGTCTCTTAGCCTTTCTTATGGCCGTTATCTTGAATGGTTAGAGTCGACAAGCACTTTAAGGATATCATTCGTTACTTTTTTAATACTAAACTTTTTTAATGAATTTTGTATTCTTTGGCATGTTTTGAGTAACTTTCCGTTTCATTATATGACAAATTTAAACCGCGCGAGCTACCTGATCATTCCCGCCAGTAAATTCTAACATCATCGAAAAAATTTTAAATCTGCAAACAAATAAGGATCAATAATCTAACTTTTTTTACTATTTCTAAGGTCATCAAACATTAGGCATTAATTCTAACTAAACCTTGCCAATTTGGCGTGATAATATGCCGCAGAAGTCGTCCGAAAAATAACGTCATTAATGAGCAAAAGCGTACCACAATTGGCTTACAGCAATTACTCCATAAAATTTTAGCCATATTGTTGGGCGTTCACAGTCCCTTCAACATAGTATAAAGTAGTGATGTGCACTTCGACACATATGGGCACTAAACACATATGAGCTGATGCTATACTCATAAGGGCTAGACGAGGCGTAAAGCTGTGCTAAGGGAAAGAGTAACTAGTATGAGAGAACAAATGTGATTTCTTTTGTGTATGTATATTAGATGGCTAATTTTGCTAAAGTATTTCAGATCTTCATTGTGACAGCAGAATATGAAAATAGGGTGCTAAAAACCAATTAAAATGAAAAAAAAAATTTAAATTTGTGAAAACTGGATGCGCTACTCCGAAAACCGTGATTTTTAGGATGTTTTACCATAGGTTTGGGATTTTGTATGGAAAAAGCATTCAACCTGCATATAAACGATTTTCAGATATCCACACCTAAGTAAAAAATGCCGCTAAAGCGAATGGCGTACCCAGTTTTTTGATACAACTAAACCGAAAGCCACCCCTAGCGCCTAAAGTGACCATTTGGCACTTTTTTGTACAAATTTTTAAATTTAACCGTTAGGGTTTTGAAGATAGCGGTAATTTTTTTATGATTAAAGTACATAGAATTGTAGGTAATTTAATTTAGTTTATTTAAAATACAAAAATTTGTCACATCGAGATATATTTGAACTAGTAAGTTAACTTTTAGTGAACCCATGTCGAGTACAATCAAGTTCACCCTTGACAAAATCGTCGAAAAATTGCACGAAAAAAAGCAGGAGTTGAAAAAATTTTCTTATCGTGGAAATTTGTAATCTTTATTTACGTCTGTCAATTAAAGTATTATATGTACAGGTTTCCCACGTAAACACGGCACTCGTAGAGCACGATTTCGATCCAACACGATTTGTTAATAGCGGAAATCCCCATATAACACGATGTCACTATAGCACGATTTCCTTCCAACACGATTTGAAAATAACTTAATCCCTCGTATAACACGATTAGTGAAAATAATTTAGAAATTCAAATTGCTTTTTGAATTTGTTAATTAGCTATTTAACTGTAACTCTAATTTTTATTTATTATCTAATTTTTTATACTCTTTCACTCTGTCTTCTAGTTTCATTGTCATTTTTGCTTGTTAAATTTAAATGTTTTCTTTAAATTTTCCAATAAATTTTCCGTTAAGTGCTTATTATTAAAATTTGTTTATATAAAATCAATATACTAACTTTCTGCTTTTTTACTTTTTACAACCAAAAATAAAAACTTTAATTTATTTATAGAAGAGAGAAAATGTATCAAACCGTACAAAAAGTTAAAATATACATAAAGCAAATGATTGCCCCTGAATGTGACAGCTCGAACGAGCACTTATCCCAAAAAGTTGTTTTTAAAACTCTTGGAACATGACCCTGTTTTTGTACTACTTGCTTGTCCCGTATAATACGATTTCGTATATAATACGGCAGATTCCTAAATTCTTGGAGCCTAACTCCGCTTTTTATTCTGCTTCCTTGTTCCGTATAACATGAATCCGCACAACACGATGCTTTTTTGGAACCTAACTATCGTGTTATACGGGGGACACCTGTATTACATATTGATATAAATCAACAATTTTGACGCAAGCGATTTAGTATAGAGAAAATATTGAAAGTTAGTAATTACTTCTTAATTGGTAAGTTTCATTAATTTAAGGCAATTTTTCAACGCCTGCTTTGTTTTTTGCAATTTTTTGGCGACATTTGTCAAAGGTGAACTTGATTCTACTCGACATGGGTTCACTAAAAGTTAATTTACCTGTTCAAATATAACTCGATTTGAAAAATTTTTGTATTCTAAATAAACTAAATTGAAATTACCGCTATCTTTAAACCCTAACGGTTAAATTTAAAAATTTGTACAAAAAAGTGCCAAATGGTCACTTTAGGCGCTTGGGGTGGCTTTCGGTTTAGTTGTATCAAAAAACACCATTCGCTTTAGCGGCATTTTTTACTTAAGTGTGGATATCTAAAAGTCTTTTATATGCAGGCTGAATGCTTTTTCCATACAAAATCCCAAACCTATGGTAAAACATTCTTAAAAATCACGGTTTTCGGAGTAGCGCAACCAATTTTCACAAATTTAAATTTTTTTTTCATTTTAATTGGTTTTTAGCACCCTATTTTCATATTCTGCTGCCACAATTAATATCTGAAATACTTTAGCAAAATGTATGGGGCAAATAAACCATCTAATGTATATGTATATGAATTTATTGATTGTCCCTGTAGAGAGTGTGAACGTGAATGCATAAGAAAACTTTGTACTTAGCTATACTTTACTCATGCTTTTTGAATTGATTTCATAAACCTAGTAATTGCGTTACCAGGAAAAGAAAGAATTTTTCAATTACCTTTGTATTGTGGAACTTTTTAATTATATTATTGAATGCATGTGTAATTTTCCTGCGTGGTTGTTACTTTGAGAGATCGAAAAAAGAGAAGCAGCAAACGCACTGCTGCGTGCTGACCAGGGATGCCAACTCTACATTTTAGATCAAATTAATAATTAATGCAAAAAGTAAAGAATACTTTTGTTTACGATTACAACTTTTATGCATGTATGTAATGTATGCAAATACTTTTAACAAAAATGAAAGAATAATAAAAATAAAAAATTAATAAAAGGTTTTACACAAAAATATATACTTTTCATATCTACAAATTGACAAAAAATTAAAATTTTCAGTCGCCCACTAAAACAATCTCACTCCTCAATTCCCTACAACTAACTAAAATTGAAGTCGATTCCCAACAATTCGAGGAATTCCTTATAAGTTGGCATTCCTACTGCCAATGCTGACATTTCTTCGGCGTTCTGGCAGTAGCCAGGGCGCTCTCAGTTATATTCACTCACTCTCTACATTAGTGTGGCCAAGTTAACAAATTATAGTTATTCGAGCTATTTTTGTTTTTTTAATTGATTTTTTCTATCTCACAAGATATGTTTTATAAATTGAAAGCTGATTTACTTTTGGTAATGGTAATGTAAATCTGACATATTTTGGTCGCTAAATTTAAAAGAAGAATGCGGATTATTTAAATATAACCTGGTCACTCTGCTTCACAATTGGTTAGGCCAGTGACAGTTGCAAGGGGCTAAATGGGGCTATTTCCCACTCCCCCCGCCCCTCCCCCAAAAAATTTTCAAATACATAAAATAGTAATATCTGAAATAAAATTCTAAATATATGGAAAATTTTTAATATTTATGATCCACCCAGAAAATTTTTTTGTATCCGCCACTGGTGTACTCTCTTCCTTATATTAGTTTTTGCACATATACATGCACATTTATGTGTGCTTTTGGCAAAACAACAACAATAATGTGTATGTGTACACACAATAAAACCACCACCGCTCGTCTTTTAAATTTACACCCTGCTTCTAGCACCTTCTTACACACGACGTCGGCAGAGGGCAACTGAAGTGCACATCCCTAGTATAAGGGACCCATCAAAACTATCTGACTTTGTGGGAATTTGACTATTTTCACTGCACAGTTAACCTTCTATTGCTCTATATCTGAGCAACGCAAGTACCGAAGATTAAATGCACATAAAAAATTGAGTTTAATTTGCCTGATCATATAACTTTTCTCGAGTCTACCAGAGTTCATTTGCTGTAGTTTTAAGTCCATGCCAGGCGATTTGTTTCCATCCACACAACGACTTTTTGGCTTATCGTCTCCCATACAGACCTAACTTTTGTTTCTTTCTGCGTAAGGTTTCGACATTTATATTCACGTTGTAATAACTTTTTAGCTCAGTCCTTATTCTGACTGCACTTTTGAATCGATAATTTATGGTTCTCTTTCAGGTTATGCCATTGTCTCTCGCATTTTTCTTCCATGGTCTTCTTGATCCTTTTGTCCTTTCAAGCGGGTACAAATTGCCTTTTTCTGGATCAGTCCAACAGCAGTCGAATGTAGGCATCAGATTTCTTCAGATATTTAACTTTATGACACTCCTTGATACCTAAGAACAAAAATTTCGACGTTTTGGCGACAATTGTTTATACTTTGCAGATGTTTTTAACACTTTTTCAAAAATTCTTCTTTTCGCCAAACAAGCTCAATAAAAAATGGTACATTAAATACATTATTAAAACATAAACAAGGAAATTTCCTTTACAAGGGAAGGAAAATTTGGGCAAAGTTAGGAAATATTACCGAAATTGCAGCAGTATTGCAAGTGGTGCGGCTTTTGTGACCGCCAGTGTATTTTCTAAAGCTTTTTTTCTGTTGATATTCTCTACATTTATCGGCACAAATGGAATCAAGTTCTCTCACTACACCAAATGAGATAAAACTGCAAGAAGTCGACTCTCTGCATGATTATATGCAATCAAATCCCCATATGGCCAAGGGTTTCGTTAGTAGCGTTACATTCGTACGCATATATTTGCTCATATTTCAGCGAATAATAACAAATTCTCAATTGCATATAAAAATACTGCCAAAGTACAGTTTTTGTGTATCTCTTATAATTGCGGAGCTATAGGCATTTTAGGCCGTTAGTAACGTTACAATTTTTTGGAAGTTTCAAGGTTACTCTACATTCACGCATAAATTAGCGAATCTAGCAATGCATTATTCGGTTCCTCCTCAATTTATTGAAGATAAAGAATCAAAAAAAATCAGAAAAGTTTGTTTTTTCGGAAAAAAAAATATTTTTGGTGGTCCTAGTGATATAAAAGCAAACGTTAGTCACGTTACACAAAACGTTAGTAACGTTACTCGTACGAATCTATATAAATAAAAATCAATTACCGCATGTTTGAAAGATCATTACTTGATAACGGTTCAACCGATTTGGCGGATTTTTTTTTGTTGTGTTCGTAATTGTCAGGATAAAGTTCTTACGAAAGAAAAATGGGAGATGTTGCCCAGAAAATTGGGAAATTGGCGAAAAACTGAAATTATTTTTTTCTATAGGATTTTTGAATGAACTTGAAAGCACGTAACTGAGGAACCATAGCAAAACAATGAAAATTTGTGTGTAAAAGCGAGATGTTAGTGGTAATGGTTGGGTAGAGCTTGGTCATTTGTGAACAAGTGGGTGTGGCACTTCCCATGCTACTCGAATGCATTTTTCGGTATATCTGATTTTAAATACGGTGTATTTTTTTGTGATACATTTTTGATACCTGTCACGAGAACTTTTGTTGCCAGTGGGATGCTGCAAGAAAAAAGCGAGTTAGTTGAACAAAGTGGGCGTAGCATCTTCCATACAAAGGAAGTGTTTGAAAAGGAAGGCAATGGAAGTTTGTGCCGTGGTATATTAGGCGTATTTATAGGACAGAATGTGGTTGTTGATAAGGTGGAGTGGAACCTCCCTCAAAAACGAATTGCTTAAAACACAAAAACTATCTATTGAACTCAATTAAAAAGATGTAAAAGGGTTAAAGCTGAAATATTGAAATGTTTTGGAAATATCACAAAATATTTAATTATATCCTTGTTTGGAGGTTAGATAAGTAACTGTTTCTCAGTCAATTGCTAGGATTTGATGGATGGATAAAACATCGCGTATATTATTTGCACCTGAGAATATTTCAACTGATCCCAATTCATCGTTTTTTTTCATCAAATTCGCTCTCAGTCATTTCTTCAAGTAATATCTTAGATTTTGTGCGATTGAATGCTACAAAGAAATCTGACGCGCACTTAATAATGGCATCACGGGCTTTGACGTGCTTTCGCACCATGGTTCTAATCGTCCTTTACCAAATAGTAGTACCAAATTATTTTCAAGCCGAATTTTTTTCCAAGTGGTGTATCATAGCTGCTATGTACTTATTTTTTGGGATGACGCACTAATGAGTTTTAAAAGTTCGTGTTTGCTATGGGACATATACTTATGAACTATGAGTAAATTAGTGGGACTTAAAAGAAAACAAAATACTGAAAGCAATAAGTGAGAATGTAGTGAAATATCCAACTAATAATGAATTTTAAAATTTCGTGTTTATATTCCCCGATCATATGGGGCATATACTAATAAACCATGAGTAAATTAGTGAGATTTGAAAAAAATAAATAAATTTTTTCGTGTGGTTTCGTTTTACAGAACTTCGACCATATGACTTCGTTCACTAAACACTAACAACAGCATAACTTCGTTTCTTATTAGTTGCAAAGTTTTCGATTTACCCTCGCTCAAGAAGCTTCACTTTTTTATTTAAAATTTTTATCGTTATAAATTTAATTAACATATACATTAGGGTGGCCCTTATATTTCAACCATCTAAAAGTTTAGCTCCCAGGCCCCTATCTTGTTTCAATCAATAAAGAAACAATATGTACAAAATTTGAGCTTAATCGGACAACTGCGAGGCGGCCCTCATCGACCATGAAGTTGTACATTGTCGACCGGAAAGTAATTTTTCCAGATAAATCAATTTTTTGTTCTTGGATTTCTTGAACAACACCTATCCATGAAGAAACAACACCGAGATGATTAGTCAGAATTGTTAGAGTTAACAATGATTTATGCATTCAATATATACCTTTCTCAAGACAAGTTTCAGTTATCTTATAAGGGGAAGAATTCTTAAAATTCACCAGATGAAATTAAAGCACCTTATCATTACTTTTTGTTCATGCGTCAATTGATGAATTATCAGGATATCTGTGGTCAAAAGCAATAAACGCTTAAGTCGACTTAAGACAGAATGGAGTTAGAAATGCTATCGTGTTCTTCTTATTCCAATGCACATATACGTGAAATCCCAGAAATATTATGTTTTTTAAAACAAAAGTTATAAAAAAAGAGAGGTATTCTCTTATATAGAGTGGCAACCAATCACATTAACTTCAAACCGTGTTTACTCGAAATGAGATATTCAGACTTAAACTGTTACTGCTTTTGACCACAGAATTTGACACCCACCTCGAGTACTTAGCTTCCCAAACAGTGGCTCTATCATTATTTGATAAAAAGTTTCAACAGCGGTTAAGACAAATAAAGCTTAAATTATATTTGAAGCAGGCTACAAAAAAATCATTTTTCATCGTTTATAAACATCGAGTTTACGTCTTTTATAACTCCTGGTACAATCATTTTCTTTGCGAAATTTTTTATCAGCACCGGTTTCTTCAACAAAGAACTTTCAACATGGAAAGATGATCCAGGTAATAGAAATGGAATTGAAAAACTTGAGAAGAAAGTTGTTGTTGTTGATGACGTTGCAGAAAAAATTTAAAACTTATTCAGGAATACAATAATATTGCGGTGCGTGCGGATACACGAGAGTGAATTTCGTTAAAATTTTGAATTTCAAATTGAGGTGGACACAAGACAGAAAAGAAGAATTTTTGTACGCTATATTTATACGTGTTATCTCTGCGGCTTTGTTGTTGTTTTCATATACAATTATCGCTGCTAGTTATATATAACTAGAAGCAAGTGGCGAATAAAACTAAGATATTGTTTCAAATGACTTTATCTTCAAATTAAAGATCTTAAAACGATATATAATTCTAAAAATTATTTAAAAATTCGCATTAGTTTATTATTTATAGTCAAAAATATATAAACTCTAGTTATGCTGTTTTTCATTTTTACCACAGAAATATTTATTTACTTGTTCCATCTACTGGGCATGGCCCTTACAGATTGCATAGCTTAACCTAATACTTAAAAAATAAAAACAATTAAAGAAAAAAAAAACAAACATTTGAAAAATTATTCAGAATTTAAATAATTGCATACACATATTTTAAATACTACCTTGAGGAACTCCTGATTTTACACTAATCGTTTTAGAGTTACAATTGCCGATCTTAATAATTAATTTTCTGTTATACAAGTGTACAGAACATCGACCTGAGAGTGTTTCTCTGCAGCGTTAATACAAAAATTTTAAAAGAGCGCAAGGTTTGTGCTAGTTGACCTAACTGGGAAGAAACCGTGTTGTTGAGTGATTATATGATTTTTAAATGCGTTAAGCAAATGCATATTAACCAGTTTATCAAGAATTTTAGGAATAATTGAGAGTTTGACAATCGGTCTGTAATTTTCAACAAAACATCTTTGCCCAGACTTAAATATAGGAGTAATAAAAGCGGTCTTCCATTCATCTAAAAAACATCCCGACGCAAGTGATTTATCTATCTATATATATAAAATAGAGGCTGTTAAATGTTTAGTCCTAATAGGTTTCTATATTTCGCAACGGATTGTCATGAAATTTCGTATGTAATTGCTTTGGACATTTGTCGAGTTAAGTTGATATTTATTTTAAGTTAATTTCAAATAGTTTCTTTAATATAGATCGATATTTTAACCAAAGTCAATTTTTTTAAAAAATTTAGCTACTTAATGCAAAATTTTTATTTTTATAACAATTTTTATTTTTATTTAAAATTTTGTTCACTTTACATTTGTTATTGTAAATATATATGTTTTTCCTAGAACTAATAACAATGATTTTGATTTCATTTCTCCTCTATCTCGGTCCCTGTGATTTTTACCACTCAAACACAAAACAATAGAATACGAGCTTTCGTTTTATATGATTCTTCATTTGAATGAATGTAACTATATATTACTAATTTGATCATGATTTTTCATGGTGGTGTGTGGATAAGAGTGTTAAAGTGAAGGGTAAAGAAAGTAAAAAGAATTAGAGTGGATGTATTGAGTTCGAATCCCACTAATAGCAAATCAATTGTTTTTTTCTTATATTTTTTCTTTTTTTTTTTCTTTTTTCCCCCTTCTTTCTTTTTTTTTTTTCTTTTTTGTTTTTCATCGGTGTGGTGGAAAAAAAGTAAATATACAACAAAAATACCTACAAAGACAATATATACAATATGCAAATATTATACTTTCATCACATAAATATAAAAATATAGTATGCTATCAATTTGGTCATGGAAAAATTGTTTATTTACAAATATTTAAATATATTTTCTATATATATAAAATAGAGCGCTGTTAAATAATTAGTCCTAATAGGTTTCTATATTTCGCAATGCTTAAACTAAAAGAGGTATATTAAAATTATGTATGGAAAGATTATAGATCTTATCGTTTGCTAAAATAAAGTCAGTGATGGCACATATCTAAAGTTAATAGTTTACCTGTATAATGCATTTTTATATGAAAAATTCGTTCCCCTTACATTTGTTATTGAAAATATATTTCTTTTTCCTAGAATCAAACACAAAATTTTTTTTATTTCACTCCCTGCGATTTCCACTACACAAACACAAACCCGAAAAGAATGCGTGAGAGCTTTCTGTTTTAAATTCTTTTTCATATGCATGAATGTACTATAACTACATATTACTAATTTGATCACAGCACCTCATAGTGTTGTGTAGATGAGCTGGTTAGGAGGTAGGGTAAAGTAGTGGATGCTGGAAATAGTTTTTTTTGAATAGTGGGTTCAAATCTCAACCAAATTTTTTTTTTTTTTTTTTTTGTGGTGTAAAAAATAAATACACAAGAATAAAGACAAAGGTAAATATAAAACATGCAAACAGATATAATATATTATCAAATGCATATTACTAATGTGATCGCGTTATTTTATAAATGTGTGTGGCTGAGTGAGTTAAAAAGAAATGTAAAGTCGTGGTTGTGCAAAGGAATTCTGAGTTTTTTTGGTTTCGCGAGTTCGAATTCAACTACAGGTGGACCAAGTGATTCTTTTTTATACAAATAATTATTTTTTTTCATACTATTATTCATAGACATATGCCCATCAATAACCCAGATAATTTTCGAGTATATCTCCACAACCAGAAATTTAGTACAAGGATGTTAATTGGCAATGTAATGCCACAGGAAAAAAGACTGTGAAATTGAAAAAAGGGGACATTGCATCTCCTATATAATCTGAGTTTTAGCTATGGAATATCTCAGTATTCATTTGTGGCACGTCTCTAAAAAACGTTATTTTGGCGTGGCCTTTTCCGTTCAACTCTAATGCTTTTATATATATTTCCAGAACCATTTACCCACCTTGGTTGTAGTGCAGTACTAAGATTTGGAATGATAATATGTTTTGCCAATAGCGTTTGGTGGGTAAAGTATGGGTACACTTGAATTAGTGACTGTTCCACCTCGGTTTTATAAGGTCTATTTCCTAAATTATTTGTGGTTAGAGAGCTTTGATTGCCAATGGAAAATGTTAGAAAAAAATGAATGGAATAAATAAAATATGCGTGACACCTCCCATGCAAAGAAAATGTTTGAAACTATATACCTGAGAAACCATTGCAAAGAATACACTGACAATTTGTGTGTGAAGGCGGATGGTTAGTAGTAGTTGTTGGGCAGAATGTGGAAGTTTTTTGGCATACAAAGGAAATGCTTCAAAAGGTATATCTCTGCCTTATTTTGCTAAGGCCCTAACATCCATTTTTCAGTATAGAGTTTTCGATGGATTATGATAAAAAATGTTCCCTGTTCCGAAAATTTTAGAAACCTACACTGAAAACTTGCAATCTTTTCTTTTTGTTTAAATTACAAATTCTCCTGTAAAATTTAAAAAATGCGTGTTAGGGCTTTAGCAAATTAAGGCAGCGATAAGGGGAACCATAGTAAGGCAAGCAATACAAATTTAGTTGTAAAGTATGTATATTGATAGTTATTAGAGAGCCATAGTAAGAAAGATGATGAAGGTTTGTATGTTAAGATGGAATGTTGATAGCAATCGCTGAGCAATCACTTGACACCATTAAACACGTGGAAGTGGAACTAATCATGTAAATAATATGATTAGTGTAATGATTCGATTTTGATCGGAGACTGGCACGCTCATATAGATATATCTCTTGAAATGTTTTAGTTGTTGTAATTTTTTCATTACCCCTACTTTGCCAGGTCCGGACAACGAAGCTGGGCGAAGCCCAGCTAGTTAAATATAATACCTAAGGGTATAAACAACGTTGTTGCACAGCTTTTTAAAAAAGACGGAGGCAACAGGTCAAATCCCGCACCTTTTGAAGAGTCCAGACTTATAAGCGCATCGTAAACCTCTTCTTCTGTATGAGCCACCTTTCCTATATTCACAACTTGTTATAAATCAGAAAATTCAACATCGTTATTCGAAACTTCAAAGCTATCGAAAACCGACCAATGTAGCGAACAAGTCACATATATCTTGAGAGTTAGCAGCAGTAACGCCCTGTAATTCCATTAATTTTGGAACCCCATTCGATTTCCTTTTAGAATTATAAAATGTCCAGAACGACTTTGGATTCGAAATTATATCGCTTTCTAAAGAATCCAGGTATTTTTTGTAAAGAAAATTTGACAGGAAGTTAAATTCTCTTCTTCTCAGAAAGAAATTAGCCTTATCAGTGGGAGAATTCGATTTTTTAAATTGTTTTTGGGCTTTCTTTCTCAAATTTTTTAAATTTAATAGCTGGCTATTATACCACGGCAAATTAAACTGTCGTTTGATTCTCTTTATAAGAGCGTACAAATAAAGGCCTTCTTCGACAGCTTTGTTAAATTTATAGTACATATTATGTAAATCCAATGAACTCAAGAGCATGTTCAATTAATGGATCCCAAGAAGTTGTTAAGAGCCACATAATTTGCTTTGTAAAAATTGTAACTACATGGAGATTCATCTTGTTGGCCATTGAAAGTGTAAAACGAAAAATTCATCACAAGAGCTTTGTGATGGATTGAATCATTGGTTAGCGGTACATCACATTTAAAAATTTCATGCTTGAAATCATTGTTGACAAATAATAGGTCTAATATTCTATTATAATCGTTCTTGAAGAAATTTGGAAGAGATTAAGGAATTACAGTGTATCGCAAAGCAAAGGTTCTACATCTTTTCTGACTTTGAACGGAAACCAAATCTTGTCATCGTTACTACACTTCCACTCAATATCGCCTAAATTAAAATCTCCAAGAACACAAGAGGTTTGGTTAGGTTTTAAAGAATCAACAATTGAGGCAATATTAAAAATGTGATCACTATATACATCAAGATTACTATTAGGTGGAATATAACTTAGAATTATTATGACCTCATTAACGCTTTCGGCAGAACACTTATTGACAGAAACCGCAATACAAATTTGCTCGATATTATCAGCAGATCTTGATAGACTGATTTCACGGCTTGCATATGCTGAAGAAACTGCAATTAATACAAGGCCTCCTCTGGAGATACCTGAACATAGCACACGATCCTTACGATAAACATCATAGTGTCTGTCAAACAATTCTGTAGATAAAAAGTGAGACGTTGTCCATGTTTCGAAAAGAGATATGATATCGTAGTCGTGAGTAGATGCAGAATTAAACAGTTGAGTAGTTTTTGTTCGAAGGCCACCAACATTGTGGAAGTAGATGGAGAGTTGGTTTGCAAACGTTTGTTGCTGACGTGCTGACGTACTCTGTCATTGTAATTGAAGACTTGAGTTAGGTAAGTCGCAAGAGCGCTCGATCGTTCTTTGTTGTAGAAAAGTAGGCTTCGGAATTGAAACAGACACATCATGATGTTCTCCTACAAGATGAGCAGAATGCGAATAATTATCATTAAATGCAACCAAGGGTGCCGCATTATAAATTAGTGGTTTTTTGGAATCGACCTACGTGGAACCCGTACTGATGTGCCTCTTCGTCGCTGAATGAATTCGTGAACCACTAGATGCTGCGGCCAAAAATCCTTGGCTACAATACGGTCGAACGATACGGAATGATTTTGAAGGAAGCAATCACACGATTTGGTTTAGCAGCAACCTTGTAGCAGTTTATCTAAGTTGGTGTACATGATAATTTAAAGTTGATGTATGCGATGGCATCAGATTCCGATGTAGAGCTGGTTAGTCTTGAAATGAAAATCGATCTGAATGGCGGAACTACAGATAGGCTAATAGGAGGAGGAACCGATCCGTTAGTTCCTTTAATGAAGCTTGAAAGCAAGACCGGACAAACTAAAGGCGGATATGCAGGGATGGCAGCACTGATTGGTGTAAGCTTGACCACAATCACGTCATCAGTATCGTGAGCAGTAACAGCAGCATGGGTGGTAGTAGCAGAAGAAGCAGCCGCGTGTGAAGAAATATCATTGAAAACAGTAGGCAACTTATCATCACAAGCGACCATAGGAACATCAACAGCAGCAGCAGCAGGCGTAGATTTAGTTGTAGTAGTGAAACCCGACTTGGAAGGAATATGCTCAGTAACTGGAGAAAAGCTAATTAGAGTAGCAGGTTGCGGAGCAGAGAAAGATGCGGGGGCGAGTTTCATAGTATCAAGTCTATTCTTGTTAATTCCATTAGATATATTGCCAATATCGAACCGATTACTATTATTAGCGAACAAACGATTTGAATATTTATCAGCAACTTGCTCAATACCATGTGAGCAATTACTAAGTGATGCGTTAAGAGTATTCTTAGGATCAACTTGCATGGATAGAGACTGCGAAAGAGTAGGTGCAGCAATGTTATGTGATGAATGACAATTTTTAGTGATTTCAGCGATTGAGTTTTTTAGCGCTAGCAATTCAAAATGTAAAATGTCAAAAAATATATCATATTTTCCCCTGTTTCTTATAACCAAGTGTTTGAGGGTTGCTGAGTTACTTTCGGTATTTCAAGTGAATTTCGTTGAAATTCTTGTGAAATTCACAATTGATTCTATAGATATTATTCTTGTAAATAAAAATACGTTTCTCCTATAGAAGTTATGGGCGATTATATTTTTCATATTGTTTCAGGAATTGTGAGAATTTACATTTAAAAATTTGATTCAGTGTGAAAACCTACACAATTTCCTGGATGTGTCCAAATAAATTTCTCTAAGAAGAAACAAGAAAATGGTTTAGTGAAGACTATACCACTTTTGAACGGAGTTAATAGTTTCGTATACTATGTTTCAACTTGAAGGCGTTTGAGGGTCGCTGAAGTTTTGCCCAGCCCGTTTTTTTCTTGATTGGAACCAGACTAGTGCAAGGGAGTAGCAGCATTTTTACTTTTGAAAAACACCTATAGCTAAGGGTCACCCTAATATAGATAGTAAAAAATTTATTGAAAACCCCATACACGTCTCTTTCATGTTCTGTATAAATGAACCGCCTCCATACTCTAGTCTTTTTCTTGTGGTACTGCAGACGGCAATTTCTTAAAATTTCACATTCTGCTTTTGCAATGTTTTTAAAAGAAGAATTTTATTAATTTTTCGTTTTTTTAACAATCCATTTTTGACCAAATAATTTTTTGTAATATATTTTGTCAATAAATAGGCAGCCTACTGTCAGAAAATTGTCAGCACATCTATTTTGCCTGCAGAGCTGCATGAAGAAAATATGCACATGTGTTTAAGGCATAAATACACTTTGCAACAAATATTTGTCAGCTACTCCGACTAACGTAACGAGTGGACAGTTGTCAGCTTTCTGTTTTCTATGAAGCGAAGTCTCTGATTTTAGAGGATGCAAGTACTATAAGTCTTACATAGTTGTTCTTCCAGAGTTATTTGCCTGCGAGCTGCTAGAACCGGTTAGTTGCATATAATGTGGAAGATTGTTTCTTCTTCCTCTTCGTTCCCGCAGCTTCTGCAGAAATCATTAGATGGAAGGCCTAATCTACGGGTATGATAACCAATAAGGCAGCATCTAGTTAGAATAGAAATAACCCGGCTTATGTGGACTTGGTGCACCTTTATAAGTCCTTTAGTGCGTTCTTGGTTTGGGTCAGGCCAGTACTGACTAGCAGTGCATAAAGTTTGTTACATTTCCCATCTAATCTCCGCAATACGGGAATGGTGTTTTTTGATAAGAAGTTTGCATGTGACAAAAGGCTTCTCTCAAGTAGTTTTTTTTTTTCTTGTTATACGAAAAATTTAATTAAGATTTATTTTTTTATATTTTAAAGTCATCGTCCACATTCGGATGGACACTAGTTGATACACTAATGAATACAGTCGAATTTTCAATTAGCTGATTAATTGAACTGGTTCAGTTGTATTTACCGGCAGTTCAGTTGTATATTCACAAGTAGTTAGGAAACAAATTTGATATTTTAAAAATTTTCAGGGCATTCATTAACCATTTTAAGATGTAATACAAACAATTTAAAACCGCTATACATATATTACCAAATTTCATCAGAACACATTTGCTTTACTTTTCGTAGTTGCATATATAGTGGAAAGAGGACCTTAGTAGGAATACTTACCAAATTTCTAATTTTCCGAAGTAATTGCGATAATTTTAAATAATTCTATAGCTTATAACACGAAGCCATCCCATTATTTATAGCTTAATATGTGCATTAAAAAACACATCAAATCTCATTAACACGTTTTTTTTAAGTGCTTGGCATGAAACAAAAGCAATGTGTTAAACTAAAGAACCAAATATTTAATCACTACCAATTAATTCAATTTTTATTATTACTTAGACAATTATTTTATTCCAAAAATTAATATCAAACAAAATTCCACATTACCGCGTCACTACAATATTGTTACTAATAAGTGCGGGGGTACCAAATATAGAGTACTGAGTACCCGATATGGATCAAAGTATTTGTTTTTAAGAGCATTCCACAAAATTGCTTTACTGCGTGGTTATATTGAAATTTTGTTCGGCGAACACAAAAATACAATCTTTACATAGCGTCTTGACTAGGTATAATTCTTAGCAGTGTTCATGTCAGAGCAGCTGCCAAAATATAAAGTTAGCAAATTATGTTTAGGCATTTCATTTTACAAAATGATTTTCACATTTTCTCTACGCTTTTCTTTTCAAATCGATTCTTTTACATATTTCTCATTTATAATTTCATTAACACTAATATTTTCGATATATATTTATGAAATTAATTATTTCGCTTGTTAAGTTTAACTTTAGGCGTATTTACCAGAGTGAAGTCATCTCAGAGAGTAAAAGTTATAGTGTCAAAACCAGCTTCCTTTGTGAATATTAAAAATTTGAATTTTGACACTACTTTTTTTATTCATATTTTGAACTATTTTGACATTACAGGTATGAGATTAACATAAGGTATCTCGACAAGACATTTTGATGCTAATACTGAAGTATTAACATGAATTATAGCCAGTCGTGAAACCATGTTACTTGGGATGTGCAAATCGATTTCGACTTTTAGCTCAAAATTTCAACTTTTTATGATCGACTTTAAATTACTAAACTTGATCGAAAGTCGACTTCTACTTTCGACTTTTAGTGTTAAATTCAGGGATCGAAAATAACTCTTATTCTGGATTTTTCCTGTCAAAAAGTCACACAGAAAAATAGTCGTAGGAAATTTTCAAGTATATGGTTGTGATCCTGACTGCCTAACCTTCATTTATATCGCATGCCTTTTAAATTCATGACTTTTATAGTAATAAATTTGGAAATTATTTGAAAAATTCTATGACTCTTATTAGTGACTTTCATGGTTTTTGGCCGTAAGTAATTGGTTTTTTTGACTTTTATTTTATCGGACAAAAATAAATAGTTATTATCGGACTTTTGTTTTTCCGGCCAAAAGTTATTTTCTGACTTTTACTTTTTCAGACAAAAATAAATGGTCAACTCTATTTATAAAAAAACGGCTTGAGCCACTAAAAAGAAACGGTACAATTCGATTCAGTTTTCCGCTCGTATTTTTTAAGAAAAAAAAAATTAATTTTGGAGTCCTGAAAATAGCTATAGGGTATGAGTTGAAAAAGTTACCCGAATCCCTAAAATCTTTATATCATTCGATAAGTCTTGTCGAGCTCTTTTCAAAAATGTATGACATGACATATCGCCGATATCCCGATTCAAAAACTAGCGTTTGTACTGCATGCTGTCCCTGGAACGCAAGTGAGCGTGGAGAGGTCTTTTTCTGCTCTACGACTAATTATGGGGGACTTGAGATATAAATCAGAAATTCTGATATTTAATTTTGGAAATTATTTGAAAAATTCTTTTTATTTTAAATTTGAAATCTATTTTCATTTTATTGTTTTGGAAAGTATAAAAAAAGAATTCACAAAGTTAAAAAATTTGGAATATTGTTTGTTTTCGTTTTGTTGTACTCGACATGGTACACTAAACACGTATTTACCAGTTCAAACATAACTGGATGTTTTCTCAATAAACTAAATTGAATTACGTAAAATCCTACGTATTTTAATTTTAAAGAAATTACCAATATCTGGATTGTCTCAAATCTTACAAAAAATCTATCCATGAAGATAAGAAAAGCTCCTGGGCTGACTTTTGCCAACCGATCGACAATATTAAAGACCGCTAGACTTGGGAAGATATTGCCCAAAGAACACTGCAACCCATCCTTTGTTAAAAGGGCTGATGGAACTTGGACAGAATCAACCGCTCAGTCGCTGGAGGTGCTAGTCGATACTCACTTCCCGGGGAATCATGGACAGGAGTACTCTGTCTTATGCATATCATACGGTGATTACCGAAGAAAGAATTGCCTGGGCAATTAACAGTTTCTCTCCCTTCAAGTCGCCAGAACCTGATGGCATACTGCCGATAATGTTACAGAAGCTACAAGATTTAGTAGTTCCGTTGCTAAGGGGTATATTTAAATCATGTTTAATGCTCAATCACGTGCCTCCAAGCTGGAGACGGGTTAGGGTAATCATCATACCCAAAGTCGGTAGAAGAGGGCATGAATCCGCAAAGTATTACAGACCAACCAGCCTGTCATCCTTTGTTCTCAAGACTTTTGAAGGAGTCTTGGATATCTACATTATTGAAAACCTAGATAATTTCTGCATTTCGAAAGCGCAGCATGCCTACCTCAAGGGCAAGTCAACGGAGATTGCTTTTCATGAAGTAACAAGTATTATAGGGAGATCTCTTTAGTTCAAACAATACACATTGGCGACCTTCCTTGATATAAAGGGGGTCTTCAACAATGTAAATACTGACGCAATTCACTCTTCCTTGATAGAGCTGGGGGTTGAGGATTGTATAGTGACATGGATAGTATCTATGCTACAGTCCAGAATAATTCAGGCAGATCTAGGAAGCAGTCACATAACTAAAAATAAATAGTTTTTGTAAACAAAGGCACTCCCAAAGGGGGGGTTTTGTCTCCCTTATTATGGTTAGTTGTCATAAACAACATCCTAATGAGACTAAATAGAAGCGGAGTGAAGGTTGTAGCCTACGCGGACGATATAGTACTGTTAGTTTCAGGTCTGTTCCCCAACGTGATAAGCGAAATCATGGAGGGGGCTCTGGCTTTGCTGAGTAACTGGGCCGCTAGTAGTGGCCTAGGAATAAATCCAGGAAAAACAGACTTGATACTGTTTACTACTAAGACTGTCACAGACTGAGTTAAACAAATAGAGTTTGCTATTTTAATACTCATACGAGAATTTATTTCTAAGAAAGTAAAATAAATGTTACAATTAGTTACATAGAATTAGACATACTTAGAAATTATTAAAGGTATCTTGCCGCAGTTTTCACTCCCGTTTACTTGTCTGTGACAAAGTTGACTGACGATTGAAAAATTGTATGCATATCGAAAAAGAATATCGATTCGCACAGACAATCAAACGGGACTGCAAACCGCTACAATTCGAACAAGATCAATATATCAAACCCTATAAACATTTAGACATAAATATATATTAGAATGCTCCCATCGTACGTTCGTTACATTCCCACCCCCGTGAATCGGCCAGATTCACCACATTGCATTACGTCCAATACAGCTAGCTTTGACACGGGGCGGCGTAATAATCCTGATTTTGTGGACACCTCTGCTCGTCGGATCACTCCATCGACACCTGCATAGACTTGTTCTACTCTTCCACGACACCACTGGCTTCTAGGCATTCTGGAGTCACACACGAATACCAAGTCACCTATCTTTATGGGATCCGTTTTTTGGCACCATTTAGATCGACGAGTTAAGGTAGGTAAATATTCGTTGATCCAACGCTTCCAAAAGCGATCTCTCAATAGACGCGCTATCCGCCATTGCTTCCGAATTGTCCACACCTTAACTGGTTGCTCTACGTTATTTGAAGTTTGTGAAGTGTTGGCTGATCCAAGGAGGAAATGGTTTGGTGTAAGAGGCTCTTCTTGATCAGGAGTGATCGGCAAATGTGTGAGTGGGCGTGAATTTACAACGTTCTCGGCTTCTATCAACATACTATGTAGCGTGTGTTCATGTGGAGCTACTTCTTTGAGTGTATGCCGTAGGACCCCTTTGACACACTGAACCATACGCTCCCACACTCCTCCTGCTGATGGGTTGGAGGGACAATTGAAGAGCCACTCAATGCCATTCGATGACAATTCATTTTGCAACTTCTCACAATCAAATACATCGGAAAATCGTTTAATTTCTTCCTTGATGCCTATGAAGTTTGTCCCATTGTCGGAGCGTATTCTTTTGGGCACTCCACGACGATTCATAAAGTTTCGTAGAACCATGATACATGCATCCGCTGACAAATCCTTGGCTACCTCCAAATGGATGGCACGTATTGTAAGGCAGGTGAACAATGCCACCCAACGCTTCTCGTGGCGACGACCAATTGTTACAGTCAGTGGTCCAAAATAATCAAGCCCGGTGTATGTAAATGGCCTCAAATACGGTGTAAGTCGATCTTCTGGTAACGGCACCATTATAGGCACAAGTGGCTTAGCCTTTGCTATTTTGCAAATATTGCAATTAGCAATGACGCCCCGCAGGACTTTCCTTAAACCTGGAATCCAATACTTCTGACGGATTTTACAAATGGTTGCTTCTGAATTTTGATGAGCCATATTGTAGTGTACTTGAGCGACGACAAGTTTGGAAAATATGTGTTTAGGCGGTAAAATAATAGGACGTTTTGTATCATACGGAAGCCAGCTAGCTGCATCAATGCGGCCATACACGCGAAGAACTCCTTCGTCATCAAGATATGGTGAAAGTTTATACAAAGTGTTTTCACGCGGCAAAGCTTGACTGCATTCAATTTGCTTTAATTCACTGCTGAATGCTTCTCGCTGAACTATACGACATAATAAATGTTCTGCCGCGTCGAGTTCGACCGCTGTCAAGCCATACACCTCAAGAGGATTCATCTTTTTCCGGCATTTTCTTGTAAAACGGACAACCCATGCTATTACTCTTTTAAGTCTGACAAGAGAAGAAAACTTATTAAAATTTATAAATGCATTAATTACGTTTATCAAGGCGAATTTCGGGCGAAGTTCTTCTTCATCGCGGTAGCATTCGATAATGGGTGAATCTATTGGCCAGTAGACTTCTTCTTTCAACAAAAAATCTGGGCCCTTGAACCAACGTGAGGAGGAACTTAGATCTGCGCAACAACTTGATCGAGTGGCTTCATCAGCTACGTTTTCATCAGTCGGTATCCATTTCCAATCAGAGCATTTAGAGGCAGATAGTATTTCCGCTACTCTGTGCGCCACATATGGCTTGTAGCGCCGATGTTCGCTGCCTATCCATCTCAAAACTGTTTTCGAGTCACTCCAGAGTACGCACCGAGCAACATGGAGAGTATGTTCAGTGATTATAGTTGTCATCAAGCGCGTTCCAAGGACAGCGGCTTGTAGTTCAAGACGTGGTATTGTCAATGGTTTCAACGGTGCACTTCTTGTTTTTGCACACACGAATGATAGTTCAACAGATTTGTTTACATTTTCTGACCTCCAATAAGCAACCGCTCCAAACGCTTCTTCGCTGGCGTCTACAAAAACGTGTAACTGAAGTTGTTGTGGCATACCATTTTTAAAATAAAATCGTGGGACTTGACATTCAACCACATTGCAAAGTTGTTTTCGAAACTTTGACCATGCTACGTCGATATCATCCGGCACTGGCTCATCCCAGAGTACATTTCGCTTCCACACCTCACATAGTATTAGTTTGGCAGTGATGGTAAAATGGCACAAAAACCCCAAAGGGTCGAACATAGACATCATAATGCTCAAAAGTTCCCTCTTTGTGGGTCGACGTCTCCCTTCAATAACCGCCATATCAACACAATGAAATTTAAGTTGGTATTTAAATTCATCAGTGGCTGGCTGCCAGAACATACCAAGAACTTTTTCTGACACCAGGTTTTCTTTACATTTGATTGGCAAAATTGATTCGCTACCACCTAAAGCGTTGATAACATCAGCTGAGTTTGAAGTAAATTTGTGCAGCTCAAACCCAGCTGCCTTGTGGATATCTCGTACCTGCTTTGAAATTTCAATGGCTTCTTCTACTGACTGGAAACTATCGACGTAGTCATCAACGTAGTGATAATCCAGAATGGCCTTAACCGCACGTGGATGGTGACTCATATGCTCCAAAGCATTTTTTGTTTTAACAAATTGAGCTGCACATGGCGAACAAGCAGCACCAAATGTCATAACGACCATTTCGTATACATCAGGGGTTTTTTCGCCATCACCAGAACGCCATAGAAATCTTTGAGCACATCTATCTTTTGGTTGTATCTTCACTTGGTGGAACATTTCCCTGATGTCTCCACACACGCCAAAGGCACCTTCACGAAAATGAAAAAGGACCGCTGGCAAAGGTCGGTATTGTTGCGGGCCCTTTAGCAGATATGAATTGAGAGAAACGCCATTCACTGTAGCAGCAGCATCAAAAACCAAACGTAGTTTACCAGGCTTATGAGGATTGACCACGGCAAAATGTGGAAGGTACCACGTTTTAGAGTTAGTGATAGCAGACTTTTGCGGCGTCAGTTTACGCGCATAATTTTTTGTGATGTAACTCTCAATGATTGTGTTGTAGGCATTTGCGAATTCATTGTTTCGTTGCATTTTTCTTTCAATGCCAATTAATCGATTCATGGCCATGTTATCACTATCTGGTAATTCGATGTTGTCATTTTTCCAAAGTAACCCCGTCTCAAATTGTCAATTGATTCTTTTCGTTGTATTTTGTAAAATTTCTTTGGCTCGTGAATCACCTTCACTCTTGACTGGCGGAGATGACTTCACTCCGAACGATTCAGTGCTGAAGTATTCAGCTACCATATCATGAAGTTGGCGATCCAAAACAGGACCCATATGTAGACAGGAGAATTTTTTTGTTGATTGCATACTGGTAGCGCCGAATACCACCCACCCCAATGCGGTATTTGCAATATAAGGTCCACCTCTTCGTATACGCTTTGTTTCTGTCGCTAGACCCAAGTGACAGTGATCAAGACCGATTAAAAGCTTAGGTCTCACATCAGAGTAAATTTGTATGGGCAATTTATTGGCAGCATCACCTATGTCACGTTCACTTAAGCTTTGAACTGGCAGGTTTAAGTTTGATACACCATGTACATTGCGCAGCATATGACGTTTCTTTTTGCCACAGCCACTAACGTACAAATCAACTACGACTGAAGGTTCATTCGCTGCTCTCCCTCCAAACCACTGAACATTTGATTGATGCTGCCGACCGCGTAAACCCAATTCGTTTATTATGGCTTCATCCAGCATAGTAACTGATGATCCTTCATCCAGCAGGGCATATGTTTCAAGGCATTTATTTGGTCCATATAACGTGATAGGCAGAACTCGAAACAATAAACTATTCGTACGATTTGCAGAACAACTTAAGACAGTATTTCTTGCTGATGGTTGTTGTGAAGACGCTGACTCCACTTCTGCAGCAATAGCAGGGTCATGTAACAAACGATGGTGCTTCTTATAGCAACCACTTGTTAAACACGACTTGCGACTTCGACAATTGCGAGTTGCATGACCTGCATTAAGGCAACTAAAACATAACCTAAGACGTTTGGTGTTGGACCATCGTTCAGCTACTGAAGCGTTGATGAAACTTTGGCATTCTGTCACTTTGTGTTGACCTTGGCATACATTGCATTTAAAATTATTACGATTTTGATTTTCCGCTGCATGTAACACAACGCGGCGTTTATGTTCTCGAGAGTCACCTTCCTGGACAGTACATATTAAATACGTCATTTCAGACAACCATTTACTGAAGTGGGCAATGGTGGGATAAGGCTTAATTATTATTGCACACCTAGCCCATTCAATCCGTTTACTCATTGGCAACTTCGATACTAATTCATCTAACAACGTCGGATTCCCCAAATGTTGTTCACCGTTTATAGACTGCAAAAATATAGTAAGATTTTTGGTTAGAGTTGCGAAAGGAATCAATTTATCCACAGCGTTTTCCGAAATGTATGGCACATCTCTTACTAATTTTAGTTGACTTCGGACTAGCTGTTCTGGACGACCAAAACGAAAACGTAGTTGTTCCATGATGTCGCCGACGTTGTTAGGATGAATTAGAAGGGACTTTACAGTATTTTGAGGCGACGACATTCAACCTCACTTTCCGTCATTCTGCTTTGAGCATTTTTTAATTGATACTCCAATGCACAAATTTGCCTCTGCATTGCTTGGAGAATGCTTTCTTGATTTTTTTCAGCGGCTGTGGGAACTAGCACGGCGGTGGCAGCAGGTATGGCAGTGATGGCTGGTGCAGCTGTGGCAACTGGTTGGGCGATGGTGGCGGACGTAGCATTTCTCGCAGATGTGGCTGGCGTAACATATCTCGCGGGCGTGGTGATGGTGGCAGACGTAGTGATTACAACAGGGCTGGGCATGGTGATATTGGCAGTAGTAGCGGTGGACATGACTATATCAGCTGGCGTGGCAATGGCTAAAGACGCATCTACTTCTGTTAGTAATCGTTGGCTGCGGCGCGGTGGTGTGCGTTTCATTCCGCAAGCAGTTTGTTTAACTAATTAGCAATACAATTAAACGACTTGGCAAATGTGACAAAATCACTGGGCGGCTCTGTCAGCACATAAAGTGCGAAATAAAGAACAATGTCACAGACTGAGTTAAACAAATAGAGTTTGCTATTTTAATACTCATACGAGAATTTATTTCTAAGAAAGTAAAATAAATGTTACAATTAGTTCCATAGAAATAGACATACTTAGAAATTATTAAAGGTATCTTACCGCAGTTTTCACCCCCGTTTACTTGTCTGTGACAAAGTTGACTGACGATTGAAAAATTGTATGCATATCGAAAAAGAATATCGATTCGCACAGACAATCAAACGGGACTGCAAACCGCTACAATTCGAACAAGATCAATATATCAAACCCAATAAACATTTAGACATAAATATATATTAGAATGCTCCCAGCGTACGTTCGTTACAAAGACCAAAGTACCGCCTTTTAATCTTCCGCGCCTAAATGGTCAAAGACTATCCCTTTCATCAACAGCTAAATACCTAGGGGTTATACTTGATGCTAAGTTAAACTGGAAAATAAATATCGAACAACGGGTTAAAAAAACCTGTATCGCTTTTTATGCCTGCAAAAAATCCTTTGGCAAAAGGTGGGGCTTAAAACCTAAAATAGTACAATGGATGTACACGGTAGTTAGACCTATTCTCACATACGATGCCATATTATAGTGGCCAGCTATTAGAAAGGGCGACAACCAGAAAAAGTTAGCCAGGATTCAAAGAACAGCTTGTGCAGGGGCAGCGGGGGCAATCAGATCATGCCCCGTCTAGTCCCCATTGACCTGTTCGTCAAATGCACTACATCAATTAGCGCTATAAGACTAAGAGATGCTGAATGCTGGACAAGTTAGACAGCAACATCCTTAACGCATTACCCAATGGGCTTAATGAACCTACAGACTACCTAACAACGAAAGTCAACCTTGAAAAGGTGTATAGGACCTCCGTTCCTACTAGAAATGACGCAAGTATCACAAACAATCCGACATAACTCTCTACACCGACGGGTCCAAATGGGACTGCGGATTAGGGGCGGGGATATACTCAGCTGACTTGAATATATCTCAATCCCTTAGCATTTAGAAAACAATGCTAGCATCTTCCAGGCAGAAGTCATAGCAATCAGGGAGGCGTGCCGTATATTATAATCGCTAGATATAGCAGGGAAAAACATCAAACTATTCTCTGACAACCAAGCCACGATTTTGGCTTTAAATTCACCTATCACCAAATCCAAACTGGTCTGGCAGAGCAAGAAGTATCTCACAAGACTAGCAAACATATCCGACATATCCCTAATTTGGGTTCCTGGCCATAGGAACATTGAAGGAAATGTTAAAGCCGACGCACTTCCTAAGCAATGTTCCTCTCAGCAATCCTCGCTAGTGGAACAAGTTCTTATTCCGCTAAAAGAGGCTCAGAGGAAAATACGAGAACATTTCCTACACCAGGCCAACCTCAGGTGGGAGGGCATACAGACATGTAAAATAACAAAAAAAATTCTGGCCCTGTTACAGTGCTGCAAGAACAGACAACCTACTCACCAGAACCCTAACGGATATAGTAAGACTAACTGCCGTCTGTACAGGTCACTCGCCAATTGGCATTCATGCATAAAAAATGGGGATCCTCTTCAACGACCACTGTCGCAACTGAAACGAAACCAGTGAGAAAGAGACAGTCGAACACCTTCTCTGTAAGTGTCAACGACTTAAAAGATTTTTCTACAGTAGACTTTAACAAACTTTAACCCCGGTGGCTAATCCCTACCCGAAATTAAACATCAGATGTACCAGGGTTTTGTGGTATCAAAATGGCACTAAAGTGCTAATTGGACCGAGTCTTCGTTGTTTTTAGACTCGGTCACCACCCTATCCAACCAACCAACCAATATCTGGAAGATCGAATCTATTTGAAAATTCGTAAAAAAAAAAGAGGAAAAATTGTTATGTAAGGCGCTACGGGTTGCCTTCGGTTTAATTGTATCAATGGGTACGCCATGCGTTTGGCGGCTTATTTTACATAGGTAGACATATCTGAAATTCTTTTATGTGCAAATTAAATGTTTTTTCCATACAAGATCCCAAACCTATTGTAAAATATTCTTTTAAATCACGCTTTTCGGAGTAGCTCATCCAGTTTTCGCAATTTTAAATTTTTTTCATATTGTTTGACTTATAACTAATAAATGTAACATCGAAGATACATGGTGTTATATATTATTGAAAAGTACTCATTGAGAGCTTTACAACGGTATGGAATACATTGAGATCCTCTTCATTCCAATATATGACTTTTGCTCATATGTACATGGTATATGGGTGTGAACTGGAGTACAACATTGGCCATAACTTCGAATCTAGACATCGGCCATACAAAGTGCAATACATTTTTAAAAACTACACGAAGAGACCTTTCTAATGGTATGAGAACTTTTTTTATTTACTTTACTTTCATATTTCATACCCCATAGCATCAGTGATGAAAAGTAGGTACAATTGTACCCTTTTCCGACTTTTTCGAACTACAAGGTACATTAGGTACAAACCGCATATTTAAGGTACAATTTGTCATTGGCCAAAATAAGTTTAACACTTAATTCCAATATTTTTTAATAATTAAAATTTAACTTGCCTGTACTGTATTGCTTAACTCCAAAGCTCACAGCTCTGTTATTGCTGTTTATAAAAGGAAAAATATTGCAAAAAGAATATTTCAAAGCGAATAAAGTTTATTGGTGTCAAAAGAGTTTTTCTCAAATTAAATTTGGAGTTTTTTTAAATTTAGCATAAATTTTATGAACTGAAAACTTTTTATGACTGTGAACCTACTATTACACATTATCCGACTTAGAAAGTATTTTCGAGAATTATGATCATAATTCCGCAATTTTCATTACCAGTGCGGGGCTTTTATATATTACCAGATTTAAAAAATGTTCATCTAAATGGCTACTTTAACTTTTATCCTCTCTTAGTTTCCGATTTATAGTGCCCTAAAAAAGCTGCAATAATTTAACCTAATTTGCATAATTAGATGTAATACAACAATTTTTTTTTTATGGAATAAACTTGTAAATGATATATGGATAAATCAAACAAATCGAATAGTTTTGTAACGCGTATCGTTTTTATATTTTGCTGACTTTTTATTAATTGTTAACTTTTAAATGAAAATTAAATTTCTTACAAAAACGATAAACCAATGAAGAATATTATTTTAGATACATTTACACTAATTTAAGTACAATTTTTTTGATAAATTAGGTACAATTTAAAATTTGGAAATTTCATCACTGCATAGCATATCTTTATACCAGTGGTCGGCAAAATTGAAAATGAGATTGTGTTGGTGAGCGCAGAGTAATTGCCATACTCTGTATAAAAATAAACCTAAAAGCCGTCACATCACAAATAAAAGACTTAAAAAACTTAAATAAAAGGTATGCTTTCAATGCATTTATTTAAATCTATTCATTGCATGTTACCAAAGGCATTTGAAATCATAAAATATTTTTTGGCAGATATTTTTATTCATACATATAATTTCTCACTGTACGCATTAAAAAAAATCAACACAGTCCCTGATGATGTTACTTCGTTGCTGTCTGAACCATAGAGCACATGAGACGACACTAAGAGAGCCATCACTAATACAACCACATTTTCGCTCTACCTCGGTACAAAGATGGCCGCCATCGATCTCAGCTGATTCTTAGCAGCTGATACTCAATTCCATATGCTTTGCAAAATTACACCCCACTTACAATGATGCCACTCTTTAAAATGTGAAAATCTCCTAATTAACTAAAACTCTCCTTATTTTAGTATAAGTAAAATTTAGCGATAGACAGATATTTGCAATGATCGGCCCCTAGTATATAATATCTTTTAGCATTATTATTCATTCAAAGCCAATTAATTTTGATTATTTAAATAAAATATCTTTCAGTTAACTTTGAATAGAATGAACATTTATGACAACAATTTATGTGAAGCATGTAATACAATTGATGACGACTACATTATTTTCACTTGCACAAAATATACAACAGTTAGACAAAATTTTCCACATATTAGACAATCCAGAAATTTAACAAAATTCATGCAAATTCAAAACATCAATCAATTTAATATCCTTTTGGATTTTGTTCATCAAACACAAATAGAATTATAAAAATTGTTATCCTTTTAAATTAGTGATGGCGATATTATTCTCGGGAATCGGGCCAAATCAGTCTCTACGCCTCCCTTTGAAGAAGAGAGCTTACGGAGCAACATTAAATCCACACAAAAAAAAATCAATTCAAGTGTTTCTTGTTTTTGCTTTTATTAATTTTTTGAGGCATGTGATTGTTCTTGTTGATGTGTGTCGCTGTCTTCCAATCCGGTCTTGTTGCGTTTCCTCCCGTAGAAGAGGATGATTACACAAAGAATCAATACTTCTGCGCAGATACCCAAGGCCACAAAGCGGCAAATTTGCCTTTAACACGAATATATGAAACATCACTAATAATACACTTGAATTCGCCTCCATCCTCCAAATTAAAGTTAATTAAAATCTGTAAATATGTAATAATAATAATAAATTAGAAAACAAAACAAATAAAAGTTGTCGGTATACTCACCACATCTTTTTGTTTTCAGAAATTTCAACTTGGTTGCAAACAAATGTACTACTTTAACAAATAAATAGAGGTAGTAGTTTCGTAATACTATTTTAAAATCATGTTCATTTAAACATTTTTTTTTTAATTTTTTCTACTTTTTAATAAATTATATAATTGTACGGAACCTTCAAATATAATTTTACATTAGATTTTCGCTTACTTTGCTTGTTTTAAAAATGAGTATAATAATTAGTAGCAGAAAATCCGGTGTTTATTAGAAAACCAACCTTGAATTTCACAATTTTTCTGTTAATTTCACCTTTTTTCACCACACATAGCTACCATAGTAGTGATTCATAAAATCATAATTTAACGACTACTTTAATTCTTTTATGGTTACCTACAAAATTTTGATTGATTTTTTATCTGTAAGCTATAATTTAAAAGGTAATAAGAAAAATATTTAAAAATAATAAACAGAAATCAATCCGTTTGCAAAATACTTATCGTACATATGATTATTTGGTACCAAGATAATAAAAAGTATTCGGAACAGCGTACACGATATTCATCCCAAAAAAGTACTAATTTGTAAATTGAGAAATTTTGATAGTTGATTGAATAATGATGAGAGCTCACACGTATATGGAAAAAAGCTCGACCCCGACACTTGCTCTCTTAGTGTCGGCTCATATGCTCTATGGTTCAGACCATAGACCATAGAGTGTCGTCTCATGTGCTCTATGGTTAGTTAATGTAAGGTACTTTAAGTAACCTATCTTAGGGACATGGTATAGATACGCCATACCTTGAGTAGTTGTCACGTTATGCATCTTCTTATTCATTTTTTGTTTTGTTTTTTTTTGCCCTCGTGGCATTATTTAATTATTGATAATAAATTATTTCACACACAAATTCACAAATGATATTCTTGACCAGAGAAGAGCTGTTGGCAACTGTCAAATGAGCTATGGTGAATATTAAAAATGTTGCCACTAAGTATCACGGTTGCATTTTTTGTTTCCTTTTAGTCACTAGACAGTCACTTTTCGCTTATTTTGTTTTCGATGAAGCAGACTCTTACTACCACTGACCAGCTACCTTCTCTTGACTTATCTCATTCTTATGCACATAAAATATTTTTATAGTAAATGCATATTTTACAAAAATCAAATGCATTTGTCACTTATGTTCAAACAATAAAATAAACAATAACATTTTTTTTCTTGCGATTGTCAACTGTTTTATGCTC
Organism: Toxonevra muliebris; assembly: GCA_963691655.1. Lineage (NCBI taxonomy): Eukaryota > Metazoa > Arthropoda > Insecta > Diptera > Pallopteridae > Toxonevra > Toxonevra muliebris. Next base: position 47,586,314 of record OY829328.1, on the reverse strand, counting down.
ATTTACACAGGAAGACCTTTTTAATAAATTTGTCTTATAGTTAATTGGAATACTTTTATATTTCACTCTGTACAACTCTATTTTATTTAAAACTTTGTTTTAAACGATTATAATTGACAGAAAAATTTAGGGTGCTTTTGATTCAAGGTTGGGTTTTAACTAAAACATATTTTATTTAAATATTTAAAATTAATAGGCTTTAAATAATCAACAATGCCAAAAAATATTTTATTTTTCGACTATAACTACGAGCCGATTATTGTAAATACATGTCCATTCCTAAATTTTACTTATAATAAAATAAAGAGATTTTCAGTTATTTAGGAGATTTTCACATTTTAAAGAGTGGCATCACTGTAAGTGAGGTGTAATTTTGCAAAACATATGGAATCGAGTGTCAGCTGCTAAGAATCAGCTGAGATCGATGGCGGCCATCTTTGTACCGAAGTAGAGCGAAAATGTGGTTGTATTAGTGATGGCTCTCTTAGTGTCGTCTCATGTGCTCTATGGTCTGAATCATGTCTGAACAACGACTAATTGCAAGAGCGTAAGAATGCGTGTGTTGAGCGTACTGCTAGTTTGAGTAAGGTAATGCCAACCACTGCTTTATACCTACACAATTATTTTGTCATCGCTGCAGTTGTTTCGGAATTTCAAAATTAAAATTTTTTTTAGCTATGATGAGGCGGATGAGCTGAATCGAATGACATAATTTTTTTAATTGCTCAAGCCGTTCGCTTGCAAATAGGGTTGACCATTTATTTTTATTCAAAAAATAAAAGTCATAAAAGACCTGGTTCGATTTGACCAACAAAATTAAAGTCATAAAATAACAGTTTTTTTGCCCAACAAAATAAAAGTCAAATATAACTATTATTTTTCCCCGAAAATCATAAAAGTCAATAATTTACCGTTTTATTTTGATAAAAGTCACAAAATAACTTTTTATATTTGACTTTTACTATAAAATACATAACCGTTAGGGTCCCTGTTTTTAACCAATGGGACAACATTAACAACATTACATGATGTCCAGCTTTGTCGTTCGTTTCATCAATTGAAATGAAAATATGTTTTTCACTAATTTGGGACCGGATTTTTAAAATAACTTCATCAGCAGCAGTGGCGGTACGTCCATATAAGCCCAAAAGCCGGGCTTGCCTAAGAATTGTTAACTGAAAATTTGTACAATATGTACTTACAAAATTACTACTTTTGTTTTAACTGAAAGAATAATTTTCTTTTAAAAATTTTTATTTGTATTACCCTGTTTTTCAATAGCTCGTATATGTACTAATAAAAAATTAAATGTGGATTATATAAAATACACACAAGCATTCATGCTATCGCAGTTCATCAAGTTGGCTTTTTCGAGGCTTTTAAAAATTGAAAATGTATGTTTTCATTTATTCTTATAGGAAGTTCAATAGCTTTTTTAGTATGTGCAGTTCCATAAAAAGTAGCAGCATACCAATTTTCTACTACTATGTATGATTTTATATGGAACTTAAAAGCTGGCTTTCAGTTTTTGTTTGGCATTTGGAAAGTATTTACTCCACTTTCTTTTACTCCTATTTTTTTGCGCCATTAGTTTGCGCAGAGTTTCAAACCGGATAAATTGGGTTCAGGTTCAAGCAAAAAATAACAGGATGTCCGGTTCAGGTTCAAATAAAAATGAAGCAAAACAAGGTTTTTCAAATAATAGTTTTACTTATTTACATCCATACATTTAGTTACTTTGCAATTTGGATTTTTTCATTCCGTTGACATTTTCTTATATTTGATAATTTGCAGTTTTATTAATAAGGTTTATATTAAGGGAAATTATCGTTTAGTTTAAAAAATAGTATATCACTCAACGATTTGTTTTTTAAATGATACCTTTGCGGAGCCTATATCAATTTAAGTCCAAAAATGCCCTTTCTACGTTCACCTCCTGAATTTATATGCTCATTTTGTATTTTCAATGGTAATATTTTAGCGCGTCTAAAAACGTTGGTAAAGTCCAAACAGAGCTCCCATATTCCTTCTTCAATGCTTCAATCGGGATCTAGGGCATTCCATCCTTATTGTCAATTTTAGAATTTTTTGTTTGATAAAAAAATGCACTGGGCTTACCTCATCAGTAAATGCTAGGCACGCCACTGATCAGCAGCCTTAAACATAATTTTTTGTCGTGTGGACTCATCGGAAACTTTCTTCTTTATGTATTTCTCAAAACAGCTTTTGTGGAGCTTTTTCAACAGTATGCCTCACGCCAGCATCATTTTGGCAGGGTCGCCGTAAAATTCGTTAGCTTTGGCCCCCCAACTTGAGAAGTAATCATTTGCTCTATCTCTTTTTAAATTCACCGTCTTAATATGTTTCTATCGGTTTACGTCCTGCTGCACATTTTTTGTTTTCGTAACAAACAGAGCAAAAAAAAAATGTTTCCATTTGTGCTAAAAATTTAATTCACAAAATATCGGCCATTAAAAATGGTAACAGATTAAAAAAGAATAATGGGTCGAAAACCCCCCAAAAAAAAGCATTTATTACGGCGGTATGGCAATTTTTTTTATCGACTTGGTGGTTTTGCCATTACCAACCAACGTGTACACTTAAACGGGGGATGGACATTAGACCGCGTGACATTAGGCCGCGACACATTTTGTATGACTATCTAAAGTCATACGATCGAATGACTTTAGACCGCGCGGTCTAATTTCATTTTTCGACCGCGGTCTAAAGACATTTCATCAAATGTATTTTGACCGCGTTCAAATTTATGAAAAACACTATAATGGCTTTATAACATTTTTGATTCGGAAATAACGCCATATTTGCAATATGGCATTGGAATGGCAGGGACAAAAGCGCCTCAAGCGAAATATTTTTACAAAAATAAAGAAAAAATGAGAGGGGCCAAGGTAAAGTCTGTGACCGGCTCAGGACACACAGCGTCCACGTGGCGCTCCTGGATAGCGATCTGATAACCGTCAGTGAGTTAACTAATGCATGCGGCGGATTTCTCCGTGACCTTGAGTGAACGGTTGTGCGTCGGGCTTGGAACCCACCACGGCTAGGACTCCCCTAATGTTGACGACCCCCGTAAACGCCCAAAGGACTACGATTTACGGATATGCACCTGGAAAGTTTAAACCCTTTACAGGGAAGGTGCCTCTATCCAGCAAGTAGATGTCCTCGGAAGATATCGAGCTGACATCACTGCTATACAAGAAATGCGATGAAAAATTTGGTGTCGTTAAGTTTTGCGACAATAATCGAAACACATTTGTATTGAAATTTAGAAGCGATTTTGTGAAATATTTAATTAAGAATCACGCAAATTTCATTAAAAATTTTAATTTGGGGAGCTGAATACTAAGTGCAAAAAGTGTTATAAATTGATGTCTGAGGAAAATCTTATTGGCAAAGTTGTGTCGTAGAATTTTACAAGGGTCATTTCTGTAGAACATTTTAACCCTTTAGTTCCTCTTTTTATGGGACAATTTGACCCCTTTTTTGATGAAAACCTGAAAATTCCTTTCAAAAGAGACATTTAAGAATTAAAATATTCCACAAAAATATTTGCCAAAAAATTTGGTCTAATTTTTGTTTAATTTAAGTTAAAATTTTTTGATGTAAATATTTATCAGACATTCCCACTTTCGTGTATTTGGTGTCCCCTTCGCCTAAAGTTTTGTCTAACTATTGGCCTGAGTTGTGGTCTAAATTTTTTTTGAATTTCGGAATGAACTTTAAAACTGATTTTGGTTTTGATTCGGTCTGAATTTTGGGGTTTTAGTCTGAGTTTTGACCTGAATCAGATCTCCTTTTGGTCGATTTTTGTTGGAATTTTGGTCCGATTCGTGGTCTGATCATTGTTTTTTTTTTAACCGGTTGTTGCCCGGTACCGGAAAGCGTTTACGGATCTCGTTGAAATTTAAAATGTATTGGTTTTTTGGTCAAATTAAGTAATGTATAACAGGCTTAAAGAACGTATTTAATTTTTCATAAAAATGAAGTGCTTGGTTATGGAGTTGGGAGATAGTAAACTCACCACCAGGCTAATATTAATAGTGATATCGATGCTAAGAGTGATATGAATATATATTTTAAAAATTGATTTAAAGTACTATCCAAATCAACTGTTATCTTAATTTAATTTTTTGTCGTGTTTTTGTTTCGACCAAAAATGAATTTTGGTCTTAGTTTTGTTCGAGTTATCGTTTAATTTTTAACCTGTATTTGATCAAATTTTTGCACTAGTTTTTGGTCTAGGTCTGGGTTTTGGTCGATAGTGAGTCTGATATTTATCTCAAACTTCAAACCCAAATCCTAGAACCGCCACTGCATACGATTACGAAGAAGCATATGTAATCGCCATGGATATAACTCTTTTTATATTTTTAATCTTAATTTAAATATTTTTAGGTGTAACCCTACGTTAAAAATGTTAAAAAAAAAAACAATAATAGAAATGTCATTTGCCAACGTTGCCACTTTTTTCATTTTCTTAGCGATAATTGTCGCTAACACAATGTTACAGAATCAGTACATAGTTAGTGCACGCGATAAAATCGCAATTGCGATAGCGATTGTCGGTCGCTAAGAAAGTTACAGAATCGCACCCCAGTTAAGGACGATGTTACACGATCAATGTTTTGCTGTCAAACACTGACCAAAAAAGGGAATGAGCACATTTCACTTAAGAGTGAAATTTCGTTGAAATTCTGTATTTCAAATTTAGGTGGACACACGACAAAAAAGGAATTTCAAATTCATTTTTTGACAGATTGTGTTTTGTGTAAATAAAAAAAAAAAAAAATGTTGCCTTTATTACACATTATTGTCGGTTTATTAATATAAAATTGTCGCTTATAAGTTTCAATTTATTTTATACAGAGGAGTTGCCTCCTTGTTAAACGCTCTATCTTAAATGCTGTCAGCCATGATGCATGATTTTTGACGTCTCTCTTTAATCATGCATTTGGCGTCATTCGAAATTCGCAATAGCTCGTTCACAATTAGAATATGTAATTCACAATAGCTAATTCGCAATTAGGTTAACCAGCCTGACTCAGACCGAAGGCTCATTAGGCAAAAGCAAAAATTAAATATGTTACATAAATAAAAATTTTTCAGGCAATCATTCTAGATTATGGTTGTTAGAATTTTAATGTATTACATTTGAATCGATCAAATTAGCTAGGTGATTGACAAGATGTCATATTGTCCTAATGTTGTAAATTTTCACAATAGTTTAAAAAATTTTGTTGTTGGCTCTCATACAAAAATGCTTTACAACAATACATCTTTGCATTTTATGTTTATGGCTTGTTGTAATTCATCAGCTGTTTTTTTGTTTACTTCCTTTCGTTGCTCTTTTGTTTCTTTGCGATATAAATATATAATTTTTGTTTAGAAAAATACAAAATCTTTTAAAAATGGAATCATTTGAAAATACTGAAATAAGTTTTCGTGCATAAATAAATTCCAAAGTGAACACTTCTGCGATTGCTCAACAAGCAAAGCAAATTTGTCATGAAATTATCGTCTTCGTCGCCTGGAAAAGAGAATATAAAGAAACAAACAAACATGATTCAAGTCTAATGCTTGTTATGTTGTACAATTTTTTTTTCAGTTTGTCTTGGCATTTTCACATAAATATTTTGGTTTCCTTTTTTTGCGATTAGCCAATTAAGAGTTGATATATCACTATGAAGCGGTGTTCACAAGTGTTGTATGTTGTAACTTATGACTTTATGAGATATTGTAAATCACCTAAATATTTCAAGACTTCTACAATCTCAAATGTTTTGCTTCGATAATGCCATCGTAAGGCAATTGCGTAATTTGGCAATTTTCAATAACACGAATGGCATATCTATCATTCGGAAGAACTTAGGTATGAATTTCTTGTTTCCCAATGAAGTGTCAACATTTCGAATAACCACAAAATCTCTGACCTTATATTTCTTAGCTGGATTGCAATGTTCTTCCAACCACTTTTGGCTATACTTCTGGGAATTATCGATATTTTCCGAAGCCTTTTGCCTAATACTTTCTAAAACTCTATTTACTAATTCTTCATCAACTTCATTCAAATAATCAACTTCCAGACCTTTCTGGTCCACACCAAATAATAATCTACTTGGAGTAGTATTAACTGAAGAATGAATAGTATTATTTAGAGCATATTCGACATGCTTAAGTTGATTTGCCCAATCTGAGTATGACAACAGCTCTGTCAATTTTCCTAACATTGTTCGACCAAGGCCGCCGGTTAAGTAAGAAAGGGTAGCCGAATCAGACATGACATACAAATTTTTATAAATATTAATATTATCTCTAATGCATTAGTTTTTGCGAAACAAAAGGATAAATTTATAATAAAATATGAAAGAAAAACAAAAACATAAATATACTTTTTTCTTCTAAGTATAACTAACATACAGTGGTCGCTGGTAGCTACTACAGTGACTTAGCGGTCGCTTACATATCGCTCATCTCTACTTTATATGCTTAATATTTCTCTGTTCCATAATTTCTGAAAACTCAGCTGAAGTGAAATAAGAATCTCTAACACTAATAATACAGGAAGGTATACTATAAAATTCGAAATATTTTTCTAATGCTCAAAAAACTTCCTTAGTACTCGTTGTAGTTGCTGGATACACTTTTGTAAATTTAGTGAATGAATCTACGATAATCAATAAACATTTTTATTTCGAATTAACTGAAGGCAATAGTCCAAAGTGATCAATATAAAAGGTATCAAACAGAAGTGATTTCTTAGGTATGCTATACAATGAATCTTTGGAAGATTTGTGCGGTGCTGAATACACGATACACTTGATACAATTCTTAGTGAATGTATCAATCTTTTCCTTAATTTTCGGCATCCAATAATTCATATTTATCTGTTCATAGCATTTTGTACTACCGAAATGGCCAATCTCCTCATGTGTTTTAACTGTTAACTGTTGTTACATCTCTGAAGGGACATAAAATAATAAACGACATTCTTTATTCCATCTATAGAGTATACCATTATGCATCTGATGAGGCGGTGACTCGGAATCCATTAAAGCATTCTTAAGTCTTGAAATTGTCACATCTCTATTTTATGTTGCTTGCAACTTAAATTTGGCTAAGGCATAAACAATGGCTAAAGTTTCTAACTCAAGAAGAATGATGTTTGGGTGGATAAATTTGGACATCTTGAACCCAAAAACACCTCTCTTTTTTTCTATGGTAAGAAGAGCAATAATTTTGTATTTTTCGGGGTATGGTTTCACTCACGCTATGGGTTTGAACCTCTGAACCAGAGGAATCGATCTGGACTAATTTTTGAAAAACTAAGGAAAAAATGTCGGGCGCGATCGCTAGTATCGAAAAGTTGAGAAGTGAAAATTATGCTATGTGGAGCATTCAGATGAAGAATTTGCTTATTACCTTGGCCTTATGGGATAGCGATGTCTCAGCGTTTTCGGTGCTTCAAAATCGCATATTTCGAAATTGCACGTTACCTCGCACCAGCGCAATTTTGTTGCTCTGAACCAGCTGTTTTACTTATTTTTTCTGAGCAAGAAATTAAAAAAGATTTAGTTTTTGCTATAAAATAAAATCTGATGTTTCCGTACATTTTCTATTAACTTCTCCGAACTTCTATCGAACATTTTTCAATAATTTTTCGTTGAAGAACTTTCTTATCACAAAAGAAATAAAACAAAAAGATGAAGAAGAAGAAAAAATCGCAGTAAAAACACGGTGAGTTGCGTCTTCAGCGCGACAAAATAAAAAAATGGTTATGTTCGAAAAAAGTTCTGCGACATTGACGAGCCTGTGCGTGGCTGCTCATATAAAATAATGTGTTGCGTTTTCACAACTTCTGTTGCTGCGACAAAGTCGCGTCTGTGCATGCGTAGCTGAATGCGCAGAGGCTGATGCGGAAAAAGGAATATGGATGAGAAATCAACAAAAAGTTCTTGCGACAATTATATTAACTATTAAACCAAGTGAATTAATTCACGTCAAAAGTTGAACAAAGGCGAAAGGTGCATGGAGAAACCTAACCTCAATTTATAAGAAAGACACAGCTTCTGGAAAAGTTCGTTTGTTTAAGAAGCTAGTAGTTACAATTTAAATTTAAAAACAACGAAAAGTTTACTAAAAGAAATTGGCATTGCAATGTTTTGGATCATACAAAATATTACAAATTTATTGTTAATTGCAAATTTATGGGTCTCCAGAAACCTTGGACCATATTTCGCAACAAATTCCAGTGGGTGACTCGAGATGTAGAAAAAGCCGGTTGACTCGGTTCAGGAACAGCTGTAAGTGGTTCACCAATAAGAAAGTGAGAAGGTGTTAGCGGATTCAAGTCTGTATCTGAAATACTACACAGCGGTCGACTGTTTGGGATGGCTTCGATCTGAGTGAGTACAGTGTACATTTCCTCGAACGCAGATGTTTGACGACGATGCATAAAACATCGTTTGCACTTGAATACGATTGATCTGCATAAATTGCGAGCTCCTATCACCCAATAGTGTTGTCGAAGTATAACGAAAAGTTCTAAAGCTCCTACATGCATGTAATTTTCGTGCAGATTTCTCGCTAACAATTCAGTTACATGGCAGCGAGGAAGAATAACAGGATGTTCGATGTTGTACGAAACTGATGCATTTTGAATTCGGCCGCCTACGCGGAGTATGTCCAATAAATCTGAAAATGGTGATAATTTGATCAGCTGGTTGGTTTGCGGTAGAACACGATTGGCCTTTAGATGTTGGATGGTATCAGCAAACATCGCCCTTTGAACACACGTAAATAATTTAGCACGGGAACGATGAATTTCGCTGAAAGTTATAGCGCCAACACATACTTCATTCTGATTGCGTAGGAGGGAGATGAAGCGATGAATATATGCAATTGAACGAAGTAAACGATTCCGCGACGAAACATTATGGGCAAGATTAAGCAAAACTGAACGTTCTTCGTTACATGTAGCTACACACACGACTGCCTTTCAGCAATGATATCTGCCGACGTCTCGCACATACTGAATTTTGTTTTCGGCCATTCTATCTTTGGCTGTATTAACCAATGAGGCCCACGCCACCACAATTGCTCTTGTATTAACTCGTCAAGACGAAGCCCGCGTGACGCGCAATCAGCTGAGTTGGATTGCCTACTTACGTAGTTCCAACAAGAGCGCGGTACTGTGCTTAGCATTTCTTCAGTACGATTCGCGACGAATATCTTCCAATTTCTTGGAGGGCTTGATAACCAGAACAACACTATTTCTGAATCCGTCCAGGCATAAGTTACTATATTTGATATTCTTAACGAACGTTTGACAGCTGACAATGAAGAAGTGCGCCACACAATTCCATACGTGGTATAGACACCAATTTAATAGCTGCGACACGAGTTTTTGCAGCAACGATGTTGACTGATGTTGCCATCCCATTTTCACGTGATACACAATAAATCACAGCAGCATAGGCGGAGGCAGATGCATCGCAAAAGCAGTGGAGTTCTACGGCAGACGAGACTACAGGCAGTCTGCGCGGGATAGAGATTTTTTCAAAATGGTGAAGTGAATCACGAAGTTGCATCCTTTCTGAGACTATCCAAAGGCTCTGGAAGATAACATTCATTAGCAAAATTGAGGGTGCTAAAAATTGCCAAATGAATCTTTGAATGAGCCGTCAAAAACCACTCTCAGCTTAGTGGTGCTGCTATCTGGCTTTAGTATTGAGTGATGTGGTAAATAATATTGAGGATGACGATTAACTTCGTCCTGTGGCACTAACTCCATATGCCCAAGCGATAAGTACTCCGACATGAATTGCGTATATTATTAGCGAATTTCTGGGTTTTTGTTGAACCGTCGCTCCATGCTACGAAGACGCGAAATAGCACCTGATAAAGTGTTAGCGAAAAGTGTAGAATCTGTGCTAAATGGAACCTATACTATGTATTTACCATCTGAAGCAATAGAATGAGTACGACGAAAATTAAGTTCCACAGGATCGTCATGATTAGACTCCGGTGAAATAGTTTGGCATTCATCAAGCTGCCAAAAACGTTGTAATAGCTGATCTACATCAATTGTTGTAGTATATGAAACGATAATATATGATTTGATAATGCTGATGGTGAATCAAGTTGTCCCGAAATTATCCACCCAAAAATGGAGTTCATTGCGTAAAGTCTGCACACAGCAGTAAGTCAACCGGACCTGGTACGTTGAAATGTGGATCAGCTAATTTCAAATTAGAAAGTAGCTCCAAATCACTTGTGGAATATTCTTGTACTGGCAGATCAGAAGTGATGAGATTTAAAATATATGCATGCACAGTAATCTCCAAAGTGTTACTAAAGGAACAAATATCGACATCCACCTCTTGTGGTGCCTGCATTTGTAGAGGCGACACCTCGAACCGATAGTCGTGCATTTTTACGTTGACGCCCAAGGCGTTGTGCGCACGATTCAGATATAAATGAAACCTGCGAACCAGTATCAATAAGTGCACGAATGGACGAAGCTTCGAGGTAATGATCGTTGGTAATAGGAATATTCTTGATAAGATCTGCTGCTTCGTCGCTCAAAAATGAAACAAGGTAATAAAATGTTTGGGTTTTGGTCAAGTCTCGTTTGTTGTTAACCGCGCCGAAAAATAAATCACGAAATGCTCCCCAGTTCCTATAATCACCAGAAAATGGTGGAATAACGATTTTGGGCAACGCTACATCACTTGACTGTGGCGTGAAATTATTTAGATGCTGAAATAGAATAGTTTGCTGTGCAGTTGAAGTATCGCCAGAAGTTTCCGATGCCTTTGCCTGCGTAAAACGATCGTTGATTGCCCTTTTTAACGATGATTTCGCAAAAAAATATTTTATTTCGATTTGCTCAAACGATTCCTTATGAGTACCGCCTTCTGGAACGCCGTCGTTCTGCTTGGCTACCTCTATGTCCTCTTGGAGTTCGCACAGTTGATCCTCAACATCTACAAACTTTCGTCAATAATCTTCGACTGCATGCAATCTCGATTGAAGTTCTTCGATTTGCGTATCACTGGTTATTGTGTCAATAAAAGTACACGCACGAGTAATGCATGCTTTCACACGGCCACATTTAACTTTCAAGGCCTTCAGTGATGGCATGTTAACGGTTTTTATGTGGCCTTGAGGTGACCACGCTTTCAGATTTGATTCTTTGCTTTGATTCAATAATAACGCTATGACAAATTAACTTTTAACTTTTTATTCTAATTATTTACATTCCACTGGCTACGAAGGAACATTGTTTTGGATCATACAAAATATTACAAATTTATTGTTAATTGCAAAATTATGGTTTTCCTTTACATTTAGTTACTAATTAGATGTGTGCATACACAAAAAAAAGAACAGAAATTACAAAATTTTTGTTTACAGTTACAGTTTACAGGTTGTATTTTTGAGTATCGTACAGTGCTGCCAATCAGCTGTATTATTCCTAAACAGCAATGAAAACCGATTTTTTGTGTGTTTTGTTGCTATGCGGTCTATTGGTTTGGCTGCCAGGGGATTGACCACATGTAAAAGTCTACCGCTTCGAGTGGACACTTTAAAAGGGAACACCGATAAATTTACCACGATATAAATGATATTGTTTATTTGAACAAACGCACTTAAATTATTTGAGATATATGAAAATGAATTTATAAAAATGCAAAACAATTTAAAGTTAATTTTGAAAAATGTAAAATGGAACTTAAACTGGTTGAGCCGAAGTCTTTCGATGGAATATTCGCGCTCACTTTGACAGTTGGAAGGGTTACCATAGGTGAGTATTTTATGGCGAACTTAGAGGTAAGTATTTTATAGGAACTTAAAGGTAAGTTTTTTACAGGGTAAGTATTTGTGTATTAGGATTCAAGGTAAGTATACATAAGTTCAATTTTAGTTTATTTTTAGGTACAATGCAAGGTAAGTAAAGGTGAGTATAATTCATAGTTCTAATAATTCAGGTTTAAATAAATATATAAAAACTTAAGACAAAATAATAATAGGGTATAAATTGTATTGGCTAGAGAGGTTTAGCCATCCTGGGGCCGATTGCGCTCGTGCATACTTTAAACGACATCCTTGAACAGCGAAAGTGAGCAAGTGAGGACTTCACCTTTTTACCTCGATAGCGCTTCGTCTCAACGCTATGGATGATGCATCGAGTGTCAGAGCGTTGACCACGCGAGGTGGAGGCGGCAGAGTGACCGGAATGGGATGAGCGACGTGAACCTCGAATTTCGCAATCGAGTCTGTTACGACGGGATCGGTCCACCGCTAGCTACTCATTTTTGCGCCGCGATTGATGTCGTGCATTGGAGCTTGAGCGATGCCGGGAGGGATGAATGTGATGCTTCCTGTCGCTCCGTTTCGGTAGCACAACCGAACGCCTTCCACGTGCTTGTGGTTTGGTGGGGTGCAACATTGTGTGGTGCCCAAGCTGGCACCGCTTGCAACAATTGGGTGAGTCACAGAACTCTGTCGAGTGGGGACGGGCTAGGCAATTTCGGCAATATCCATAAGCGGTGACGACTCTCTTTGAACCTTGCAATAGCGGAGAGCGTATGGGCGATGGCATAGCTGGCATTTATGCATATCGTGAGACATCGTACCTGTAAAGATAGAGGACTTTAGTACTAGAAAACCAAGGGTAGGCAGAGAAGCCTTAAAATTAAAAATTGAGAATTTTTGTGGACGATTTACGCGACTGGCAAAACACACAACTTCACGATAGAGCGCGTGAGGGTACCGGATCGCGTGCGGATATCAGCGACTCGTGCATGTCCATCGGGTTCGCGATGTAGAGTGATTATGCGGGCCAGTCGCCATTCATTTGGAGGCAGCAATTCGTCCTTGATCACGACCAGTTGACCCTCTTCTAGCTCCTTTTGGGGATGTTGCCATTTATAGCGTTTCTGATGCTCCTTTACGTATTCGTCCTTCCATCTCCTGCTGAACTGATGGTGAAGAGCTTTCAGTTTTTCCCAACGGTTTATTAAGGAAATGTTAGCCGAATCTGGTTCAGGAACCGCCATGAGTGGAGCGCCTCTCAGGTCACTACCTGGAGTGAGAGCTAAAATATCTTTAGGATCTTGAGAAAGTGGGGATAAAGGTCGGGAATTTAGAACCGATTCAATGCGAGAGAGGAGTGTGGAAAACTCTTCGAAATTGAATTTATGATTGCCGGCAGTCTTTTTAAGATGAGTTTTACAGCTTTTGACTGCGGATTCCCACAGACCTCCCATGTGCGGGGCACTAGGAAGGATGAAGAGCCAGTCAACTTCTTGGGGAGAGTATTTTTGAAGAATGTCTTGGGAGACTTCTTTCGAGAATTTGAGAAATTCTTTACTGATAGATCTGTGGGCTCCGATAAATGTTGTGCCATTGTCTGACATGATTTTGCGAGGCGACCCTCTCCGACCAACAAATCTTGTGAATGCTGCGCGGAATGCCTCTGTTGTGAGATTGGAGCACAACTCTAAATGTACGGCCTTTGTTGAGAAGCAGACGGACACTGCCACATAATCTTTGAGAAAGGTTGCCGTTCTAAGCTGGGACGCTTTAATTTGAAAGGGGCATTTTGGACATTTCTCCTGGGGATTTATAATTTTTTAGCGTAGATATGACCTCGGCAATTTCTCCTGTAGATGGGGGTCGGCTAGCCAGGCGACTTGGACGTTGAGAGTCGTCGTTGTTGAATGTAGATGAAAAATGATAAATCCCCAGGAGAAGACCGTATTGTTGCCGAGATGCTTAAAGCGAACGTCCAATTAACTGCAGAAATGCTACAACCTTTATTCGCCTAAATTTGGGAGGAAGAAACGGTACCAGATGAATGGCTTATGGGTACCATTGTTAAAATACCAAAAAAATGAGGGGCATAACCATGCTGTCAATACCATCAAAGGTGCTTTCCAAACTGCTGCTGAATAGGATAAATGAGAAGCTAGACTCGACGCTAAGGAAGCAGCAGGCTGGCTTCCGACCAAACAAATCTTGCTTCGATCAGATAAATTCGCTGCGAATTATAGTAGAACAAATGGCAAACATCGGTGCATTAGACCTTTATCGACTATAAAACCTCTTTGCTTTCGACAGCATTTTTCGTGAAGCTGTCTGGGGCGCTTTAAGGCGAAGAGGTATATCATCCAAATACATCAACCTGATCAAATCACAGTATGACGGATTCAAATGTAGAGTCTTGCATCGTCAAGGATTAAGCATAACCGATACTGTTTTTGTTTTGGATGATATCTTGACGCAAGCAATTGATTCATCACGAAGAGGCATCCAACGGTTAGAATATCTGTATTATGCGGATAACATTTGTTTGTTAGCGACGAGAGCTTCAGACATGCAAGGAAAACTAACCGAACTACATACGAAATCGCAAACAGTCGGCTTAAATATTAACACCAATAAAACTAAGAGCATGTCGATATCAACCCGTGCGGACAACACTGATCCGTTTAAAGTTGGTACTGAAGCCATCGAGAAGGTAGACGAATTTTGTTACTTGGGTAGCGGGATCACACCAAATGGCGGCGTGGCAGAAGATATACAAAACAGAATAAGTACAACCAAAGGTGCCTTTGCGCAACTTCGCAACATTTGGAAGTCTCCGATTCTATCAGCCGTAACGAAACTGAAGATATTCAACTCCATCGTAAAAGCTGTGTTATTATATGGTTGCGAAACTTGGCTCACCACCGTGGCATTAATGAATAAAATACATGTTTTCGTTAACGGATGCTTGCGCAAAATCTTGCGTATTTGGTGGCCTAACATTATATCGAACGAGGAGCTACATAGAAGATGCAACCAAGATCCAGTTGCGGTTGAAATTAAACGACGAAAATGGAGATGGATCGGGCACACTTTACATAAACCACTCGTAGACATTACCCGGCTTGCCCTAGACTGGAACCCTCAAGGCAACCGAAGACGTGGTCGACTCAGAATGTCATGACGGTGATCTTTAGAGAAACGGGAAAAAGCTGGAGAAAATTAAAGGCGCTGTCACGCGGCCGAACTAGATGGAGAAACTTTGTTAAGGCCCTATGTTCCGCTAGGAATTAAAGAACAAAGAAGAAAAAGAAGATTTTGGACATTTTGTTTATGAATAGTACATACTTTGCATAGATGTATGAACCTTTTGATCTGGGGTTTCAGACGTGGGATATAAAATTCTTGGCGGGCCATTCGGAATATCAGCCTTTGTTCTGCGTGAAGCAGGAGCTTGTGAAGAAATTCAAGATAAAGAACGCTGAATCGAGACTTTTCGGAGACATATGAGTTAATAGAGAGCTTTCCTTCGGAATGGGATTTTTTTATCTCCTTCTGGAGATAAATGCTAACGAGAGTAGCCTTATTTTAACACATTGGACTTCAGCTTGGGATAGAGAAATATTAGAGAGCTGAAGGGAATTACTCTTTTTAGTAAGTCCATGGTGGAGAAAGCGGAACATGTATGCGAAAACGCGCAATGCGCTTGGAAAGTATGAAAATCTTTCAAGTAAATCTGCTGGCTCTTCAACTGCGAGATCTCTACTCTGTACGCCAGAAAAATGTGGAATAGATATTGAGCAGAAGTTTCGAACTACGCTCAATACTCAAAACTCACCCGCTAAGGAGAAGGGTGTTGAGATATCAGCAAGTCAGGGACTAAGTGAACCATATTTTGACATGGACACGGCCGACTCTCTAGTTGTACTCTCGGACGATATAGAGCGCGTCAAGCAGCCAATGCTCAGAAGCTATCTGTCTCAAGGACGGAAGCTGAAAAAGGTGCCATGCAGAAATTTGAATATTTCACAGGGGCCCAGAAGATAAGTAGTAAGGCCTTGATCAGGGATGGCTAAGGAAATTGAGCGGGAGAGGTACTCCAAATACAAAGCCAACCTAGCTGCTGGAGCGGTTGTTGAGGGGTACAGCGCTAAACGGTGCAGGTCTCAGAATAGTTCGCCACTCGCAGAAGCAGCAGACCAAGAAGCCGAAGCGAAGTTTTAAACCAAGCGAAAGGACAGGTCAGGCCGAGTACCTCTCCCACTTCTCAAAAAGGCGTACAATTAACTAACTTGACACAAACTGACTTAACTAGGATCGAGCTGACGCAGACAAAGACGTTCACTATAACTGACCAAACTCAGATGGAAGCGCAACCTTGTACGTCAAAGAAAGCTCTTCAAAAAGCTGCATTGGCGACAATAAAGCAACCGAACATGCCTGAGAAACCTCTCCGGAGCGCTGCGTGGCACAGGAGAATCCGGTCTCATCAAAGCAATCCTACAGAAACGTTGCGATGGCATACGTGAGACACGAACAAATCCTAGCAATAAAAAAATATTTGCTAGCAGAGATGGATAAAAGCGAAAATCTCACTACAAACCTATGATTTATTTTTTATTTATTCAATCTTTCTATACTTAGAAACTAACAATAAGTATTTCAAATCTTAAAACTAGATATCTTAAAAATTAGATAAAAAAAACACGTTTCCATGCCAGTGCGTTGGATTAGTGTTGAGGTAAAGGGTAAGAGGGTCTCACGTATATCTTAGTAGTCTGAAATCACATTGAACAGAAGAAAAGTCGATGAATAACTTCATGTAAATGATATGGTCTCCCACTCCTCTCCTGCTCAGTGTTGACTCAGACTTATTGTACCAATTTTAATATGATCTATGGTATATTTTCCTTTTAGTCGCTTGCGGTATTTGCGCAGCAATAAGTTTCTTGCCAAGCTATTTGGGTGGGTTTTCAATTTCTGGGTGTATTTCGCACAAAATTTACATATTTCTTCAGCGACCATGGGTATTTCGAGACCTTTGTGGATATTGGTGTTTTTATGTACCATGGAGCTCCTGTAATGGTTCTGAGCATTTTGAATTGCATTCTTTGCAGTTTTTCTACGTTTGATGGTGACGCAGTTCCCCATAGTTGGATGCCGTACGTCCTAATTGGCTTAATAACCACTTTATAGAGTAATAATTTGTTTTCTAGGGTCAGCTTGGAGTTTTTGTTTAACATCTAATGTAGTTTCGATGCTTTTAGTTTTGCCTGTGTTTTTTTTTTTGCCTCAATATGTCTTTTCCAGGTCAATCTTCTATCGATGTTAACACCGAGATAGTTAACATACTCTTTTTGGGGAATAGAGCAGTTATTAAGGGTCAGAGGTGGACAAGTTCCTTTCCTCAATGTGAAAGTAAGATGAAAAGTTTTTTATTCATTGACCTTAATTCTCCATATCGCCAACCAATCTTCTATGGTACCAAGGTGGCCCTGGAGATTTTTGGCGGCTGTTGATAGGTCAGTATGGGTACTTAATATTGCTGTATCATCAGCGAATGTGGAAGTGGTGAGGTGTATGTATATCAGGTAGAGTAGTGGGCCAAGGACACTTCCTTGTGGAACACCGGTATCGATTGAATAGCTTTTTGAGTCAAAGCTTTTGCACTTGACAGAGAATGTTCTATTTGTCAGGAAGCTCTTTAGTATTGTATGGGTATTTTCGGATAGTGATTTATTAATTTTGTGTAAGAGGCCTTCATGCCAAACCTTGTCAAACGCCTGAGCGACATCCAGAAAAATATCAAAGTAATGCTGCTTTTCCTCAAATGCTTTACGTACTTCTGAAACAATTCTGTGCACTTTTTCCACAGTTCCGTGATTTTCTCTAAACCCAAATTGATGAGTGGGTATTGTTTGCTTTGAGTCTAGTATTGGTCAAATTCTTTTAATTAAGAGTTTTTCTAGTAATTTGGAGAATGTAGGTAGCGAGCTTATTGGTCTATATGAGCTTACCATCGTAGGGTTTTTGCCAGGCTTGGGCACTATTATTATCTGCGAAAATTTCCACTTATCAGGGAAGTAGCCAATGCGCCAACTACCGTTAAAGATATGCAATAACTGTTTATTTTTATATGTATGTATGTGTGTTTATTTTAAAAAATCTCACTGCACACTACTAGCTTTGACGCTCAAGGATATCCTGACGATATTGTTATCCTAATCAGAGGAAAATATGAAGACACAGTCTCATATCTCCTCCATAGAGCGTTGAATCTAGTTGCAAGGTGTTGTAGGGACTCAAGGCTAAACGTTAATCCCAAGAAAATTAACATAGCGGTGTTTAACGAAAGAAGAAATAGGGACAGTTTGAAAGAACCTACACTTTTTGGGGAAACCATTATCTTCTTGAAAGAAGTAAAATATCTGAGTGTAACTCTAGATGAGAAATTATAATGGAATTCACATCTAGATAGGGCGCTAGACAAAGCCAGGAAAGCCGTTTGGACCAGCAAAAGTCTAGTAGGCAAGAACTGGGGACTTAATCCAAAGCTCTCAGTGTGGGCATATACTGCTATAGCTAGACCTATAATTACCTATGCTGCATCAATATGGTAGATTAAGGCAAAACAAATAACAACGCAAGCGAAGCTCAATAAACTTCAAAGACTAGCTAACGTCTGTATTACAGGAGCAATGCGAACAATGCTTTCCGCGGCACTGCAAACATTGCTAAACCTTCCACCGCTACACTTATTCATCAAGAAAGAAGCTCTACAGTTTATGTGTAAGCTCATCAGAGAGCTCAATCAGAAGAAATAGTGTGTCAAACCCTCTGGATGAAGGGAAATTGCCAGATTGAAAATTTTAGTATATTTACTACCGACAAATGTCTTTCGCGTTATAGCTTCTGCCACAACTTTAAGGTCAAATTCCCTGATAGAAATAACTGGCAACCGACGAGACCAAAGCTTTCAGGGGACTATCATGTATGGTATACAGATGGCTCCAAGACAAACGATGGCGTTGGCGCAGGAGTGTATGGGCACAATTTGGGCCATTTATGCAAGTATGGGTGCAGGTAACTCAGTTTTCTGAGCCGAGGTGCATGCCATTAAGCTCTGCCTAAGGGAGTATGGAAACAGATCTGTGGTTGGCAAGAACATTTACATACACTCTGTCAGCTTAGGGGCTCTTCTTGCACTTTCTGCATACGAAATCACATCCAATTTAGTTTGGGACTATCTAAAGCTCCTGTTCAGTTAAGCTCAGTTTAAAAAATTGGTTGGATAATAATTCGCTACAATTGCGGAGGGAAACTTCTGGTGACAGACAAGCTAAATCATTTATGCCAAAAAACTGTCATAATAGAACAAAGCAATTGCTTAATCTAGGTAGAAAACAAATCCGAATTGCCACAGAGTTCTACACATTGTAATCTAATCTAACGGCAATACTGCAATGTTGACGGCGAATAAAGCACTTATGAAAAACAAAAACAATTGAAAGATATTAACAGCTTCATTGGAAAGTGCAATGTTTATAGTAAATTTAACTGCACAAACACCGGTTGAAAGCATAAACAGTATAATTGATGCATTGGAAAGCGGCAATGCAAATTGAATTAAGTATGAAGAACAGTGAAGCACAATTTATTGATAAATCACGTAGACATTGTAGCGGCTTACTTGACCTTAGAACCGTGTTAGGGGCACTGAGTGCCCAAAGCCAAGTTTGATAACGAAAATAATACATATCACTATTTTTTTCAGTTAAATACTTCTTTTTCTTTATAAACCAAATGAACTCGGATAATTTTTTGTAATAGTTTCGGTTAAAAAGAATTAAATACAACATCATACTATATACGTGCATGGGGCACTGAGTGCCCTATCAGTTTTACCATACATTTCGTATGTGCTTGTACAATTTTTTACCGAATTTTTACTTCGCTTGTATGCTCTACCAAATGAAGATAGATTTAAGGGGAATTTCACATGCTGTAGTAATGAATGCGATTTGGTCATCGTGATTGTTTCCCAGTGAAACAATCAAAAAAAATTGCCATGGGCTTGATGGGATTTAAAATACCAAATTCTACCGCATCGCGATCGGTACCAACAGTCCAGATAATAAATCAATTTCTCGTTTTAATCTCAGATGATTTTTTTTATTTATATTTCTCTATTTTTAGGTAAACAATGTTAAACGCAGATGTGAGGCGTGTAAGATCCACAGCACAACGAAGGACAATAAAACTGTTGTTGTAATTTATGTTGCAAACCAACTTGCACCAAGCATTACCTTCGTGTATGCCAATCCCGTTATCTCCAAAAATTCGAAGATCCAGATTCCGAAGAGGATGTGGAACACGAGGAGAAAGAGGAAGGCAACAATAATGGTGACAATCAACCAGGACCATCCGCACCACGTGAACGACCATAAAAAAAACAATTAATCTTTAATTTATTTATTTAATTACACTGTGCGACAATTTCCAGGTCATTGTTTGGGTAGTGAGAAATTCCAGTTTAGGGTGCAGGTACTCGACTAGTAGAGAAAAGTCTTCAAAGGGTTTGACGTTTCTGGATCGCTGGTTTTTTTTTCGATTTTATGAAATTTTTCTTTTTCAGTGGATTTTGATGATTTGGAATTATTTAGTTTTACGCCCGCCATTGGTAAACTAATGAAAATTGTCTAATTTTGTATATTCACTGAAATTGTAGCCAATGCATAGATGAACAACTTTTGTCAAGACATCAATGCAAAAAAAATCATGTTTGAGTGCTCTAAAATTGTCTAAATTTTCACAGAATTTATTTTTATGTTGTTATTTAGGGCCTGAAAGCTAAATACTAATTTGTAGACAATAACTTTGAAAAAATGTGAAAAAATTACATGTTTTTAGCATTCGATTGGATAAGAGAACTTCTGAAGAACATACTGCCCATATACTAACGAAATGTTCATCCAAAAAAAAGCAAATAGAAGCTTGATGCTTGAATTTTAACCGTTAATGTTTGAATATACATTTTTCATTTGCTAATAACTTGGTTTATGAAAGAGATTGTTGAATTTGAAATGCAACCTTGCAACCCAAACTTATATATATAGTGATTCGCTGTAATAGTGCGGACACACGAGAATGCATTTCGTTGAAATCCTACATTTCAAATTTAGGTGGTGTGACGGTACAATTTTGGGCCAACCAAATTGTACCGCACAACGTAGCATTGTTCCCACTTGCAGTATTAATAAAAGGACGACCCAGCGTTGTCCCCCTGGGACTACCGCAAAGAATAATACTCTGCTCTCAAAAACACTAACAAAAAAACTGGCATGGCAACAGCACAACACCATAACACCAAGCATGAAAAGAACCAACAACAGCAAATCCTATGGTTCATGCTGCCAGCAGTGAATAACACGCCATCGAGCCAGCCAATGGGTGCAAGACAGCGACACCACAATTCCAGTAGCGATAGCGTCAACTGGAATTTGAAGAAGAAGCAGTGAGTGTAGAAAAGAGGCTGCACAAAACAACTCACGGTCATTATTCGCAGACCGGTAAGGCGATTGCCAGACCAGCAGAACAAATAATATGTAGAAGAATCTGTAGGCGTAAGAATAAGAATAAGTGACCATGTATTTAGTAGTGTATTGCTGGTTTAACCCCCACCATACAATACTAAATACCATAGCCAGACTGTTTAGTGCCACTTAGATGGTATAGTACCTGCCATATGACCCAGATGGCCGGTTTGCCCTACCAGGCGCATCTCAGACATCGCAGTCTACGCTCTATACACTTCGCACGCTCGCCCTACCAGGTGCATCGCAGTCAACGCTCTATACACTTCCCACGCTCGCCATACCATGCGCATCTTAGACATCGCAGTCAACGCTCTGCACACTCGCCCTACAAGGCGTATATGATCTACCTACCCTACCTACAATGAAGTGAAGTTTCGATTGAGAGCGAACGTGAAAAATTTTACCACGAAAGCTTTTGGGTACGAAAGTGGAAAAAGGAAGACAGAGCAAAAAATGGTTTCTCCTCATAGCTGGAAAAAAAGAAAGAAAAAAAGACAAACACAAGCTTTGTATCTTTGACGCGTTAAAATTAACTGATAACATCTTTATACAGTGTTTATAATATGCCAGAGTATTGATAAGACTACGATGATAACAACAGACAAGTATGTAAAGCTTAATTGTAAGCTTAGATCACTCAAAGCGCAGACACAAACTCTTGCAGTAATTGAGCTTTTAACAGCTCAATATTTCTGAACTTTAATAGAGCTTTTATGTGTTGATAGTGAAGACACAAACTAATTAAAAAAATTAGCTTTTGCGGAAACAAATCAGTGGTGTCAACGAATCAATATGGGGGACAAAAATGATAATGGGGCCCTGCTAACTTCAACAGTAGCAAATCCCTTCCGCCGTAGTTCTAAGATCATGCGGTCTCCCCCCATGGTAGATGGCCGATACAAGGCAACACCAAAGAACAAGGGAGAAAATATTAGCGTGTCAAAGAGGCCACAAGACGACAAATTGGCGCCCTCGCCTAAAAAAAATTCGAGCGCTTTCCTCTCCACCAGCCCTAAACCACGGCCAGGAAAGCGAAAAATTTAGTGAAGTCAACGCCGCTCTTGCATCATATAATGACGCCGATTTAATGCCAAAGCTGGGAAGTAAAATAAAGGAGTTATTGCATATAATGGGCGGGGGCAGACGTTCGATACATCAGCCAATGAGAGACTTGGTAGACAGTATCGCAGAACTACACGAGCAAGCAATGAGGTAGAGAAATCCCAAAACTACAGCATTGCAGGTTGGAAAGGGCCAATATATCCAGACCTCACCCGATGCGAAAATGGCGAATGTCCCAGCAGAACCACACAAGCGCGTCACAAAATAGGGAGAAAATACAACGCATGTGCCATCCACTGAAACCGAAGAAAACACAACAAATAATAGGCGCGAGCAAGCGCCTCTTATAAAAGAAAACAACAAGAAGCAAAAAAACCTATGGCAGAGGCCCCACCCGAGAAGTAGACACTGGCCGGAAAAGCAAAAAGGCCAAAAGGGCATATAGAGAAACCGGCGGAATGGAGCCAGACCGTGCGGAAGGCAGCAAGACCTGATGTAATTGTCATATTAAAGACTGGCAATACCACGTATGCAGACATGCTGTAACAAATGAAACAGGAACCTGAGCTGAAAGAGCTAGGAAACAACATAAGAAGGCCTATTGCTGAAATTTAAACACAAAACTGGCAAGTTAACAAGCAAATTTAGGGATAGCATGTCAGAACTACTCAAAGAAGCAGCGGAAGTGAGAATCCTAACTGCCTAACTGTTGAGCTTCGTGATCTAGATGAGGTGACGACAGCAGAAGATATTTGTAGTGCCATAAACAAGCAGTTCTCATTACCTAGCCAAATAAACCATAGAGCAGATTAATCGATAAGGGCCACAGGAGATGGTACACAAACGGTATTAATTAACGTATCTGCCGGAGATGCAAAAACGCTTATAACAGCTGGACGAATCCGGGTTGGCTGGGTAATCTGCAGGCTTTATGAGGTGGTTAGCCCATTGAGATGTTACTGATGCCTGGAATTCGAAGACATAGCAAGAAACTGCAAGAGCACGAAAGATCGAACAGGCATATGTATGCGGTGCGGCATAAATGGACATCAGGCCAAGTCGTGTGCTGCGCAATCAAAGTGTGTGATGTATAAGCGTGGATCGGAGAGTGGCTTAGATCATTCTACTGGAAGCCACAGGTGTCCAATGTACAAAAAGACGATAGACTTACTAAAAATATGATAAAATGCATGCAGATAAATTTAAATCATTGCGAAGCAGCACAAGATTCTCTGTTACAGACGACAATCGAGCACAACATTGACATTGTGATTATAAGTGAATCTTATACAACACCTTCTATCAAAGGCAACTGGGTAGAGGACAACCGTAAAAAACAGCAATATGGGCTTGTTGCCACCTCCCATTTGAAAGCAAGATCAGCAGATACCAAGATAAGAGGAACTCATTTTTACAGCTGCTATGCCCCACGGAGTGAGTCACTTGATGAATTTAAAGTCATGCCAGATCAACTGGTAGCTAATACAAGTGGTTAAATGCCTGTAGTTTATGCAGGCGATTTCAATGCATGCAGAAGAAAAGGGTAGTGCAAAAACAAACACGAGGGGAGAAGCCTTACTTAAAGCTTTTGCGAATCTCAATGTAGTGCTACTGAACCATAGGAAAAAGGTTCAAAAAGGTGTCAATAATTGATTTGACATTCTCTAGCAGTGCATTTTCAAGAAGAATAGACTGGAAGGTATCCGATGATTTTACATAGAGCGATAATTTTGGGATAATGTTTAAAATCAAGCCATCACAAAGATATAAGTTTAGATAACAAGTGCAAAAGGCACAAAAACGTGGATGGAAACCCAAAAAATTGGACCATAATATGCTTGAGTACAAAGGAAGTAAGAAATTGTGTCTGATATCTGCGATGCATCAATGACGCGAAAAACCAAAGGAAATGGAAAGACGTCTGCATATTGGAGGAACGAAGACATTACGAATCTGCGGACAGAGTATCTTAAACTACGACGGCGATTCCAAAGAGTACCGACGAATTCAAGATTTCTTTAAAAACAAACGCCGAAAGCAGCGTAAAGCGATAGCAGTAAGTAAAACGAAAGCCTTCAACGAGCTCATAGAGGACATTGACAATAACCCATGGGGAAGGGGCTATTGTACGGTCCTAAAAAAAACTTAACAGCAGCAGCGCCAAGGCACCAGTCTTCCCTAATATGATGAAAAGGATTGTTTCTGGTCTCTTCTCACTGAAAGATGATCTAAAGCTGCCCCATGAGCTAAATATATGTGCCACGACAATACCTCCGGTCTCAACTGCAGAAGTATTAAGTGCAGCCTCAAGAATTAAATCGCAAAAATCCCTAAGGTTAGATGGGATCCCAAATAATGTATTTAAATTTATCGTGCGTAAAAAACAACAATGTTTAGCAAACTTTATACAGTAAGCCTAAAAGAGGGAACTTTCCCCAAAGAACGGAAGAGGCTACGACTAGTGCTACTCCCTAAACGTGTGCATGTTGGATAATGCAGTCACAGTCTTCGAAGGCATAATATGCGCCCGAATCGAAAAATTTATTGAAAGCAGAGAAGGGTTATCACAATGGAAATATGGGTTCCGGAAAAAGCGATCTACAATAGAGTCTATTGCAGCCGTTTGTGATATTGCCGGCAAAGCACTGGAAGGAAATGGTCGCTAGAAGGCAAGAAAGAGTACTGCGCCATAGTTACCTTGGACGTGAAGAATGCGTTTAATTCCGCTAATTGGAGCTGCACACTGAAAGCGATAGCGGACATGCACATCCCTGACTACTTAATCAAAATTAAAGCTAGTTACTTCAGTGACAGAAAGCTGTTATCCAACACTATAGAAGGGCCAAAAAAGTACAAGGTTACATGTGGGGTCCCACAGTGTTCTGCACTGGGTTCGCTGCTCTGGAACATCATGTATTCAAAGCAATAAGGCCTGAAGGTGCGCACATCATCGGATACCCAGACAATGTTGCAATCGTAGTTGCTCCTAAAAACTTCGTGGATGTCGCCAGAATCTGTAACGAAACCATCGCGAGCGTTAAAACATGGATGCAGACGGCAGGGTTGCAGCTACTTACTTATTTTTTTTTTCATGCATCCCACGCCCACCTCCCGCTCAGCCGACCGAGGGGCGCTTCCAACTACGAACGGGTTACCGCAGTAGAGTGACCCGGATCACACAACAGAAGCGCTTACGGTAGCAAAAACGCGAGGGAAAGAGCTCCACTAAGCACAAAATGGCTGGATAGTGGGGAGAATTAATTGTTAATTTCAGAAAGAAAAAGCTTAAGTATGAATGTTGAGTTTAACATAGTTCTACACGATTTTAAAGACGGTAATGCAATTAGTTTCTAACGATTTTCATACGATGGAAGGTTTAAATTCGGATTCCAAGATAAACCACGTAAGCAGAAAAGTAGAAATTGTTTTTGGACCTATTCTAAGGCATCTTCATGGCACTTATAATATGGGTACCAAACTATTGAGGCATACTCTAATATTGGGCGTACTACAAACAAAACAAATAATGGTTTGGTAACATATGGGTCATCAAATTCTTTCGCCCAGCGTTTAATGAAACCGAGTACACTAGATGCCTTATTAATAATTTTGGTAATGTGTGTAATAAAACAAAGCTTGGGGTCCATAGTAACACCAAGACCCACAAATGCTGAAATAATTTCAAGCTTATAATTATCAATTTTATAATTAAATAATAAAGGAGGCTTACGCGAAAAGGAAATTTGCTTACACTTATTTAAATTCAACTAAATTAAGTTTAAGCTACACCAACTATACAGTTGATTTAAGTCATTTTGAAGTAACTTAGTGTCATCAATATTCGTCAAAGCATAAAATAATTTAACATCATCAGCGTACATTAAAATTGTACAGTGCTAAAAAATACGCTGCAGTTCCAAAATTTGGCGTCTCTTTTTTAGCTCGCGCACTTTCGCGTCGCATCATCAACAACCACTGCTGTAGGTTACAGCATGCAAGAAGTCGCATCAAGTACGTTCATATTAGCAGAGTGGCTATAACAACGGCATTGTCAGTTATAACGGCATCGTCAGCATTAACGGCTTCGTCAGTATCAACGGTATCAGCATCTTCCTCAGGATCGTATGCGACACCGTCATACAGCTTCCTCAGCTGGCTGGCAGTTGCTGGGAATTCTATTCCCGCTGCATTGAACGCGTCAATAAGCGTCTGTTTTTTCATGTGTGTAGCCATTTTGCGACTGGACACAATTTTGTATAAACAGTATTTTTATTTAATCACTTTTTATCGTATACTTATAAATTGGGTATCAGTACCCCACATCTGAGTTTTAATCCCCTGATTATATTTATTGAGCTGCGCTAGTTATTTTTAATTTCTTTATTTTATTCAATTTCACAACATGACAGACAGCTTTTCCAGAGAATAATGATATACATATATATAAAAAATGGTTCCTTTCGTTGTAGCCAGTGGTGCCAGATCTTCTCGGCATAGTGTTTTCTAGTTTAGTGATACCACAGTGTTCTTATTTTAAGAGCCCAGACCAGCAACACTCGCTTTGCATATACAACGTTGTTTACAAACTATAGTTAAACAAAAAAAAGCTTGTGTTTAGCATTCATCAAATTCGACAGCTTACCCACAATTAATTAATGAACTAATCCCTCCAATGTTTTTTTAATATGCTAATGAAATATTTATGAATAGAAATTAAAAAAAAAAATTCTAATATCGACGCGTCAAAAAAATAATTTTTTTCCCCAGTCAAACCACTGTGCGCCGGTGCCAGATAGTAAAGCCAAGAGCAGTTAGGTCCCCCTGTACCTGGTCTTTTCAACGGAGATTATGTCTTCCTCTTCTGCGTGTTCCACCTCCGTGGCTCGAATAAAACACCCTTCTAGCCGGAGCACTTTCATCCATTCGCTCAACATTTCCCATGTTATACGCTTGACTACGTCAATGTCAGCGTACAGCTCATGGTTCCATCTTATACTATACACGCCGTCCACTCACACTAGACCATAGATCTTGAGGAATATCTTCCTCTCGATCGCTCGCAACAGCCTCTCATCGTTGGTGGTCAATGTCCACGTCTCAGCGCCATACATTAGGACGGGAAGGATGAGGGACTTGAAGAGCGTTATTTTCGTAAGTCGAGAGAGGGCTCTGCTTCTTAATTGCCTACTGAGCCCATAGTAACACCTGTTAGCAAAGTTATTCTTCGCTTGATCTCAAAGTTAAAAATTAAAAAAAAAAAAAAAAATGTCAATATCATCAGCGTATGCTAGCAGCTTGACACTCTTGTAAAAGATTGTTGAAACTAGTCGCAAATGAATTGCATCAATCTTTCTCTTTTTAATATCTTTGTATACTTATAATGTAATTATCATAAGAAATCTTTGTAATTGTATTTTTTATTCTATTTAAAACCTCATGCATCATGCATAACGCTCGTATCTATACAGTTTTTCGCGGTAATATACTGTTTTTTAGATTTTAAACCGCATACCGCTTTTTAAACTAAAATACCGCGAAAAAAAATATAAAATTTAAGAGAGAACAATGGCAGCACGGTGCGAGTATATTTTTGATGGAAGTGGAAACATTGAAGGCTGATCATTAAATGCAACTTTATCGATGCTTTGATTTCTATAAAAACCTCATAATAAAGACGGAATTTCTTCGTCAAATTTCTTCAAATTAGAAATACAATGCAACAACAACAGAAGGAGATATTGAAATGGAGGACGAAGACGATTCAAATGATGGATAATTTGCTTATACCGCGAAATATACTGTGTTTTCAAATCGATTTACTGTTTTTTAAATATTTTTAGTAAAAATATACAGGTTTTGGTCCTAAAAAAGATACGAGCGTTAATCATGCATCATTGTGAATTCCATTTTCACCTTTAATAAAATTAGTACACTAATCTTATACAATTCCATTCATTCTATTACTTTATAGTATTAAGCTTTTATGTACAGTCCTAATCTTTGCAATTTTTAGTGGCACCGGCTAATCCTCCTAATCCATTTTTCATTATTCGTAATCATTTTATTCGTTAATCTACATTCGGATAAGAATCGCCCTAAAGCACAAACGTGCTATCATCTATTTTTAATAAAATAATTATAACTTTTAAAGAAAAATACATTCTTTTCATTTAAGCATTAGTGGTTAAACAAAGATAGTGCCAGTCGATTTTCGCAGCTCGAATTATTTTCTAAACCATTAGATTAAAGAAATCGCACGATAGAGAAACCTCTTTTGGTATCAAATGGCGCGGAGAGGTCAGTCTCAATTTTCACTGCGCTGGTGGTGTCTGTCTGTGTCATTTTGCAAAGACGAATGAGCTTTGCAGGGATACCAAAACCAGACATTGCGACGTATAGGTGATCTCTAATCATGCTGTCGAAGGCGGCTTTATAATCGACGAATAGATGGTGTGTGTCGATTTGTTTTTCTTGGGTCTTTTCAAAGACTTGGCGAAGTCTGAATATCTGGTCGATGGTGGATTTACGATGCCTGAAGCCACACTGATAAGGTCCAATCAGTTTATTGCCGATGGGCTTCAGTCTTTCACACAGTACGCTCGATTTTATTTATTTATTATTTATTTATTTATCGTATTTCATTTATTAATAATAAACATAATATATAACAATATTATTAGTAAGGACATATAGATAATAAAAAATTCCGCGAAGCCAAAGTTGCTTGTCTGCAGAAAAACTAATTTTATCATTATTTGACATTTGGTATACACATACACATGATAAACAAAAAGAAAAATTCATGAACTTAAGAGTAAGTTTTAGATATAAAATTTTGTAATATATACTATTGTATTATTCACATATGTAAGTAAGCTCTTTTTATCTCATTTTTTCTTCGGAAGATATTTCGTATATGTAGCATGTTTGTTGGAAGCTCATTGAGAAGTGTTGGTATAATGACAGGTAGCATATATTTCCCGTAGTAGTTGTAGAACTTTGCCACTTTAAAGCGCCTTTCCACTTTACGTCGATTATTGTGATTATGATCAATCTGTATTCGATAATTCATGTCGTCGTAAAATTCGTTTACCATTGTTGATTTGAAAATTTCTTGTACAGTGAGTAATTGTAAACGCTTACATATATGTATTTCGCTTCTGTTTATATTGATTTTTTTTCTTAGAACTTTTAGTAACTGATTTTGACTCTTTTGTAATGCCTGGCAATGGTGAGATGTTCCCCATGCAGTTATTCCGTGTCGAATTTGTGACTCACCTAAAGCCATGTAGGCTTGTCTCAGCACATTGCAGTTAGTAGAGTAGCTCAGGTGATGTAGCATACACGATGCCTTTCTCAGTTTTTTTTTTTACACATTCGACATGTTTTTTCCATTTTAAATTCTTATCGACAACGACTCCTAGGTACTTATATTCATCAACCAATTAAATTTTGGTCGCACATTTGTCACTGAGGTCAATCTTATTTATTTGTTGTTTGTGAAGGCAGCTCACGTCATGAAATTTTATGTGTATGTCAGAGTATTTTGTATGTGAAGGTCTGACATGTAATAATTTTGTTTTTGTTGCATTTATGATAAGCCCATTATCGTGTGACCACTTTGAAACAACATCAAGCTCATGCTGCATATATTTTGTTGCAGTTTCAAGGTTTTTGTGCGTTACGATTATTGCTGTATCATCTGTATATGCGAAACACTGGCTCTTCTTTAGCTGCATAAGCATACCATTTGCGTATATTATATACAAAATTGGTCCTAATTTAGACCCATGAGGTACCCCATGTGCCACCTTGATTTCATCACTTACGCTTCTCATTACTCTAACTTTGTAACTTCTTAGGCTAAGATAGTTTTCAAACCATTTCAGAGTTGAACCACGTACACCTGCATTTTCCAACCCAATTAGCAGATGTTTGTGTGTCAGCGTATCGAAAGCTTTGCTGAAATCAACAAACAGTACAAGACTATGATAGTTTTTACTTAGATTTGCATTCAAAGTACTTGAAAAATTCCCTAGGAGATTGTTAATATTTTTGCCTTTCTGAAACCAGTATCGATTTGAACTTATTATACCAGCTTTTGTTATAAAACTATTTAGTCTACGGTACACAATTTCTTCCAGCACCTTTTCAATTACTGGCAAAATTGATATTGATCTGTAATTATTGCAATCAAATTTCTTCCCACTTTTATATATTGGCCTTACAATTGAAACTTTAAGTGCTTCTGGAATTTTTGCTTCATCTAAACTCTTGTTAATGAAGTTTGTTAAGACTGGTGCCATCAAATCGCCATGGTTTCTCAAATCTTTCGGCCTAATATCATCACATCCAGGGCTTTTATTTATTTTAAGGCTTTTGTTATGTTAGCTACTTCTGAGTGGTTTCTTCTAAAAATAATGAATCTTGTACATTAATATGGTTTAATTTCATTGTAATAACATCGCATTCATGTAAAATATTATTTACGTTATCTTTAAAATAACTTGCAAATTTATTTGCAGTACATAACGCGCTATCGGACTTAAAATTCTTCATTAAAGTTTCATCAAGATTTGTTTTTGTTTTACCTAAAATTTCATTTACCATTTGCCATGTTTTCTTAATATCATTTATGTTTTCAGAAAATTGATTTTGATAATATGCATTTCTAGTGTATTGTATTTTTTTATTTACAATGTTTCTGTAGGATTTATATTCGGTTTCTCTTACTTTATCGTTTGGTTTGGATAACCACCTCTTATAAAGTTTATATCTTTTTCTGCAGTACTCAATGAGCTCTTGTTTCAGCCGAACTAATTAGAATTTTGTATGCCTTGTGAAGAGAGCATGTCAAGATATTGCGTTTTGTTGTTGGATGTGGTGAATAAGACAATATTCATGTCACCCACAATCAAGAGATTTTTCTTTCTCTCTGTTTGCAATAAAATTTCCTCTAACTCACTCGTAAACTCAACTATATTTGTTTTCGGTTACTTACTTCACTTTTATTCGATTTTATATTTATTTTCATAGTTTCAAAAGACAGTGGATTTGGTATTTCATAATTACATGTTAAACTTTCTCTTACATATACCGCAATACCTCCTCCTCTGCTATTTTCTCTGTTGATGTATTCTGCATTGTAACCTCTAATTGAAAAGAGACTAGTTTCATAATCTGCAACATTTGTCTCTACAAGAATAATAACATCAATTTCGTTGATTAATTTATTTATCGATACAAGAAATGAAAACAATTTTTTTTTAGTGATCTTATATTTAAGTATACTAAAGATATGAAACGCTTTTGTAAATCATTAATGCATATTGCTTGAAAATTTTTTATCGTGTATTATCCGGTTTAATTTGGGTTGCGTGTTTTGGTTTTTACGAGTTGTATTCTAGTTTATTGTTTCAATATCCGATTCTTTTAAAATTTGAACAATATTAGATTTTTCGTTATTCTTAACTAAGATACGCCCGTCTCGGACCCATACAAATTACTAATTACAAAGTTTGGCTTTATTTTTTGCCAACCATAATAATCGGCGATTGACTGCAGTCAACTGATCGTTTACAAATAATTTGGTGTTGTTTTTATTTTTGCTTGTATCTCCAGTGGTTGTTACATTTTTGCGTTTTTCACGTACTTTTTGCATTATCTCTTTTTTAAGAGAGAGCGAAGAAAGTTTAACGACAACGTTATATGCGATGTTAAGAAGTTTAACGACAACCTTATATGCGATGTTAAGAAGGCTTATTCCGCGGATCGTGGAATCACCTTTCTTGTGGATTGGGCAGAGTACGCTGAGGTTCCAATCCCTGGGCACGCTTTCATCCGACCATATTCTGCATAAAAGCTCGTGCATACGTTTTGTGAGCTCTTCGCCTCCAGTCTTAAACAACTCAGCAGGCAGGCCATCTGTACCTGCAGCCTTATTGTTTTCCAGCCGAGCGATGGCTGTTAAGACCTCGTCATAGTCTGGCGGCGGTGCTTCAACGCCGTCAGTGATTTGGGTTTCCAGAATGGGATTGTTGTCGTCATCACCATTAAGCAGCTGCGAGAAGTGTTCCCTCCATCACCTCATAATACCCTGGACATCTGTCCCCAGATTTACCTCCTCGTCCTTGCAGGAAGAGTCTCCGGTCTTCAAGCCGCCAGTTAGACGTCTTATTTGTTGAAGAATTTTCGAACCTCAGTCCTGCCTCCAAACATCTCGATATCGTCGCACTCACTTCTTCGGCCTCTCGTTTTTTGCGCCTGAAGAGACGTTTCTCCTTCCTCAACTCTTTGTATCGCTTCTTAGCAGTTCGCGTTGAAACTGACTGCAGGGTGGCTCGATATAATGCATTTTCGCTTTAGTCGCATTGCGACACTCTTGATCGTACCACATATTTCTCCGTCGTCGATGGTAGCCTAGCACCTCTTCGGCAGCTATACGCATAGAGCGGGAAATGTGCGTCCCCTGCGCGCATATATCACCGAGTTGAGGAGTGAGAGTCGATTAGCGAAGGCGTCGGCTGTCCGTTGTGATTGCAGCTTTTCGACATCCAGCTTTCTTTGAGTACTGGTACGTACGCGTTTCGCGGCACAGAGGCGTAAGCCGACCTTGCTGCTGACTCTGCTGCTGTTGCACGTAATGATTGGGTTACAGTTACAGAGCTTGATGTTATCGTAAAAAATAAGTGGGTTCACATCTCATCTTTTAAACCCACAGTAACTGAACAGAATATAATTTCTCACGTTAATAAGTTCTCTGGAATTTCAGTTAATCTTGTTATCTGTAATAAGCTTGTTAAGAAGGATGTTTCACTGGATAACCTACGAAGACTAAACTTCAAACTTGGAGTTCCTGCTCGCTATTATGAAAAACTTTTTGTCTCTGCGTTTTGGCCATTTATTGTCAAAGTCAAACCTTTTAAGTTTTTTCGAAAGACGGCAACAGCACCTGTCATTCAATGATATGCAAGTCTTTCGGAAAGACAGAGACGCTTTTAAAACTGTTTAGAGGTGGTGGAGTACTGATTGCTTTAATGCGTTGTCTGCGTTCGCCGCTTTTAAATGCGGATTCTTTATATGATCAACTATGTGTCTGTGTACATAGCTTCTCAACTGTTCATCTGTGCTTCCTACATCCTGGAAGTTCTGAAGAGTTATACGTCTCTCATGTCGATAATATCATAAGTCTTGCTGATGACTAGGGCAAGGAATTCCATGCAAATGCATGCTTTTACTTGGCATCTTAAAATTGAAATGGTCAAGTTATCTTTACCAATCATTAGATTTTCTTTAAAACGGCATTCAGTCGTTAGTGCATATGTTTGCATGTTTTACTATAAATGCATTATTTTGCATATTTTACAATTTTGTTTTCACATTTTTTTTTTTTTTTTGATTTACATATTTTTAATAATTTTGATAACTTTTTAGTGAGCTGCGAAAAAAATTTCAAGTTGACCAGCATTTGGAAAGCCTCAAACATAAAGAATTGAATAAACGCGTCCGGAAAAAAACAATACAGCCTTTGATTGCTACTAGTGATGGCTAACGCAGCGTTGCGTTACGCTATTGCGTTGATACATAGGGTTGCGTTATTGCGCTGATACACTTATTGACAATGCTGTAGCGCAATAACTCAGTATCAAAGCAATAGCGTATTGAACCCATTGAGTGTCAAAAAATGCAATGCTGTAACGCAGTAACTCAGTATCAAAAAACAACACCCGATAGCATAAAAAATATTCTGCGCATTGAGCCAATTGGGTTTTTGCATCATTTGATAAAAAATGAATGATAAATATGAAAAAAAGGATGTATTATGTTTTCTTTGTTTTTATTCATTTTTTTTATTTATTTTAAGCATAAATATGTGGACACAAAAATAAGATGAATTATGTTAACTGCACAAAAATATATTGCTTTAAAATTATCTTTTTAAGGATAAACTTAAAATAGATATTTAAATACGAAATACATATATGTATGCAGAATATAAATAAAAGGAAAATCCTTAAAAATCACATTTTAAGAGAAACATTTTATGTTTTTCTTTGGAGATAACCTACTCATTATAACCTAAATTATAATTTAAGAAAACAATTTGCGATATTTTTAAAGCTTCCAATCTTTGATGCATGGAAAAGTATTCGCTTACAAGGAGCAGATGCGGCTGAAATACGCAGCGAATTGTGCATATCAATTTCTGACAAAAAAATACTCAGTCATGGCGCATCCCATCCCTAATTACTACCTCTGCAGTGGCAGAGCTTAAAATATTTGGTTTGGATTTATGCAAAACTTTTACTTCAGTAGATATTGTATCTTACAATCCACAATAAAGAAGTTTTTTTTAAATCATATATTATTTATTTTA
This sequence comes from Toxonevra muliebris, assembly GCA_963691655.1. Lineage (NCBI taxonomy): Eukaryota > Metazoa > Arthropoda > Insecta > Diptera > Pallopteridae > Toxonevra > Toxonevra muliebris. The sequence continues at coordinate 47,551,448 of OY829328.1, read as the reverse complement.
TTTTATTTAATTATAAGGTACACCCCAGTGTTATAAGATTATACAATCTTTTACATTTAAAACACTAGTCACGACAATAACAATTTTTATAATATGTAAATGGTAAATTAAAAATTACTAAATTTGAGATAACAAAAAGAAAAGAAAAAAGCCTATGTTTTTAATAAAAAAGTAGAAAAATTACAATTAAAATTTTGGATGATCTTAATTTACATTGATAAATGTGCAATTAATAGTGATTTGAACTGCATTGCGTTGCTTACTGACTGAAGGTTTCTTGGTAATAAGTTCCAAAGACGCACAGCGCACACAAAGAATTGACGCTCTGATCTTAGGGTATGATGTTTGAATTGAATAATAGCATTATTACGATTTGAGCGAGTAAATATTAGTTTTTCATATAGATATAAAGGTTCCCTTGTAAATATAATTTTATGCATCATTAAAATTGTACGAAATTTCAAAAAACTGTTGAAGGTCATTGAATAGATTTTTTTGGCAAAGATTGATACATGGTCATATCGGCGTAAACAAAAAACGTAACGAGTAATTTGATTAAAAAGTACATTCATTTTGTGTTTTGTCATATAGTCACAGTTTGAAAAAATTTCACACCCATACAGCAAGTTGGGTATAAGGATTGTCTTAACAAGTAGCATTCGAATTTTAAGGGGTGTGAAATACTGAGTAGACCAAACCGCACGAAGCATACCATATACCTTTCCAATAACGCCATTAATGTGCAAATTCCAAGAAAGTGTTCTAGTAAAAGTTATACCGAGATTTTTTACGCTTTCTACATATTCAATTGTTGTACCATTAATGTTTACTGTAGGTAGTGCAGAGATATCAAACAGCTTCTTGTATATGAGCAGGGTCATTTATATAGAGAGAGAAAAACAAGGGTCCTAGGACAGATCCCTGTGGTACACCTCTGGTTAGCGGAAGGAACTGGGATATATATTAATGAAATCATTATAATCAATATAATGAAACGTCACTGCAGAAATCACTAAGTCCAAATTAATTTTTTTAATTGGATCCGTATTAATTAGGTTCTATAATTTGAATGATAAAATAAATTAGATTTTTGATGATCCAATTGAAACGTATACTAATGTGAATATCAATCTGTTGACTTTTTAAGTTTTGCCAGTGTTCGTAGCGCACTATACACTGCATAAACTAACTTCATCTCAGAAATTAAAAAAATGGACTTAGTGACTTCTGCCAGAACGCCGACGATATATTCGTTTATTAATAGAAATTAAGTTCGCCCTAAAAACCACTTCTTATGGGTTTCCATAGATGAGGCCACAGATATGTAAATTTGGAATTTAATTAAGAAAATTGTTCTAGAAACAACCATTCTATAAATGAATTTTGTGCTCCTATCGTCCGTCTGTTTATGTAGAGCGATCATTTTCTTTAAACAAACATTTTTTAAGACCCGAGCGGGAAAGTTTTGCAATTGAAAAAAATTGCATATTTTATATGTTTTTAGTGCACTTTTTTGCAGTTTCAGTTGCATATTTTTAAACTTTAAGTGCATATTATATGCGCATATTTTCGAGTTTTTAGTGCATGAAATTCCTTACCCTACTGATGACTCAAATAAGCAACTTTGCATTCTCGGTGATTTTAATTTAAATAACATAATCTGGTCACTTATAGGTAATAATAATGTTCTCACTCCTATTAATGTTAACCGGAATAGTGAAATTTATATGCTTGATGGTTTTTTTAGCTTGGACCTTAGTCAAATTAATTGTTTCTCCAATAAGCTATCTCGGATTTTAGATCTCGTGTTTAATAGCGATAATTTGAAATATGGATTAACTCAGTGCACTTTTTCCCTTACTTCTTCAGATATGCATAACGCTCGTATCTTTTTTCGGACCAAAAACTGTATATTTGTATCAAACATTTTTAAAAAACAGTAAATAGATTTGAAAAAAACTGTATATTTCGCGGTATCAATTTTATTCAAGGAAATTTAACACGGAAAGCAAATTATCCAAAGCAACTACAGAATGAATCGCCTTCTCATTCTGTAGTTGTTGTATTGTACTTGTGTTTTGAAGAAATTTGACGAAGCAATTCTGGCTTTGTTATGAGGTATTTATAGAAACCAACGCATGGATATTACATTTGACGATCAGAATTGCATTCAATGTTTCCACTTCTATCAAAAATATACTCATAACGTATTGTCATTGTTCTCTCAGACGATTTGCATTGCGATTGACAAATTTGAATTTCGGAGCGTAAAAAAATTAAATTGTTTTTCTTAGTATAAACGCTGTATTTTAGAAAAAAACGCGGTATGCGGTTTTTGAGTCTAAAAAACAGTATAATACCGCGAGAAACTGTATAGGTACGAGGGTTAGATATGCATCATGTGCCTTTAGTTCTAATTGTGGAATTTTATGAATTTGCTGAGTTTGCCTACTAACTCAGACCAAGCAATTTTTAATTACCGTCTTGGTAATTATGATAACATTAACTTTGCTCTTGAAACTCTTGATTGGGGTTGCCTTCTCAAAGAAACTTCGACCACAATTTATTTTCATCCAAGTTATTTGAGCTTTGTTCTCATAATATTCCATTTTTACATAATCATAAATTACCGTGGTACACTAAAGATCTCAAAAAATTAAAAAATTACGAAATAGCTCCTTCAAGAAATTCAAGGCCACAAGTGATATCGTTCACAAAAACAAACATATTCAATATATGAAAGAATTTAATATGTTAAATAATTTTTTTGTACAATCAATATATCCTTTGGCCCAATTTCACAGAGGTCATTTAAATTGCAATTGATACTTAATTTCTGAAATTCATTTTCATAGTTCGAAGTTAATTTAAATTTGATTGCAATTTAAATGGCCAATTATGGGCATTTAAATGAAGTACATACAACCCTGTATAGAAAAAAAGTAAACAACTGATTGTGAACCAAGGCCATTTACTTGCTTTTCAGGAACAACATCATAAATTTTTTCATCGAGTTCGTGGCGCTCCAGTTTCTGTGGGGGCCACCTCCTGTCCCATATAGCGATCTTTTATCTATCAAATTATCCATTTTAAGTTTGTTTCAATTGTTTTATACCAACAATATATTTCTTTTTGTTTACAGAATTACCCCAAATTAAGTGATTCGATACACAAGTATTTGACGGTAAAACATTCAATCTTAATTGAGGGTGAAAAACTTCGGAAGTGACATATTTCGGAGAAAACAATTATTTATAGTATAAATTGAGTAACTTGAGAGCCGAAATAAAAATATAGTGCAATTTTTTTGAAGATGTAAAACAAGATAATATCAGTAGAGAAACATAAATTGAGATATTACTGTATTCGCAAAGGTTTAACGACAACCAACTTCATGGCGAAGACCGCAGTGTTGCTACTAATACTTAATATCTAAATGCAGACACTGTGAAAACCGCAAAAAGTTAAATTGCATTTAATTTTTAATTTGCAATTAACTTAAATTAAATTTAAATGTATACTGTAAAATTGGCCCTTAGTGTTGAGCAAAATATAAAATCTTCTCCAAAAATCTTTTGGACCTTTATTCGTTCAAAAAAAGGTTCCTCGCATATCCCAACGCAGCTTTTCTGCAAAGATGTCTCCTCTAATTCACTTCAAGACTCAGCAAATCTCTTTGCGGATTATTTCAAGTCTAATTTTTCAGAGGTAGTTAACTTCGATGATTCCATTCTCGGTAATCTTGAATCACTGCGATTTCGGTTCATTATCTATATCTGAAGATGATGTTGTTCAAGGATTTTTGAGCTTAAAACCTTCTCTAAAAAAAGATATCGATGGTTTCTCAGTTTTTTTTATTTAAAAAATGCTCCTCCGCAATTTGTAACCCACTGTGCCTAATCTTTAATAACTCCCTAAAAATGGTGATTTTATGGATAGATGGAAAATCGCTCATACCACCCCGATTTTTAAGTTCGGTATTAAAAATGACATTCTTAACTACAGACCAATTTCTAAATTGTTCGAAAAAGTTGTGAAGGAGAAGTTGTTCTTCGCTGTTAAAAGAATAATTTCTCCATATCAGCATGGTTTTGTACCTGGTCGATCTACGATAACGAATTTGGCCTTATTTTCTCAATCTTGCATATCAGTTTTTAAAAATGGTTCTCAGGTTGATACTATTTATACTTATTTTTCCAAAGCCTTCGACAAAGTAGGTCACAAAATTTTACGTCATAAGTTTCAGTTACTTGTATTTCACTTAGTTTTCCTTAAATGGGTCAAATCATACCTAAAAAAGCGTGTATGTAGTCAATGAAAATGTTCATTCTGTCTCTTTTCAAGCTTTATCTGATCTCAGGGAAGTTTATTGGGACCTTTATTTTTCATTTTGTTCATAAATGACATTGGTTCATGTTTCGACTTTTCTAAGTATCTGCTTTATGCAGACGATTTAGAGATTTTTGTAGAGGTGCGCGACATATCTGACGTAATTTCGTTACAATCAGACCTTAACAATTTAGTTAATCTCGTAACGGACTTGTCTTAAACATTAAAAAGTGTTTTCATGTGACTGATTCTAAGTCTCACCACCCAATTCTTTCCTCGTACAATATTTGTGGCGATACCCTTAGGACACTATCTGAGATCTCAGACTTAGAAGTAGCTCTTTCCTCTTTAAGATTCGAAGAACCAATTTCATCTTATAAATACCGATGCCTGGTTATTAGCTTAAACACTTTAGTAATCAGAGAATGATACAATCGTTAATGTTTGTGTACGACATCATTTGTGGTATTATAGACTCTTATCACCTGTTAGAACTGATTTGTTTCAACATACCTAGTAGAAGTTTGCGGAATTTCAATATTTTCCACATAAAATTCTATAGATATAATTATATCGGTAACAATCTAATAACTAGAACCTTAAGAGTATATAATGCGCTGTCCAATAATCACTTTATTGATTTTTCTGTGCCCAGAACTGAATTTTATAAACTTATTTGTAGTATATATTAATAATTCATTCACAACATATTATTTTAAAATTTTTATAATTGTATTTCTAGTCAGTAAGACTATTATCTATTTAGCTTAATAAACTATACTAAATAAAAGCAGCCGTAGAAGTTAGAAACCCAGCAAGCCGCGTAACGATTGGAGACAAATGCCTTAGAGAATGGCAGCAACGATGGAAGACATCAACAAAAGGTCGGTGAACAATGACGCTGATCCCTAAAGTGGAGAGATGGGTTAACAGAAATCATGGTGAGATAAACTTTCACTTCATACAGTTTTTATCAAGAAACGGATCTTTCCGCCATACCTGCACACAGTGCGGATGTTCTACATGTGTGTAACACGTTATACGTGTGTGTAACACGTAGAACATCCGCACTGTCTATTTTGAGACGGTAAAATCAAGAATGCCCAGCATATACTACTAGAATGCTGCAGATTTGTGGACTCCAGAAATCAGCTCTGAACCATTGTTGGTGAAACAATCACTCCAGAGGCGGTAGTGAATGCTATGCTATTGACAGAAGAAAAATGGCCCGCATGCAGCGTTTTCATAGAATATATGATGATACAAGTGCGAAGAGATAAGCGAGCGGTGATGCATCAAATAACCAAATAGAGTAAAGGGTCGTGGCCCTGTGGGAAGAGGGTTAGAATATTCCCGCGGTAAGGTATGCCTGTCGTAAGAGGAGACTAAAATACCCCACAGAAAGGGAAGGCATGACCAAAATGTGACCACACCCGTCTTTCCAGGTCGGTTGAAACAAAAAGATGCAGCTCGAAAAATAAACGCCAAGGAGACCTAGATGTCTCCCTTTTTCGCCTGTAACCAATAGTTTTATCCAGTTGACACAAACAATATATTTTCGGAAAGAAGAATAGCATACCTTTCGAACGGTATACAGCTTATGTCAATTGGATCAATCATTCATTATCAAGATTTACACCAGTAACTGAAAAAAGAGCCAAAAATCTTGTTTTTTGCAAATTACGCGAAACGTTTTTTTGCAAAAATAAATAAGTGTCATTTTCTTTTTATGCTACCTTTTTTTAGGTTCATGTTTCGTGTAAACTAGTGTTATCTATCTAATATAGATACTACATTAACATTTTTTTTTTTAAATCAGCTAACAGACTCGATATAATGAGATTTTTCTTTAAAATTTTAGCAATATTTTTCATACGATTTCTTTATTGAAACTTTATATTTGAAAAGAGGCAATATACAAACACGACCGCCTCGAACGAGTTAGGTTAGGTTAGGTTGGAGTGGCAGCCTTCTGCTTGAAAGCACACTTAAGCACATTTAGGCTCGTTGTGATACCACAGTACGGCACGACTCCCCCATTTACGGATTGGAGAACCATGAGGATTCCATAATGAATCTGGCTATGTCCTTAATATTTATGGATGATAGCTCGGACAGACTATTGAAGAAAGGTGAGCCCAGGAGTTTTAGTCTCCTCCTGTCCAGGGATGGGCATTCGCACATGAAATGGAGGACTGTTTCTTCCTCCTCCTCAGAGCCGCAGCCCTGACAGAAGTCATTGAATGGCAGTCCTAGTCGTGCAGCATGTCTCCCCATTATGCAGTGTCCCGTGAGCACCGAAGTCGTAATGCTGATGGAGTTTCTGCTAAGGTTGAGTAGCTGTCTAGTTCGTCTATTGTCCATAGTGGTCCATGTTAGCCTGGTAATACCACAGGTATGCTCCGCTACCCAGGATCTTTTTGCTTCCTCAAGGTAGTTTTGCTTAATGGCTAATTTAATAGACGTAAGAGGGACACCAATTGTGCAGGAAGGTTATATATCTGTAAGCTGCGAGCCCTGTCTTGCTTACTCGTCGGCATTGCAGTTACCTGAAATATCCATATGTCCAAGCACCCAATATAGGTGGATCTGCGAGTGACTCGACAAAATGTTGAGTGAAGATCGGCAGTCGAGAACAAGCTTTGATGTAGTGAAAACACCAGCAAGGGACTTGATTGCTGCTTGGCTGTCCGTGTAGATGCAGATATTCTTATCGAATGAATCGTTGCGAATAAGCCACTTGGACGCTTGATAGATAGCCATTACTTCCGCCTGAAAGACGCTGCAATGGTCAAGAAGTCGGAAAGAGAGTCTGAGATCTAACTTACTAGAGAAGATGCCACAGCCGACTCTTTCCTCTGATTTGTACCCATCGATGTCAATTGAATTGTCAGTGACCACCTCGTCATTAACCCATTCCTCTCTACTGGGGATATGGGGTGAAAAACGTGTGGTTTAAATTAGGGGTAGAGCAAATGTAGTGTACGTTAGTTGGTACGGACGTATCGTGGATTAAAATCTTGGCATGGCCCAGGTTTGACCGGGTCCAGCGAGTTAGGGCACTGAGTCTGGCTGCAGAGTACTTAGCTTGTTGCTTAACCAGAAGTGAAGTTGGCAACCAATGAAGGATTGCGAAGAGAGCTTTTGTGGAGGTAGTACGGAGAGCCCCAGTAATCAATATGGCTGCCGTTCTTCTAACCTTATCCAGTGGTTTAAGGTTGACCGCCTTTGCAGTAGCTGGCCACCAGAAGACGGATCCATAAAGAAGATTAGGCTCGACCACTGCTGAATAGAGCCAGGAAGTGACTCGAGGTTGAAGACCCCATCTTGTTCCTAATGCCCTCTTACAGCAGTAGAGAGCGCAAGAGGCTTTCCGTACTCTCTCTGCTATATTAGCTTTCCATTGAAGTTTAGGATCAAGAACAAGTTCTAAATATTTGACGCGCTTGCTAAGGCAAAGCTAGGTACCATTAATTTTGGGCACAGTATGCCAGATAGCAGAAAGTAATCTGAAATATTCTCAGGTCTTCTGAGATTTGACAATTATGACAAGTATTCGCTCAATAAATTTTGACAAATAATTTTGTTTATGATAAAAAACTCCCTTAACCCATTTTCGTCAGCTATACTCAAATAAATAAATGAAATAAAAATATCCAAAACCAATAAACTTTTCGTTTGTTGTTTTTTTTTACTGAAATAAAAGCTCTCAAAATATTTTGTAGAGTGTGGTTCTATAAAGTATTTAAATAAACAAAATACATTACTTTTAAAATGATCTTCTTCAAAAATGTCCTCTTTATATTCTAAATAGTTTTACCGATTTCAAAAGAATTTTATATAAATTTCGGAGGGGCAGATATCTTACTTGAATGGCATATATAACAAAAAAACTTTAAGTTTTGGGTTAAATCCTTGGTGCACATTATGCACATGGTTGTTACAAACGCCTTCGAAGATCTGGTTTTCGATGTCTAAAAATTCTTTTCTGGCTTTTCAAATTTTTCTATTTTATTTATATATTGTGCTGGTACCAATGGGTTAATACTTTTTATATTTACTTCTGAAATTCAAATGTTTTGGGAGAAGTAAGAGAATAATTTTCAAATTTGGCAGACGTCAGTGAACAGAAAAGAGGGCGTCACTTCTATTTATTTCACTTTATTAATTTCACTATGAATTTTGGGTAGGGCAAAAGTTGGTATTTTATACTTTCTAGTAAAAAGCATAACCTCTGTTTTGGCAGGATTAACATTAAGACCGAATTCACAGCACCAGTGAGACAGAATGCTAAGTGAGTGATTTAGGCGTTCTGAAAGAGTAGCAACGTATTTGCCGGATACTGCAATAGCAATGTCATCTACATAAGCTATTATTTTGCAGCCGGTTTGGTCTAATCTGTTTAGCAGTGTGTTCATCGCCAGATTCCAAATAAGAGGCGATAATACACCTCCTTGTGGTGTGCCCCTATTGACAACCTTTTTGACTTTATCATTTCCGATAGAGGAGCTGATGATACGTGTTTTAAGTAGTTGTCCTATAAATCTAACCAGATTAACATCAAGATTAAAATTTATTAAGGCATTAACGACAGCGTCGGGGCAGACATTGTTGAAAACCCCCTCGATATCGAGAAACACTGCAAGCATGTACTCCTTGTTGGAAAGTGATTTCCAACTTCCTCAATGAGTACATGTAGCGCTGTTTCCACAGACTTCCCTTTGGTATAGGCATGCTGTGATTTGGATAGAAGAGTGGGATTGATAGAGTTCCTGATATGAAAATCAAGAACCCTTTTTAATGTTTTCAAGAGAAAGGAGGACAGACTGATCGGTCTGAAGTCCTTTGGGTTGGTATGGGATGCCTTCCCTGCTGTGGGTATGAAGACTACACGAGCTTCTCTCCAGCTTTTGGGAATGTACGAGAATTTTAGACAAGCATTATAAATTTGCAATAGCCAGGAAGTTACATATACAGCCCCTTGCTGAATATCCGCGGGAATGATACCATCTGGCCCTGGAGATTTATAGGGGCTGAAGGATTTGATGGCCCACTTTAGATGAGTGTCGGTCAATTGGAAAGGGGAGGGGTTACTTAAAGAATGATCAGTCACAGGAGGACTGTGATCAACGAAGGTTTCACTCCCCGGAAAATGAGTATTCAGGTATTCTAACGTCTCGATCCCAGAATCGGTCCAGTGACCATCAGTTTTCTGGATACAGCCGAGAGCCCTAGGGGTCGTATTGAGGAGTTTTCGAGGTCGGCTAGTCTCCGAGGAGCTTTCTATGCTACCACAGAAATTCCTCCACGACGCCCTTTTGGCTTTTCTTATAACGTACTTAAGTTCCCTTTGCTTAGATTTAAAGGGAAACCAGTCATTGAAAGCCTAGGCTCTATTAAAGAGACTTCTACATACCTTTCGTAGCTCTGAAATCTCCGAGGTCCACCATAAAGGTTTGGTTTTTCCTCTAGGTTTGGAAGAATTGCAAGCCGATTTGGCAGCAGTGTTAAAAAGTGCTTTAATGGAGTTTACCTCTCGATCAATATCGTAGTGGTTATTAATAGTGGGTGGAGCAGGCTGTATGCCAGACTCAATAATGGCTTGGAACTTTGCCCAATCAGTACGCTTCCTATTGATGAGACTAGTAGAACCTGCAGAGTCTGTAGGATCTAGTTTATCAATGGTGAAGTTAAAATAATTATGGTCAGAAAAAGAGCACTCTTCCGAGACACTCCAGTCTTTTAGTAGGTGTGACGAGTGTTCACTTACTAGAGTGAAATCGAGAACCTCCCTTCTATTTGAAGTAATGAAGGTTGGCTCGTTCCCCCTATTAGCAATAACTAAGTCATGAGTAAGGATAAAATCAAAGAGAGACTCACCTCGTTCATTTGTGTCCATGCTGCCCCACATCTCGTGATTGGCATTGGCGTCGGCACCGATGATAACCGGGGTCTGTTCGCTGTTAGCCTCTGCAACCAGAAGCTTCAACATTTCGTGCGGCGGTGATGCACCGTGGTCATGGGCCATGTAGCTGGAGACGATCCAGGTGGCCATGGCGTTGATCACAATAACCATGGCCACGTTGTCTTTATCGCTGAACCTGGAGAGTAAAAGAGCGTTAGTGCTATTTTTGATAAGGATACAGGATCTGGGTTTACCTTGACCCTCCACATACACGGTGCGGTATTCATTAATATTAATTCCGCAAACCCGGCCATTAACGACCCATGCTTCTTGGACCAGTATGAGCTCCTCTCCTTTTTGAGACAGGCGGAGGAGCAAGGCTGCAGATGCAGTGATGGAGTGGTGAAGGTTAATCTGTAAAACCTTCACCATCATTAGGGTGAGCGATCATGGTGACGTCGATGTCCTCCTTTTCAGACAAAGGAGGAGCATCGGCGTCTGTGGCGACAAGACCCATTTTTCCGAAAAAGTCGCCAACTAGTTCGGAGGTCGACATGACACTCCCATCATCGGAGAGAGTGTCGATGTCTGATTGAGGCAAGGCCTCCAAGAATGCCGCAGCTTCTGCTGAAAGCTCTTCATTGGTTTCCTGCCCAGCAACTAACTTGTCGCATCTATAGACTCTGAGAGAGATCGACTCGAAACCGTAGTTGATCTCTCCCTTGCTGGCATTGACAGGTGATAACGACTCTTCATTTAAAATGATGAGCGCTTCACGAAGGTGGCCCTTTGGATTGCTGACCTTGGCGACCTTCCAATCGTGGGTGGGAAGCACAAGGTTGCTTAATTTGATGAGCTCCAGGATTTCATCTGGCGAGGAGGGCTCTGCGGGAATCCAAGCCTTGGAGCGTGGGCGATTGGGGGTTTGGTCTTTTGGTACAGCCGCAAGCTTAGCACCAGGCCAAACCCCCCCCAACATCGCAATGGCAGCCTTGTACAGATCCGCGGAGCGTTGGTCTGTACAAGCCACCAATTTAATATGGCCCTGAAACCAACCGGCATCACGACAACTGGGCGACGGACCTGGGTTAGCCGCAACAACATCTTTGTAAATGTTGCGGAGGTCCGCTTGCACCACCGTCGCTATTATTGGAGTCCAGATGATGGCCCAGATGAGACTATCTTTCGCCTGGGTGGTGCCAGTCTTGGCCGTTTATGGTCTTGACGGACAGTATGGGCGGCTTGCTCAGTCGACCTCTGTCGTTTCTGATTAGCCTTCGGGGATGGCGGGGGTGGACGGGCTCCAGAATTCTGTTGAGTATATAAGAGAGCAGCCTTATCCCTTGCGGAGAGCGAGGAAGGATCAACCTGTTCAGGATCTGAAGGCTGACCTTCTGGTCTTGTACGCCCGTGTTGACGCGGTGATATGGGCGCGAGCACCAGAGGTGGAAGCGGTGCTGGGACCTGTACTGGTGGAGGTCAAGGCCGGCTTAGTTGCCGAATCCCGGGCTACACCAGTTAGGCGAACGAGCGGGGAAACAACCCTAGCACCTGGCACAGCTGCCGAAGTGGTTGGGGTGCTCGAAACAAGCGATCGAACGCTTGAGCGGGATGTGCTGGCGCTTGTACTGGAAGGTTATGAGGCTAGCTTAGTAGCTGAGGCCTTACCGGTACCAGACAAACGAGCACGAAGAGGAGCACCACCCACACCTGACATAGTTGCCTGGGTGACGAGCGTGCTCGAAGAGGGTGTGGGTTTTGATGACGACGAGGGTGGTATGTTGGCCAAAACTCTCGTCGACACCGTAGGTCTGGTGGAAGAAGCACCAGAAGTTGACGCACCAGATGTTGTAGGTGGTGAATGGTTGGCAGGCCTTATCAATCTATTGAGCTCTCCATGCGGGTTGGCCTTAGGTTTTGGGTTTTTGTGTGTTTTTTGGACGTATTCATGATTGTTGGGTCCCCACTCATGGCCGCTATCTCCGTCCGGATGTGTAGTCACCTTAATGGTCCCGTGGTTATCTATGCCGAAGCAGGAAGGCCACGCGAGGGTTGGTACAAGTCCTTATGAGAGCAAGTACTCAGAGCCAGACCAGTGCTAAATGGGAGTCCTCTCAACCAAACCTACACCGCCAACCTAATGGCGACGGACTTCGAACGTACCATGAGGCCTGCCAGAGTTTTAACGGGACGGAGACAGTTGTGACCTTGAACTGGAGCCGTTCACAGAAGGTTTCACCATGCTGCTATAAGGTCCAGAAGCCACAACCACCAGCCCAGAAGCAATCAATACGAATAGGATGTCGTTGGAGTAATAGTGGACAAATAGAGGTCGTGCCGTTTGGTACCTGACGTCCCCCCCATCAAAGGAAAACGCCAGAATACCGGGGATGTGTTTTATTTAAGAGAGTTTGCTCCCTCCGCCTGATCTATCTTAGCCAGTTGCATATCAGACATCTGATGTGCCCTGTTATATGATAAAAGTTTACACCAGCTGGCTGACATGCAACCGTTACCAGCTGTCACCACAAGAAGGTGATAGACCACACTACCATTAGACCACTCAATTACGGCACATATCGAAATACGTGTTGGTCCCCTTGAGTGACTGATGGCTTGACAGCCCTCCTCGAACGAGTTATAACAAAAACATTTGAATAGATTAATTCCAACACTCCTCTCATTTAAATGATGTTACGCCGTATTTCTCCCGTATCAATTTGATGCAGGCAGCTGGTAGTGGCTTGGTCAATAGATCTGCCACCATAGTTTTCGTTGGGCTGTACGAGCATTTGACGATTTTCCTTTTGTCAAGGACTACCCTTGACAAAATTGTATCGCCTATGTATTTCGATCGACCTAGTTTCTGGCATACATTCGTTATTGCATGAGATCGTTGGCAATGCACTTCGCACTTCCATTTTGATGAGGGTAACATATATCATATGTATGTTATACTCCTATTTTTATATAAACACACATTATATGCTATCGCTATATTTTTATGTAAACCTAAACCTAAGTTATAGTTCTATTGTTATGTAGACACATATGTATGTAAATGTGTATGCATACAATTGTAGATTAAGGAAATTAAGAATAAGCAAAACTAGGATAAGAATTTTATATTTAAGATTGATATTTCCAAATAAAGATTCAGTGATGAACAAGAGTTTCATGGCTCAACATCTAAATTAAGAAACAAGAGTTTCATGATTTAATGTATCTAGCGACGAGGATAACCGAAAACACACAAAAAAGAAAAACAGAAATTTTTTTTTTTTAAATCATATTGTGCAACGAAAAAAAATCCTTTTTCAAGTGAAAAATTTGTTTTTATATGTGAAACATTACATCGTCCACAACGACTCGGCTGTCGTTATAATAATAAAATATAAGGTTACTAAATAGTAATCCTTTAATTCATAGTAATCTTTTAATTCAAAATACTCCTTTAATTCTTAATTCGAAATAAACAAAACAAAAAAAAAAAAATAAGAAAACATTTTGCAATATTAAAGAACATTGATAAATAAAAAGTTAAGTTTCTATGTAACAACAAAAAAAAAATTGCAAATTGTAAATTGCAACAACGAAGTACTATAAGTGAAGAATTCATACATACACATATCAACGAATTGTGAACGGAAACAACATCTACAACAATAACTACATCAATAACATCACCATCAATACAGAACCAACGACAGCAGCGGCAACAAAAACCCCAAAAAAGACAACAACTGAAGTAATCGAGACTAGCCAAGTGAGCTCGCAACGAAAACAACAGCGTATAAAATCATACAACAGCTGCAGCATCCACAGATCCACTACATCTCTAACAGTATGTAAAATGGACGCTAGCGCAATAAGTATATTTAATTTAACAATTAATTTTATAAAAAATATAGAACAGTTCAACGGTACGGACAAGAACCACTTACCTGACTTTTTAGCACAAGTAGAAAATATAACACCGACTTTAGAAACCTTTGACGAAAACAACAGAAGAATTTTTTTTAACTACTTGAATGCGTAGGGGAGGTAAGGCAAGTCCTTCATAGATATAACCCTCCAGAAGATTGGACAGCACTTAAAGACATTTTAAAAGCTAATTATGGCGAAAAACTTACCATTAACGAACTAATGGATAAGATGAAAACTCTTAGGATAGTTGGTACAATTGGGAAGTACCATTATCAAATTAATATATTAAGAAGTAGAATGAACAACAGAAACCTCACCCACTTTGATGAAGTCATGTTTTGAAACTTTCAAGAGTCGGTTGCCAGTACCAACTAGGACATTGATTCTAGCTAGGAATCCCGACACAATAGAAGAAGCGTTTAAAATAATTAGGGAAGCAAGACATCAAAACTTACCGGCATTGGGTTGTAATCAGTCTAATTTTCAAAGTTCTACATATAGAACTAATTTCAGCAATGACGTTAGGAACAGGAGGGCAACTTATAGAAATTACGGAAATAATAATTATAGATATGGTAATAACTATCATCAAGATAACACTAATAACTATTGTTTAAACGTATTCCAAAAGATAACACAATTTAGTTTTCACTTTATAAAGGTTTTAATACAAATTCAAAATGTTATAATTGCACTTCGTGTGCGTTTGATGCGATTCAGATTCGCTTAGGTACAAGTATAAGTAATAATAAAAAGTGAGTCAATAATGAGTGAGTGGGGAGCTTTTATAGCCGTTGCCACGATAAAATAACAAATTATAAATATGAAAGCTTATAGTTAACAGAGCATAATACATAATTTAGTACAAGTACTATATTCAAATTAATATATGTCTATTACATTGTTGTTCTATTAACAATTCAAAATACTGCAGAAAAGAAAAACATTAGCAAATGCATTAGTTGGAACTCTCTCCAACAACTATCAAAACGATAACTATAATCATATAAATAATAATAACAATAATATTAATAACTATGATTACCAAAATAGAAATCTTAGTAATTATCAAAACGGCAGTGGTAACCATTACCAAAATAAGAATTATAGTAATAATTATCAAAACCAACCCAATCAAAATAGAAAAAATAGCACTAACCATAATAATAACAATAATAATAATGGTAGGAACCAAATACAAGAACCAATCGACAACAGAGTTCAATTATCAGGGCAAACGAGAAACACCACGAACTCAAATCGTAGTAACCGACCCTTTCCAATGGATATTGGAAATAACAACGTAAATTTTCGTGCGGAAGGACCAAGCAACTTCCCTATATAGTCATCAAAAACTCAATGAAGACATTGTATTTTTTGATCGACCGAAATGGAAACATAATGTAAATGTCGTAATTAGGGCAATGGGAATGGAAGTTCAAGTTAAGAAAATTTGTAAGTTTCCAATTTTTAAAGAATTTAATTTAAAAGATTATGATTGCGAATTTTTAGAATACAGTTTTAATAACACGTTTGACGGTTTAATCGGTAACAATATTTTATCAGATCTGAATTGCGTTATTGATTACCCAAATAGACATTTAAAAACAAATAAAACAATTATACCTATTTACCTAAATAAAGAAGAAGAAGTTTATGGAGAAATTGCGTACAATGAAAACCCCATCGAAATATTTAATAACGAAACCAGAGAATGTGACTTTTTGAATAAATTTAATACTGACCATCTAAATCATCAAGAAAGAAGATTACTATTTGAAACAATAAAAAAACATAAAAAAAACTTTTACAATGAACATGATAATCTAACCTTTACTAACGAGATTAAGCATAAAATTACCACCAAAAACGATATTCCGGTATACTCAAAAATGTATAGGTACCCAGAAGTACACAAGGAGGAAGTTAACAAGCAAATAGATAGTATGCTTAAACAAGGAATAATTAGAGAATCTAATAGCCATTACAACAGTCCGTTATGGATGGTGCCCAAGAAGCTTGATAACTCTAATAAACAAAAATGGCGTTTAGTAATCAATTATAGGAAACTGAATGACAACAATTGAGGACAGGTTTCCAATTCCAAATATAGAAGATATATTTGATAAATTGGGAACGTGTCAATATTTTTCAACTTTGGATTTGGCCAAAGGATTCCACCAAATCGAAATGGGCCCTTATGATGTTCATAAAACCACCTTTTCTACAGCCAATGGACATTATGAATTTCTTCATATGCCTTTCGGCATACGAAATGCGGCAGCCATTTTCCAAAGAATGATAAACAATGTATTACAAAAATATATTGGAAAAATTTGCCTTGTCTACTTAGACGATATTCTAATTTTCTCTACTAGCATAGAAGAACATATAGAATCCCTTAACATAATACTTGACTGCCTAAATAAAGCCAATCGGAAAGTTCAACTTGATAAATGTAACTTCTTATCAAAGGAAACAGAATTCCTAGGTCATGTAGTAACATCTGAAGGAATTAAAAACCAATCCAAAGAAAATTGAGGCAATAGAGGTAATTACCTTACCTAAAACCCAAAAAGAAATTAAGTCTTTCCTTGGCATAACAGGATATTATAGGCGTTTTATTAAAGATTATTCGAAGATAGCCCATCACCTTGTTAAATACTTGAAAAAGAACTCTAAAATAAATCTCAAAGATAAAGATTATATTGAGGCTTTTAACAAACTCAAACTTTTATTTAAAAGTGACTCGATACTTACACACCCAGATTTTAAAAAACCTTTCACCTTAACTACAGATGCAAGCAATTTTGCACTAGGGGCGGTCTTAATGCAAAATAGTAGAACTATTGCTTTCGCTAGCCGTTCTCTTAATGGACATGAAAAAAATTATAGCACCATCGAAAAAGAGGTACTTGCCATAGTTTGGACAACAAAATATTTTAGGCCTTATTTATTCGGTCGTAGGTTTACAATCAAGACGGATCATCGCCTTAAAGAACCAAATTCCAAGTTACAGCGTTGGAAGATTAAATTAAACGAATTTGATTTTGATATTGAGTACATAAAAGGAAAGCAAAATGTTGTAGCAGATGGACTAAGTATAATTTTCCAGGAAGAGCCAGGGAAACAGAATTTATTGGTACACTTGAATGAATTAGATGAGGATGATATTCAAACCGTACACAGTGCAGAAACTGACAGTATGAATTTCATCAGGATTACCGAAAATCCAATAAACATTTTTAGAAAACAAATAATTTTAAAAAAATCAGAGAGACAAACAATTAGCAGAAAAATATTATATAGAAACAAAATTAGGGACAGAATTAATCTAAGTCCACAAAGCAATTTACTAGAAATAATGAGGGAAAAATTACCAGAAAAAGGGCTAGTTGTGATATTTTGCCCCGATGATCAACTTTTTGTACAATTTCAAGATCTATACATAGAATATTTTATAAATAACAAAAATCTTAAAATTATGAAACATAATAACTCAAGAACATAACAAAAATAATCACAGGGGAATTAATGAAGTTTTTCTAGAGTTAAAAACTTCATGCTATTATCCAAATTTACAAAAAGAGATCCAAAAGTTCATAAACAACTGTGAGATCTGTAATAGAGCGAAATTTAACAGAAAACCTATCAAACACTTTTTAAATATTACAAAAACTCCCGAAAGACAACGAAATAGTACATTTTGATATTTGGTACCCACAAAGAAATATAATGTATCTCACAAGCATAGACAAATTTACCAAATACGCTACTGCCCATCCATTAAAAGATAGAACTTGGGTATCAGTAGTGGAGGCAATTAAACATCGAATGCAATACTTAGGGAAACCAGACAATTTAGTCACTGACAAAGAATTAGATGCTTTAGCAGTGAAAGAGTTCCTTACAGATAGCGGAATTAATCTTCATCTGACAACTACCTATTTAAAAACCAGAAATTCAGATGTTGAAAGATTACATACATTCGAATTTTTTATGCTGACCCAAATAATAACGATAATTTGCAAGAAAAAGTTTTTAAAGCAGTCACTACATACAATAATACCCTAACCTCAACCACTAATTTACGACCCATAGACCTAATAAATAATACTATTTCAAGAAAAGAAATACAAACACTTTCAGAAGCTTAGCATCAAGATAAAATTAGAAGAATTAATGCAATTAATAATAAAAATAATAAAACAGATACCACGAATTTTGAAAATGAATTTGTGAATAATACAAGAGTTAGCAAGGCACAGCCCCAATATAAAAAAAATCAGTAACTATAGTAAGGAAGGGAATCATTTAGTTTCTAATGACAATCAATTTAAAAAAGTGTATAAAACGCAAATAAAAAGGAAATTAAAATTCCAAAAACTACCAGAATCAAACATTGATGACTCAACCACTTAAAACTTTAACAAAACAAAAGCATTGAAACGATAGACGATGACGTTAACGAAAAATTATTTCAAAACTGCGACGATAGGGAAATCCTACTAAATAAAAATATTTAATAAACTTTTATAATTGCAAAATAAATTTGTGTAATGAAACATTTTTTAATAAAAAACAATAATAGAAATATATTTATCCAGATAAGAACATAAATATTAATTTTGAAGAAAAAAATAAATGTTAAAATAAAAATGAATCAATAATAAAAAAAAAACAAAAAAAAAAATATTAAACAAATAAAAGAACTAATATTTCATAAAAACGTATCTATGAAAAGAAATATATATTTCATAAAAACGTATCTATGAAAAGAAATATATCATTTATAGTAATGATAATTGCCATAGTTGTGTTATATTGTTATTCTAATTTATGTAAAAAACAAAAAGATGAGAATGTAAACATTGAATTAAATGTAATCCCACCAACAACTCGTTCAACAGGGACTGTTGAATCTAGGGGTGGAGGAGTCATATCCGTCCCATTCAAATAATATAACAAGAAACATTATTTGAATAGGCACACTATTCATTATCTTCCTTATTTAAAACTATACGATCGTCACGTAATCCAATTCTGGCATACATTCGTTACTGCATGAGATCGTTGGCAATGCACTTCGCACTTCCATTTTGATGAGGGTAACATATATCATATGTATGTTATACTCCTATTTTTACATAAACACACATTATATGCTATCGCTATATTTTTATGTAAACCTAAACCTTAAGTTATAGTTCTATTGTTATGTAGACACATACAGGGCCGTAGCAAGAAATTTTTTTCGGGGGGGGATTTCATTCAAAGAAAATATTTAAAAATAATTTTTATGAAACTGATTTTTAAATACAATAAATTAAATCGATAATACATTTGATGGACCCTATAAAATTAAAATTTTAGGAACAATTTTCCGATTTTGTTTAATCTTAACCTCAAAAAAATGGCCAAAAGTGGCAAAAAATTCACAGAGTAATCAAATTAAATTTTTTCAAATAAATATTAATCAATGCATTTTTTATTATCGTGAGGGACATAATTTCATTAACTCATTAACTTCCCACTACTGGTGATGTACCCAACCTCAAAAAAATTACCAAAAATAGTAGGGGCTCATTTTTTTCAAATGATCATATATGGAAATTTGAGCCATTATCAATGATAAGGAACCCGGATGAGGTTGGCTTATATTCCATAAATTCGTGAAGTCACAGCATTGAAAGAGATCTTTCTAGTCGTGGTGCTCTGAGCAATAATGCTTTAAAGAATTAATTATATTTTAAAACTGCATGGGTTTTGCTAATAAGATGGAGTTTTTGCGAAAGGATTTTACACGTTGAACACGAATCTGAGGTCAAAAACTTCCCATCACGTCACGTTTTAGAAAAAAAAATGGGGTTCAAGCAAGTCTAATTTTACAAGGATCCGATAATGTTTTCTATTTTTATTAATTTTTAAACTTTTCTAACTGATTCAGGACGAAACTTTAAATCAAAAACAGTTACTGACCTAAAAAAACTATGAATGCAGAAGTACTCAGTATCACCTTCTCTTTTTGAATCCGTAGTCAAACCTCATGTCGAGGGTTGGTCAGAACCCCCAAAACGGCCTTGGACACATATGTATGTAAATGTGTATGCATACAATTGTAGATTAAGAATAAGCAAAACTAGGATAAGAATTTTATATTTAAGATTGATATTTCCAAATAAAGATTCAGTGATGAACAAGAGTTTCATGGCTCAACATCTAAATTAAGAAACAAGAGTTTCAAGATTTAATGTATCTATATGCTGATGTTAGATTACATTTTCATTCAAAGAGACGTAAATAATTCAACAAATCTGAAATTTGGCACACTTTCATTAGATTTATAGGCTGACAGATAAGATTTATTTTTCTTTCTTATTGGCAATAAAATATCGCTCTTTTGCTTCAAGACTGTCATAATCTAAAAAAAGAGTATACAGTTAAGCAAGGCGTATTTAATATAATAGTCATTTTAAAGAGCAAAAGTTATAATGTTAAAAACAGCTTCTGTTGTGAATAATTAAATTTAGAATTTTGACACTAACCTTACTTTTGTTTATTTACATTTTGCACTATTTTGAAACTATAACATTTGACGCTCCATATAAAAAGAGAGAGTTCTCAGGGATGATTCCACCCTATTAAATACGCCTTGCAGTTAAGGTCATATACAGAAATAATTGTTATTTAATGCTTTACCTTGCGTAAAACAATTATGGCTGTATTTTATGAACTAACCTCGTGAGATGAGTATTTGTCGTTATTGCGTTCTACGGAGTGGTAGTTCACTGAAAGCTTTAAATGAGATTTACTCAAAAACTTGTTTGTTTGACTTAGCGGTAAAACTTTTTAAGCTATTTACATGGCATTACGTGATGAGAAACGATGAAAATTTTACGGAAATTATATTTTTATATACATACTGCAAAGCTAAGTAATAAACAAAAAACGAAAATGAGAGGTAGTACTTGCGATCGACGATGTGTAAACATCAGTGTTTAGCAGTGTACATACTTTTAACTTATATTTATATGCTTGTTTCATGTAGTTATTTATTTACTTGGTCTATGAATATAAAGTTCTCACTACTACTACTATTATGGCTCAAGAGCCCCTGGAGGGCCTAGGCAAGACTTTTCGCATTTGTGTGAGTTATGTTTATACACGAATTGAAATATTAGAATTAATTTAGGATAATTCAGAATTATTCGTTCATTTTATTCCGAATCTGAAAACCAATTGCTGTCGTCTTATAGTTGCATCCGATGTACGTGTTTGTTGGTCATCATTGCTTTCGCTTCCTAAATGAAATATTTGGAATATTCTTACATTAGATTAATTATTTTAAAGAAGCTTTTTACTATTTACTTACATGTTCAAATTTGTTTTTTTTTCGCGGTTGTTAAACTAAACTTCTAACGTCAGACGATGTATAGAATTTGACAAATGTTTTGCTGTATCATATGTCGTGTTTTTATTATTTTGATATTTTGTCATAGGTGTATAAATATGAAATGCGGTTTTTTGCTTAAAAAAGGTATTAATTTAATTAACAAAATGAATGAACTCAATATATTGGCCATCGTTAACTATGACTTTTCACCATGTTTGATGATTTCCGTCCCAGTACCAAATCTCATTTTTTTTAAAGCTAACCATCCATCAAGCCAATTGAAGGGGTGTTATAAGGCCATATGCATTAAGGCCATAATGGCTTTATTGCACTTTTGATTGGGAAATAACGCCATATAGCATACGAAAAAATTTGGGCGTTATGACCGCCTTAGGAATGACAATAATGCCCAAAATCATTTTAGGCGGTATGGCCGCCCCGAAAAAGGTCAAAACACCCAGAGAGCGTTATGACCGTTTTTGTGATTTTTTCATTAAAATTTTAAAAGTAAACCAAATTTACTTGTATAAGAAAATGCAGTTTTATTTCGGGCTTTTTTACAAATTGGTTTTCTTAAATAAAAAACTCTTCCGTATTTCTCGATATTAGTATGAAAGCGAATGGGTAAACCTATAAAAAACAAAAGGGAAAAATATACTCAAATAGGAAATAGGTATTACAAAAATAAAGAAAAAATTAAAATGTTTAAAAAAATCGCCATTATGGCGTTATTGTCGTTTCGGAGTGAAATAAAGACATATCACAAATATGGCGTTATTTCCCAATCAAAAGTGCAATAAAGCCATTAGGGCGTTAATGCATATGACCTTATAGCACCACTCCAGCCAATTTCTCACTTCGTACGAATTGAAGTGCTTTTCCGAAAGGCCGTACGGGAGCGATCAAAACGAGTAGTAGTTGGAAAGAGCCAAGTCTGGTGAATTCAGCGGGTGGGGTAAAACGTCCCATTTGATATTTTCCAAATAAATTTTAACACAATCAGCAACATGGGCCGAACATTATCATGTTGAAAAATGACTTTATTATGGCGTTTGGCAAATTATGGTCGTTTTTCCTTTAATGGTTGATTCAATTTGATTAGTTGTTGTCGGTATCGATCAGCAGTAATCGTTTTACCAAGTTTTAGCAGTTCATAAGAGACAATTCCCATCTTCGAATTTTTTCGCTGGTCCTCAACGGTCTTTGTTACTAATGTCAAAATCACAACTTTTAAATTTTTTAAATCATCGTTCACAAGTGGAGCATGTTCACCATAAGCGTCTACCAGCAATCGACAACCTTCATCAGCCGTTTTCTTCAAATGAATTAGGGTTAAATTCCTCGCAAAACTTTTTTCTCTGGCATAAAATTTGACATTTTTGAAGTGAAAAAAATATTTGGGTTGTACAATCGCAACCTATGACAAACTGGACCTTATTGAATATTACTGTCTACTCTCCAAAACGCCATATTGATTACACAGTGTTACAAAATTTAGTGGAGTAGATATACCTGGGAAGTCATACCATTTTTCTTGTAGGTCTTGTTGAGTAAAACAAGAGTCTGTACTTGAAATTTTCCAAACACCCCCAAAATCTCGATTTACCGTTAAAAACCCGGTTTTGGGTACCTTTGGGCACTTATAAGCCTGTAGATTGGTTGATTATCAACAGATTTTCAGTTTCTTACCGGTTTTAGAAAAAAGACCTTTCGAATGATATATATTTTATTAAGGAAAACTTGAGAAACTTATGTGTATTTGTCCATTTTTTTTTTTTCCTTCGAAGCGCTTTCCAATTTTAGCCATTTCTTAGTGATAATGTTCGCCTTGTTCATCGCTGAACTGGCCCAGGTTATTTGAGAAGAAGTCCAAATGCGATTGCAAGAAATTAATTTTTAAACACATTTAACGGTTTTTCAGACAAGTGCTTAAAAAGTGCACCATTTCAATCGGAAATTGCAAAGCAACCATGCGAACAACAAATTTAGTTTTCGATTGAGTAATAAAAACGAGTATCGTTTAGCGAGACGCTACGAAATATTGACTGAGCGAGAAACGAAGCGAGTTAATTTTCACGCAACAGCGAAGTTAAGTGGTTGTGAAACTTCACGAAAAGTGCATGTGTCTTATTTTATTTCTTTTTTGCAATTGTTTTATAAAAAATAAATAAAAATATAATTAAATATGTATATACATGTATATATGTATAAATGTATATATACATATATATTTTGGTTTAAAACAAACAAAAAAGCAAAAAAAAGAGTAAAATAAAATGACGCAGCAGTGAGAAATTATGAATGCATGAATAGATACTCTATATTTTTTCTCTCCTCTCTGTCTCAACTAAAGTAAGCACGAAGCAGCGAATGAATGAGCGGAAGTGCTTATTTAACGCATTCTTTCTTGCGCTTGTTTAGCGCTAAAAGTACTGCACTAAACAAGTGCTTGTCTCCTAGGACATGCAATGCTAAAATTTATATGGAACACATGTGCTTGTAGTGCACCTAAATGCTTGCAATCAAGCACTTGTTTAGCGTTATTCTAGTACTTCCATTTACCGCTCGGCATGTTCCAGACCATTTTACCATACGCCCTTAAAAATTCATTAACAACCGTAACATAGTCGTCACTTCTGTGATTACCAAGAAAATTATCGTATAGCGCAACAAAACTCTTCCATGCATGTTTTTCAGTTCTATTGAAAAATTTTTCATAAAGTTCACATAGCTCATAATTTTAAGAATTTGAGATCCAATGAAAATACCCAAAAATTCATCAAAGAGATAAACACGATGAAAAAGTATTAAATATGGAAACAAATAAATTAATACCTCCTTTTATTTTGGCTTCATTTCGCTTTGGGAACACTGCTTTAAGATGACAAAATGCGTCGCCGTTACGTTACGTAAAGTTACGCCGTAACTTAAGATGCATTGGTGGCAGAATAACATCTTCAGCTTTAACTAATAGGAGGTTTAAAACGTTTTTCCGGTCTATTTAATGCGACTCACGAGATGGCGAATCGGTGCACGACTATCCCATTCACAAAGATGCGCTATGCGATAATTCCCATAGTAATCACAGAAGCGACGACTATTTCACGGTTGTTAATGAATTTATAAGTGCGTATGCTGCAACATGGCCATAAAAATTCATTTCCTGAATTCGCATTTGGACTTCTTCTCAGATAACCTGGGTCAGTTCAGCGATGAACAAGCCGAACATTTTCACCAAGAAATAGCTACAATTGAAAAGCGCTTGGAAGGAAAAAATAAAATAAAAATGATTATTAAAATTATTAGGCTTTGAATGAACAATGATGCCAGAAGAATATCAAAAAGTTCATAGAACTAGCAGATAAGACAATCGTTTCAGAATCAGCTACGGTTCCTCATCAGTGATCTTTGTGATAGTTCTCTAATTTAAACAATCTTTATAAGTGAAAATACTGTAAAGTAAATGAGAATTACAAAGACAGTTATTTTCATTGAATAGCAGTGAGGTCAACTTTTGTTTTTCAAAATCCGCTAAATTGAAGAAAAAAACGCGTATTTTCTTTAAATAAGCGCTAAATTTTTTCTTTATGAAAATGTTAAACACAACATTTTTTTATATATGTATTAAAAAGAAAATTAATTAAATACCATGTATTTTTAAAGTTTTTAATTCACAGCATTTCTAAATTATACAATCACAAGAAAAACTATAATAAGATAATGGAAAAAGAGTATTTTATACACTTTGATCACAATAAAATATACAGAGTAATAATTTATAACTATCACATATCGATGTCGAAGTCTATATTCTCTTCATTACTATCAGCTTTTTCTGGCCATAACATGCTCTTTAGTTTAAATTCAGAAGCATTATAAACACTATTGCTATTTATTTACGTCAAGAATTTTGCAGTTTTCACAAAATGAATTTTCGAGTTTTAATCCATTTTTTATATTAAGTAAAGAATTTATTGAATTGCGTGGCTTTTAAGAACTTTGGTTTAAAATAAGTTTATTACTCATTAGGATGATTCTCTATGTCTAGTATAATTGCACGATAGCACGAAATGCAAAAATATTATACTAAATTATACTACGATTCGAGAGCGCACATTGGACGATAGCTCGAAATGCAAAAATATTATACTAAATTATACTATGATTTGAGAGCGCACATTAACGAAGAAATGTAATATATAAGAAAATGTAAACACAGAGAGTGAGAGAGAGGCGCCGAGTTGCATTTAATATCCCAGCGGTAAATGGAAGCACTAGAATAGCGCTAAACAAGTGCTTGATTGCAAGCATTTAAGTGCACTACAAGCACATGTGTTCCATATAAATTTTAGCATTGCATGTCCTAGGAGACAAGCACTTGTTTAGTGCAGTACTTTTAGCGCTAAACAAGCGCAAGAAAGAATGCGTTAGATAAGCACTTCCGCACGTTCGTTCGCTGCTTTGTGCTTACTTTAGTTGAGAAAGAGAAGAGGGAGAAAAAAATATCGAGTATCGATTCATGCATTCATAATTTTTCGTTGTTGCGTCATTTTATTTTATTTTTTTCATTTGCTTTTTTTTATTTTAAACCAAAAATATATATGTATATAATAATATAATTATATATATATATTACATTTTTATTTATTTTTTATAAAACAATTGCCAAAAAGAAATAAAATAAAACACACACACTTTTCGTAAAATTCCACAACCACTTTACTTCGCTGTTGCGTGAAAACTAACTCGCTTAGCTTCTCGCTCAGTCAATCGTTCGTAGCGTCTCGCTGAACGATACTCGTTTTTATTACTCGATAGAAAACTTCATTTATTGTTCGCATGGTTGCTATGCGATTTCCGATTGAAATGGTGCACTTGCAAGCACTTTTTAAGCACTTAATTTTGAAGCACTTGTCTGAAAAACCGCTGGGATACTACTCTTCATTGCATTGAACATAAACATGGGTATCGATGTAGGAAAAGTTTTTAAGTGTTGCAGAATGGATTGACGTGTATTTTGTTTTTGTTTCGTTGTACGGATTGGGAAGTTTTACAATTTCTAAGAGAATCACCCTATTGTTTCGATAAAAAATGTTCTTAGGATTATTAAGGAAATGGATTATTTCGCGGACAATTTAGTGTCTTTTAAATTGATAAAACGCGCTAAAAACCTCGCTGACCGCTAAATCACTTTTTTCCGCGTTTTAATTTTCAAAAAGCACTAAATTTAGCGGGAAAAGCGCTGAGTTGGCCACACTGCTGAATAGTATTATTGAAAGGAACTACAGTTCTATGAACATGTAAAAATGATTTCAAAATATTGTTGGCAGTGTGGCCAACTTAGCGCTTTTCCCGCTGATTTTAGTGCTTTTGGAAAATTAAAACGCAGAAAAAAGGTGATTTAGCGCTCAGCGCGTTTTTTCAATTTAAAATATCTTTTAAAAATCAAAGTAATTTTCATTTATTAGAAGTATCAGATGAAAAAGTTTAAGCGTATTGAGTTTTCTCGCATGAAGGAAAAAAATTTAACGCATTTTTTAAGAAAATACTCTTTTATTCTTCATTTTAGCGGATTTTGAAAAACAAAAGTTGGCCACACTGATTGTTGGTCACTCAACGAGAAACTGATTGTGCTGAATTTAAAAAAAATAACGGTTAAACACACATTTTTGAGTTGAATGGCCAAAAATTTGGTTTTCATAAAAAGTTTAAAAACTCAGTCAATTACTTACCGATTTTTAAAAACAAACTTGCGTTTTACTCACTGATAAACGTGTTTTAGAATAAATCCATAAGTAGTATAGCTCTTTTATAAAATAGTGTGTACAAACATCGTTAACGTTGAGAAAAGGCGAAAAAAGTGAACAAAAAATTGTGTTTGCTGGACAAATACACATAAGTTTCTCAAGTTTTCCTTAATAAAATATATATCATTCGAAAGGTCTTTTTTCTAAAACCGGTAAGAAACTGAAAATCTGTTGATAATCAACCAAGTTACAGGCTTATAAGTGCCCATAGGTACCCAAAACCTGTTTTTTTTAACGGTATATCAAGATTACGTATTATTTCATTTCTAAATGAAGTAAAGGGCCGTAGCACTGAGCATATACAAGTATAGAGACCTCAAATAGCCAAAAAAGTTATTTCACTAAAAACTTGTAGCCTGACTCCCAATCGTGTTTCGAAGCACTTCTGTAGCATACCAAACACAATATTGTGTTTGTTTCATTTCAATGTTCCGCATATTCGTTATTAGAAATTATCTATCATTCTGTTTTAGACTGCTGAAGTGTATGCACGGTGGTGGATTATGCGCGCAGTGCATTATTTGAATTGGAATATATGTATGTTGCTTCATTTCAGTATGTGTGTGTGCTTGCGTAGGAATAAATAAATGATTTTATATTTTAAAAGTTTTGTCTTTTCCGTTTGTGAACGCAATAGCTTTGCATGATCGTATTGTACATTGTATGTGCAGAATGTAGAGAACATTTTTCTATTGAAAATGATATTGCGGAACATAAAAATGATAAGCAATATTGGGTTATTATGCACCTACAATTTTATTTCAATGATCACAGCAGGATGTAATATACATGTTTTATATTTTACAATATTTCTAAACAATATTGTTCTGTTCTAATTTAAGAAACTGAAATTAATTATTCTGTGAGTGAAAATAAGTGATTGAAGTAAAATTAAAATGTGTATATACCATTAAGAACAACTGGGATTCTTGTTGAATAACCTTTCCTCTGTATTCCGGTGTCAAAAACGACACCACCAACAAACAAAAAATGCGAGCAAAATAGGTAGAAATAACTTAGAGCTTATTTCTTCAGGAATGCGTTCTTTAACTATTTCTCCCTTTAAAAAAAAAGAAAATAACTGTGGCTAGGGCACCGACAATTTTATTATAAAAATTCTTTCTTTTAATTCTCGAGTCGAATCGACTAACATTTATTTAAATCTGATTTTTTCGCTTCTTATCCATCAATTGTCAACAAATGTTTTTTATATACTATTATTTTAATATGTTGTAAGTAAAAATAAAACAAAAATTTTGCCGTTTTCAGTTTAAAAATTCATTTTTAAAAGATACTGAGAGAAAATTTGTGCTACAAAATATGAACGATGTAAGTCTAATCGACTATCATTAATGCCCTAGGGCAGTGGTTCTCAAGTGGTGGGGTGCACCCCCCTGAGTTACATATACAATATGTATGTGCAACAAAACCTCATTATTATTAAAACTAATATAATAGAATTCATAGAAATCTGGTAACTCAGTAAATCGAAATTGTAATTAATTTATCCAAGACCAAAGAAGCAACACTTTCACAAAGTGCATTATCTATGTTACATATACATACACATTTTATGTTTTAGTACTTAGCTTAAGATCAATTAGAATGTAAGTAAGTTCTTCAGTAGTTTTTTACCTTTCAATAAACACACTTCATAAAAAATCTGTTGCGTGTTTTAACTAAAATTGATAAGTAAAAAATTAAAATGGCGCAGTCGGTAGGATGCGTTTAAAAGCCGCGAAGAAAAATTAAAATTTGCTGCAACCGCAAAATTAATAATTCTATTTATAAATTTATTGGGACTATAATGTGCCTATAATGTGCAACACATTAATCAGACGTTTGTAAAAGACACAAAATAATTGTGCGAAAAAAAATAATATAAAAAATTTATAATGGCGCAAGTGAACAGTGAAAAGACGCAGAATTATTGTACATGAAAAATATATAAAAAAGTAAGAAACATTATGAAGAGGAGAAAAGAAAACATTTGGCATACAAAAAAAATAAGAAAAATATAAAATTCTATATAATAAACTAATTACTTTTCTTAAAATATTATAATAAAGCGCATGCATTCACCATAACCTCACTTATGGTCATAGACAACGTGTACAACCGGAAATTGATAATTCGAGAACGAAAGAGTTCTAAATTGTGCGTGAAAAAAAGTGCAATTGAAATTACGAAATTCAATTTGACATAACCTCACTTAAAATCATAGACAACGTGTACAACCGGAAATTGACAATTAGAAAGAGAACGAAAGAGTTCTAAATTGTGCGTGAAAAAAAGTGCAATTGAAATTACGAAATCCAGTTTGACATAACCTCACTTAAAATCACAGAAAACGTGTACAACCTAAAATTGATGATGAAACAAAACGAAAAAAAGAACGAAATAGAAAGAAATAGTACAAAGTTGTGCGTATAAGAGTGCAATAGAAACTATGACACTTTGATTGAAATGAATCATGTTAGAAATATTTAAAATTGATAATTTCAAATAGAACAAAAAAAGAAAGAAGAGTTAAACTATTTAGCGTAAAACGAAGTGAAAAAAAGTGAAATAGAAACTATGACACTTTGATTGAAATGCATCATGGTAGAAATATTAAAAACTGATAATTACAAAGAGAACAAAAAAGAAAGAAAGAAGAGTTGAACTATTTTGCGTGAAACAAAGTGAAAAAAAAGTAAAATCAAAACTATGGAACTTTAATTAGAGAAAAAAAGGACAACAACATAGAATAGAAGAAAGAAAATGGAATACAAGTGAAAACAAAATTAAAGAAAGGAGCAAAAGAATCAAAGTTTACAATTAAAACCAAAACAAAAAGAAGAAAACAAATATAAACAAGTATAAATATAAACTATAAAAATTAAAATACAAGACAAAAAAAAAATAAATAAAAAGCAACAATAAAACACAAAACAAAATTTGTTAACTACGAAAAAAACCAACAATAACAATTTGTTTGCTTGTTGGAACTCAAAAAAAACAAAAATAAAATAAATAAATAACCAGAGCACTTATAAATTGATCACAATAATCTTGCATCAAACTTGGTATGAATGAAGTTGCAGAACCTCTGGAAAAACTGCTATCAGAATTGCAAATCAATGACAACCAAGAGTCAGCTGCTACAACAACAAGGAACATATCTTTATCGAACATGGCAAACGTAAATATATTTGAAATGCTGAAAGGAGTTCCTGTATATTCTGGCGAGCCAGAGATGCTGGAATTATTTATTAAGCATATAGAATCAATATTATTATATCCTGTTGACTTAGATTTAAAATTTAGAAGCATTGTACATTTCACAATTAGACAAAAAATTATTGGTAAAGCAAATCTTGTTCTTATTAATAACAATAATCCACCAGAATGGGTTGGAATAAAGAATATATTAAAAGCTAATTTCAATATTAATCAAAGCATTGAAAATATTATTTGCAATATAAAAATGTTAGAGTTTAAGAATTGTGTAGAAGAATTTTATGAAAAAATTTTAAACGAAATGACAAAATTAAATATAAAATCTAAACTAGATGAACCAGATTGGTATGATAGTAAACAAAATGAAAAAATGGTATTACAAATTTTTATTAATAAATTACCTAATTCTTCAAAGTTGATTTTAAATGCAAGAAACCCAAAAACTCTCCTTCAGGCAAAACAAATACTTATAGAAACAAACAATTTTTACAGGACAAATATAAATAATCAACATGCAATAAAACGTAGTGACAAGACTCCATCATACAACTCAGGTAATATGAAACAAAATACATTCGAAACAAAAGATTTTGGACGTCTTCATCAAAGCGGTTCTATAAACTTTGTGTCAAAAAATTCAGAACACTTTAGTAACAGTTTTCCAAGAAATTTTATACAAAGAAATTCAGAGCAATTTAATAGAAATTATCCGAGAAATTATTCACAAAACACGAACGCTAACTCAGGAAACTTCCGAAAAAATTATAACAGTGGAAATTATCGACGAAACAATTTTGCAAATAGTAACTTAGAAAACTTTGTGCAAAACCCTACAAAAGAAAATTCAGGAAAATTTAACAAAAGCAATCAAGCACAGGAACCAATGGAAGTTGACCATACACAAGCAGGAAATTTTCAATTGACCACCTACGAGCTCTTCCCTGCATAATCGTAAAAACTAAATCGATTCCTATTAAATTATTAGTAGACTCAGGAGCGGGAACCTCTTTAATTCAAAAGGGTTTATTTCATAATTCTTTTCAAACCAAATTAGAAAGACCGATATCATTAAAAACGATAAATTCAAATACGATTGTAGACTCAAAAATAACAATTCCTTTATTTAAAGAATTTAATGTTAACAATGTACAAGTCTAGATGCTTGAAACAGAAATATTAAGTGATTTTGATGGCATCATCGGTTGCAATATATTGAAGCCCTTAAAAGCACAAATTGATTTCGAAAAGTCAAAATTAGTAACTCGAAATGTTGTATTACCATTAACATTTGATATTACAAAAAAAATATTAACTGATGACGAGATATTTAATTTCTCAAACCAAACGACCAATACCGACTTTATACCTCCAAAATTAGAACAAATTATTCAAAAATTTAAGCTAAACAATTTTAATATGGAAGAAATGAAGCTTGCAACAGAAACCATAAAAAAATTCAAAAATGTTTTCTTCTTCGAAGGAGATAATTTATCAGCAGTAGTGAGATACAAACATAATATACCCACAAAAAATGATATCCCTGTATTTTCTAAAACCTACAGATATCCTGAAGTGCACAAAAACGAGGTTGATAAACAAATCTCAGAAATGTTAAGTTCTGGTATAATTGTTAAATCAGTCCATATAACGCACCTATATGGGTAGTCCCCAAGAAAATTGATAAATCAGGCAAACAAAAGTGGGGTGTAGTCATTGACTACCGAAAGTTAAATGACGTTACTATTGAAGACAAGCTTCCTATACCCAATATAGAGGACATTTTGTCAAAGTTAGGTAATTCTCAATATTTCACAACTATTGACCTAGCGAAGGGTTTCCACCAAATTCCTATTAGCGAAAAAGACAGGCATAAACCCGCATTTTCCACACCAAGCGGCCATTTTGAATTTACACGCATGCCATTTGGTTTGAAGAATGCGCCAGCATCCTTCCAAAGAATGATGAACGAAGTTTTACACGACTATGTTAATAACATATGCGTTGTATATCTCGATGACATACTTATATTTTCTACATCTCTTAAAGAACATATAGATTCACTAAACAAAGTATTTAAAAGGCTGCTTGAATATAACCTAAAGGTGTAAATTGACAAATGTGATTTTTTAAAACGGGAAACGGAATATTTAGGCCACATAATTACTGATAAAAGTATAAAACCAAACCCAAATAAATTAGAAGTAATAAAAAATATTAAACTTCCAAAAACTACTAAGCAAATAAAATCATTTTTGGGTATTACCGGATACTACCGTAAGTTCATTAAGGACTACTCAAAGGTAGCCCTTCCAATGACTAAATTCTTACAAAAAAATAGCAAAATTGATATAAAAGATAGCTTTTACATTGAATCTTTTGGTAAGCTTAAAGAACTTATATGTACATGCCCTATCTTAGCTTACCCTAATTTTGAAAAGTCGTTCACATTAACCACAGATGCTAGTAATGCAGCTCTAGGAGCTGTTCTATCTCAAAACAGTCATCCAATAGCATTCGCTTCCAGAACCCTTAATATACATGAACGAAATTACAGCACAATAGAGAAGGAACTTCTTGCAATTGTTTGGGCAACCAAATATTTTCGTTCATATTTATTTGGAAGAAAATTTAAAATTCAGACAGACCACCGTCCATTGGTATAGCTAACTTCAATAAAAGAGCCAAATTCTAAGCTTCAGCGCTGGAAAATCTGCCTGAACGAATATGAATTCGAAGTAGAGTGCATTAAATGCCGATTAGAAACTAACCTTGTTGAAGAGGAAATAGCCTCCGATATAGCCACCGTACATAGTGGACAAGAAAATTTAAACGATCACATGTACATGAAATTCCACTTAATGTATATAAATATCAAATTGTTTTGAAAAAGGAAAACACAAACTCTTACTCATATAAAATTATGTATGAAAAAAAGAAAAGAATAATAGTTTCTCTAAAAGAGTATGAAGAATGCTATGTCTTAGATGTTTTAAAAACCCATTTGGCAATTAATGGTACTATAGCTGTATACTGTTCGGATGATGACGTATTTAAACGTTTTCAAAAAACTACTATTAAATATTTTTCAAATGCACCTAAAATGAAAATGGTGAGAAGTACTCAATTTTTGCAAGACATAACAGATAGAGAAAAGTTACTAGAAATAATTGAGAAAGCTCATGTTGATAACAACCATAGAGGAATAGAAGTAACTTTTTCAGAATTAAAAGATATGTACTATTTTCCAAATTTTCTCTTAGAAATACAAAAATACATTAATAATTGCATTACTTGTAATATGTGTAAGTATGATAGAAATCCTATCAAACCAAAATTAATGGTTTCAGATACGCCAAGCAAGCCAAATCAGATTGTTCACATAGATATTTGGTTTTCAAACAAAAATACGATGTTTTTGACATGCATTGATAAACTAACTAAGCATGCATTTATACACTCACTATCAGATCGAAATTCAATATCAATCGTTGATCTCTTGAAGCAAAGATTTGCAAATTTAGGCAAACCAAACAAAATAGTTGCCGACAACGAATTCAATACCGCCTACATTAGAAATTTTTTGAACAAAGAAAACGTCCTATACCATTTTACGTCACCAAACACGCATACCGGAAATTCGGACATCGAGAGGTTTCATTCAACTCTGAACGAACATATGCGCTTATTCAAGTTGAGTGACGAATTTAAAGAAACTGATGACAAAATTTTAGCATTAAAAGCAGTTGAAATATATAATAATATAACACATTCTACAACTAAATATAAACCCAACGAACTGCTACATGCAAATTTAAATACTTCTGAATGGCAAAACTTAGTAGATAGAGTACATGAAAACAAAATCAAAAGAATTAATAAAATTAATGAAAACAGGACTGAACCTCATACATTTAGAAATAGAGAACTGGTTAAAAATCTTGGATTTCACAACTTGAAACACTTGCCACGATACATAATAAAAAAATGTTAAAGAAAAGGAAGATACATTTTTCAAGGACGAAAAAGGATTGAAACGCGACCGACAAATTATAAAAAGACCTTACAAATTCCAAAATTCAATTAAAGACTTCAAATTTGACAAAAAACAAACAAGTAGAGACTACTCAGGCAGAAAAAAAACATAAGAAAACAGATGGTGATAATCTACAAGATACTTTAGATTTAAGACCGTCTACGAGCAAGGGAATTAGATAACAAGGAGAAAAACCTATTAAAATTTATTATTTACACAGATACAAAAAATAAAAAATTGATATACCTATATTTAAATTATATTTTTTATCAAAACTTAAACTTTATAGATTATGTTTATACTTCTTTATCAAAACATTAAAAATTTAACTCAAAGTCTGAAAACACTTGATACTTAAGAATAGCACAAGTATATTTTTATTCATACATATTGAAATTTAAACGCAATGTTTAAACAAAGCGAGGTGGAGTTACATATACAATATGTATGTGCAACAAAATCTCATTATTATTAAAACTAATATAATAGAATTCATAGAAATCTGGTAACTCAGTAAATCGAAATTGTAATTAATTTATCCAATAACAAAGAAGCAACACTTTCACAAAGTGCATTATCTATGTTACATATACATACACATTTTATGTTTTAGTACTTAGCTTAAGATCAATTAGAATGTAAGTAAGTTCTTCAGTAGTTTTTTACCTTTCAATAAACACACTTCATAAAAAATCTGTTGCGTGTTTTAACTAAAATTGATAAGTAAAAAATGAAAATTCTGGGGGCGTAGGCAGATTTGAAGGGAGGTGCAGAGATATTTCAGTAAACAAATATTTGAATACTCTGTAATGCACCGTAATCATAATATTTTTTATTTAACCCTGTATTGCATGTCATATCATATATGCTTGTTTCATTTCATGATAATTTTGTTTTGTGAAAATAATTTCTAATTCTTTCTTCTATTTTGTATACATTCTCTATTTTGGTTCAGCTTTTTTGCATTCAATTGTCAGATATCCCATTACATTGATAGTTATGGTTGAAAGTTTGCAAACATCGCGTATACTAGTTTTCATAGCCCTGTGAACGTTTGAGTTTTTGTGAAAATTTAATTATAAAAACATGTTAAATACATTATTTGGATTAATTTAGCTCGAATTTATGACAATTTAATGAATAATATGACATTGCAATCTTAAGAACAATATATTGATGTAAAAACTTTATTCAAAATCGATAGAAATTTCTCGATAGCTAGCAAACAGGTAAATATTTTCCAAAATTCTTCCAAAATTTTATTGTTCAGGGCTATAAAATACATATAAAAATACTTTTTTTTTCTTAAAAAGAAAAAATCATGTATTAAAGGGTTAACAAAATAATTTCTCTTTTCCTTCACATTATATGTTAAAACCTACAATATGCACCTTTTAGTTTCACATTTTCCAACAATGCAACCCATTGTTTCATATGAGCGCACACACACATCTGCGATTTCGACGCATACTTTTTTGTCGAACATTCACAGTTCTCCTGGATGGGCACCTGGGCCTAATTAGGCCCATTTTGAGTTTAAACACGTATATCTTTTTTGTTTCTTAACGAATCGATCTGAAACTCCATGACTTCTTGCGCCAATGTTTTCTGAGCACAAAATCGGAATAAGTTGATAGAATAATTTTTTTTTTATTGTCTCTACCTCTGAAGTTACCCCCTGAGCCTAAATAGTGTTGGCCGAATAAAAACCGAAATTTTGTATTGGATTTTCTCAAAGTACATTCTCTTGAGAAATATTCTCCAAATCTTACAAATCTGAGTACTAGAACCAAAGTTACAGCTGCCCACAGCGCACTACCTCCAACTACCTCCGACATGGTGCCGAAAGTTTAAACGCGATTATCTCGAAACTTTTTTTTTCAAAAACTGCTGTTGCGGTGAGCACAGTTTCTCAAGAACCGTTAACCCGATCAGTTTGGCAGGGTCATTTAGAACAATAATAGCCTCTGATTGAACGAAGAATTTTTAATTTCAAGTAAAACTTTTTTTCTTGCTGCAAAAACCGAAAGCTCAGACGTTCAAAAATCAAACTTTTTAGAAAAACGATCACCATTTTTGTAAAAATGTTAATTCTGCAAAATAAAAATGTTAATTCAGCGAAAAAGTACCTTCAGCGTATTGTATAAATAAATATATTTTGTTTTCTAAACAAAAATCACAAAAATGCCCTTTTTTCTCGAACACAAGTGTATATAACCCCATAATTTATTAATTATTTGGTTAGTATATGCTAGCGAATTTCCAACTAAAAAGTCACTAAAACTTCACCATCCTAGTTATCCTCAGGAGGAACAATATAACTACTAAATAAATTTACTAGCCTAGTTTATCTTTGACGCAAACTAACAAGAGCCTTATCCAAACTACGGAAAAACTAGAATTTTATCAAGGTTTAATTGATTTTATCATGATTTAATTTAAAAATAGTAAACCAGCATAAAAAACTGCTGTGTGAAAATCAAAGTAGGGGAGGCGCGGGTGTGCCACGAATTCGAAAAGGGGGGCGTAAGATAAGCACAGTTGAGAACCTTGGTTCTAGGGTTTAATGAAATGTTGACGTTTTCTAGGAATAAAAACATTATTAGTTTCTTTAACACTATCATTTTTAGGTAAAAAATTAGAGAGGTGAGAGTGAATGTTACGAGCAATAGGGAACAAACGAAAGGTTAAGAACAGCAATACGTATTTTTTAGCCAATTGTAATTTTTTGGTTTTTGTGCCATTCTCACTTAGCCGTTGTCTACCCGACCAATTAAGGCAATATAGGTGTTTTGTGCCGGACAAATTAATGTATGATAGGGATTTGTACCTACTCATTTAAAGCAAGTTACTATATTATTATATTACTGTAAAAGAATCAAAAGTTTATTTATGATTTCAATAAAGATTGCATTTGAAGAATCTATTTTCTAGAAGTGTCAAAGTATCAAAATTTGAAGCAAAACGTATTCGTACAATTCACATCATACAAAATTAGTATTAAATGTATAAGTATTAAGATGCTACCAAAAATTAAATTTCGATTATTTTATAAACATTCTTAAAATATTTCGGCTCTAGTGACCATATGAGTTCCAAAAAAAAAACGATTGCTTGGGGACAACTTGCTGATGCCGCACTTAAGTTTTTATTGCCCGCTAGTGCTTTAAATAAATCGTGGTACGATTTCCTCATTTTGGCTCTTTTAAAATTTTTAAATTTTTCTTATGCGGCAACCGTAACTGGACTTTAAATTTCACGGACGGACACCGACGTACCTAATTTACCTCTTTACTTGCTTTCTTCATTTTTTGAAAATAAAAATTAAAAAATTAATTTGTCAGGCCACTGTTTGTCGTGAGCTAGATTTGTATTTTTATTGTAACATTTTTCATTTCGTTACTTTTGGCCGTCTAACAGAATGGTTGATAATTTCAAATAACAACTATGCATGTACATTGAAATGAAACAAATACAATATTGTGTTTGGTATGCTACCGAAGTGCTTCCAAACACGTTTGGGAGTCAGGCTACAAGTTTTTAGTGAAACAACTTTTTTGGCTATTTGAGGTTTCTATACTTTTATATGCTCAGTGGCCATAGTCAGAGAGGACAGGGTTCCGAGCTACCCTGTATATTTTGTATTAATCATATTAAGTTTTTATTTAGAACCGAAACTTTTTTTTTTATTCATATCCACTACAAAACGAAGCCAATCCAACATTAAAACCAAAAATTTCTTAAGCCCAAGATGCAAAAACTAACCAGACGCAAAATCCACACCTAAAAGCCCTAAATATTTCAAACACATACCAAAATACTTCTCAACAAACCGAAGCTATTTTCACTGAAATGCGAGAAATGATGCCTTTTTTACAGCAAATGATGCCACAAATGACCACGGTGACCAGAATATAAGGAGCAAAATGCGGGACACTTTATTTCAATAAATTTTATAACCTTTAACTGTGGAGGTGGTGGTAAATTTTGTACCACCTTGTGAAATAAAGTGCCAGTTTTGTTGAACTTAAAAAAAAAGTTTTCAAATTTTTGAGTTATTTTAATAAAAAATTTTATTAGCTTGTTTTCAAACAACAAATAATTAACAAAAAACCTTTTTTTTTACTAAAATTTTTTAGTAAAGTTAAAAGGTAAAAAATTCTCCTAAATAGTTAAAGGTTAAATAAATTCATCATCATCAAAACCATTAAATCAATTTCCATTTGTATTAACTCTTTTATTAACACAAAAACATACAGAAGGAAAAACAGGACTTTTTTTTATAAAGAGCATGAACAAAAAATGTATATGAACCTACTTATATCAATCCATTAATTTTGAAGATACAAATCATAAAAATAAAAAACCAGGAACTGTTTGTTTGACTTAAACGAAATAACAATAAAAAAATATATCAAATTATTCTGGAGAAAAGTTATTTTACATTTTAGTATAAAACAGTCTTTGCAACTAAGTAATACTGTATACAATGTATATTTTTCACATGTGTGAATCTTTTTCAAGAAATCAGTTTGATTTTTAAAAAATGAGTGGAATCCTGTACAATTAGTTTCAAAATTAAGTTTGGAAATTAATATTGCTTTAAACGTTTTTATTGAAAAGAATATACTATTGGTATTTTTGTTGATATTGAGGGAGCTTTTGACAACGCGACTTTTGACGGCATGTGCAATGCAGCAGGTCAGCATGGAGTGGATCCGGTTTTTGTTAACTGGATTCGCTCAATGCTGTCACATAGACTTATGATGGTTCAAGCTGATTGTGGTCAATCTGTGACTTGTGGCGTGAATAGAGGATGTCCCCAAGGGGGCGTACTCTCTTCACTGCTGTGGTGTCTGCTGGTTGACTCTCTGCTTGTTTCCCTAAATGAGTCGGGTATCTACACACAGGTCTATGCCCATGACGCTGCCTGCTTAATCATGGGCCAATCGGTCGGGTATGTTTGTAGGAAAGCCCAAACTGCTCTGAATATGATTCACTCTTGGTGTTGCTCAAACGGGCTAACGGTTAACCCTCTTAAAACTGGTGTTATTCTTTTCACCAGGAGAAGGAAAGTTGATGGTCACGTTTTACCAGTGCTCAGAGGAATCACTATTCAGCTATCCCAAGAAGTGGGGAAGAGGTGCTGGACCTCACCCTAGCCTGCAGGATATTGTCCGATTCTATTGTGAATTGGAGAGTCTCAGATGAAGCGTCCCTGTCTGATCATCAACACATAGTTTTTGACATTCCAGGACGTACTGAGCTCCTTGCTAATGTAATTAATCCTAGACGGACTAATTGGAGTCTGTTCCAAGCCATTGTGGACACAAAGATAGATTCCATTGCTACCTCCATCAGCTCAGTCGATGAACTGGAAGAGGTAGCAACTCAGCTCAATAATGTGCTAATTTCTTCCTATCAAGACAGCAATTTCGTTCCTACAACTAAAATGGTGCGCAAGGTACCCTGGTGGAACAATCAGCTGTCAGATATGCGCAAGCATGTCAGGAAGTTATTCAATAAATCAAAACGTACAAAGCAGTGGAATGAATATAGGGTTGTACTGACGGAGTACAATACAGAAATTAGGAAGTCAAAACGCGATTGCTGGAGAAGACACTGTGAGAGTATCTCCTCGCTGCCTGAGGCAGCACGTCTTCAAAGGGTTTTCGCCAAAGACTCTTCTAATGGGGTTGGTCTCCTCAAAAAGCATGATGGCACTTTTACTGCCAATCACCGCGAGACTCTGGAAACTTTACTTCATGTTCGTTTTCCGGGGTCTTCTACGGAAGTTACTCCGTCCTCTCCTGAAGTACATGATCATAGGATCTGCTTCTCCAATATGACGAAGAGCCTTTCAGGGGTCATTTTTGACCGGAATAAGGTTAAATGGGCAGTGGCCTCTTTTAAACCTTATAAATCCCCAGGGGGTGACAGGATCTTTCCAGCAATGTTGCAGAACTGTCTGGAAACCATCCTTGAGCACCTAGTTAAACTGTTTAGGGCAAGTTTCAATTGGGGATACATTCCAAGTTCTTGGAGGAAGGTGGTTGTCGTCTTCATTCCCAAACAAGGCAATAGGCCTCTGGAACTCCCTAAATCTTACAGGCCTATAAGCCTCACGTCTTTCCTGCTTAAAACCATGGAAAAACTGCTTGATTTACACTTTAGAAGCAAACTTGCAAGCTCGATACCTCTTCATCGAACGCAGTTTGCTTACATTAAGGGTAAATCGACCGAAGTCGCATTACATTGCCTTGTCAGTAAAATTGAAAAAACCTTTCGATCCAAAGAGATTGCGCTCTGTGCTTTCCTTGACATTGAGGGTGCCTTCGACAATACTGGATTCGGTTCTATTTCCAAAGCTCTGGAATGTAAGGGTATTGATTCCCAATTTGCCTGGGTGGATGCCATGCTGAGGAAGCGTGAAATCTCATCCACGCTGGGCAAAGCCACTGTGTGCACTAAGGCTGTAAAAGACTGCCCACAAGGCGGTGTTCTATCACCTCTGTTGTGGTCCTTAGTAATTGATGACCTTTTGACTAAACTAGATGAGTCTGGTTTTGAGGTCATCGGTTACGCGGATGATTTGGTAATCATCGTCTCTGGAAAGTATGATTCAACCATCACGGAGGTGATGAAATCAGCTCTCCTATTGGTTTCAAATTGGTGCGCCGTAGAAGGCCTATCAATCAATCCCAACAAAGCAGTTCTTGTTCCCTTTACTAAGAGATACAAACTGGACCTCGGTCCCATTTCCATACAAGACACTGTTATTGTGTACTCTGATGAGGTCAAATGTCCAATGTCCCGATTTCGGTCCCTTTGCTCTCAATTGGTATACAGACGGCTCGAAAATGGACTGTGGTTCTGGTGCCGGAGTTGCTGGACCCAATACTAGAATCTCAATCCCTCTGGGTATTTGGCCCAGTGTCTTTCAAGCCGAAATATACGCAATTGAGACCTGCGCTAATATAAACCTGTATAAAGGTCTTAAAGGCGCAAATATTGTAATTTTCTCAGATAGCCAGGCGGCTCTCTTAGCACTCTCTTCATGGAGTTTTTCATCTAAACTGGTGAAAGAGTGTTTTGATAGTCTCCAGCGCTTGTCTACCCGTAACAAAGTTACGCTTTGTTGGGTACCCGGCCACCGTGACATTGCTGGTAATGAAGCCGCCGATGAACTGGCTAGGCAAGGTTCATCTACCAAGCACTTCGGCCCCGATCCGTTTTGCGGAATCGGCTGGGCCTCTACGAAATCTATCGTTGAGGAGTGGTCTAAGGCAAAATGGCTAGAGTATTGGAACTCTATCCCGGGTTTAAGACAGGCAAAAGCTCTCACCATTCCGCTTGCCCAAAATCAACCCATCTCTTATTCCAAACCTGACCTTAGGCTATTGGTGGGCTACATGTCTGGACACCATGGGCTCAGATATCACCTAAGCAAGATGGGTCTGTCCAATGAGACAGAGTGTCGTCTATGTATGGAAGATGACGAGACGACACTTCACATTCTGTGTGAGTGTCCGGCCTTGGCTCGGCTCAGAGGAAGAATCTTTGATTATTCGTTTTTGACGGCTGATCACATGAAATCTTCTTCAACGAAAGATGTCTTGACTTTTATTAGGTCAGCCGAACGTCTTTTGTCATAAAATGGGGAATGTCACAAAAGATCTTTTAGGTCGCAGTGCCTGCCTGGTTGGGCTCCTCTAATACTAATAATAATAATCCCAAGAAGTGAAATATCTAGGAGTCATTCTTGATACCAAACTTCTTTGGCGTTCTCATGTTGAGCTAAAGGTATCCAAGGCATTGGCAGCTTTTTGCCAATGTAAGGCTATTTTTGGCAAAACATGGGGCTTATCACCTTATAAAGTCTTATGGCTTTATAAGGCTATGATTCGACCAATCATCACCTATGCATCTACAGTCTGGTGTAGCAGACTAATGTTGACAGCGTTAGGAAAGCTCTTGCCAAACTTCAAAGGTTTGTGGCCATTTGCTGTACGGGAGCTTTTCCTACAACACCTGGCTCATCCTTGGATTCATTGCTCAACTTACCACCCCTTGATATTTT
This sequence comes from Toxonevra muliebris, assembly GCA_963691655.1. NCBI lineage: Eukaryota > Metazoa > Arthropoda > Insecta > Diptera > Pallopteridae > Toxonevra > Toxonevra muliebris. The sequence goes on along the minus strand of OY829328.1, from coordinate 47,508,752 downwards.
TGCTAAAGGAGAGGCTGTCAAAGCCATCTGTAGGCTTGAACGCAATGGGTATTGGTATGACAATTGCTGGGATATTGGTGACATTGTTGAAGGTACTGATATGGACCTAACAGTTCTATCAATGCCATCCGATACAGTGCCAACAATTCCAGTTTTAAAACAGCGCTATACAATACAAATTCCAGAGGCCCAAACTTGGCTTTTGCCGGGACCTGGGCCGAGAGTTGATTGTAAGCGTATTTTCACTCCAGAACAGAATTCGGTTCGGGTTCTGGGAACTTTATTGAAAATGTTGGAGTGCACCTTCACTTCTCCCTTGGGTTGTATGCTTCTGTTTTTCAAGCAGAAATTTTTGCAATCATCAAGGCAATGGACCATGTTGTTTAAGATCCCCTTAAGCAGTCTCTGATGTGGTTAAATTAGTGTTCCCGTCACGAATCATCATTACCACCACCCCCCGTATCGTCGTCTCGCAAATAAAATATATTATTATGTACAATTATATTATACTGAAATGTTACTCTATAACTTTTCTCTTTTGTTTGTAAATACCACTCTGGTATTTAGTCTAGTATAATACGTTATATATATGTACACTCTGTACATATTTACACTTGTAATAGACTTCCTTGACCATAGGAATTTATATCAGTTGCCATACGGTATAAAGTTCTATGGCTTGAGAATATTAAAAGTCAGTATCTAGCAACTCTTGCTACTAAAACAAGTATCTAGCGACTCTTGCTACGATAACGATTCTCTAGCGACTCCTGCTACGAGCACCCGTTTAATTCAATAAAGATTCACATCTCCTGTGATGTTAAAACCGAAAATCTCGCGCGTTTTTATTTATTTTGTCAAAACCCTTTCAGCTTTCGGTTCCACTAACTCCCAACGATTTCGTTCATGGTCCTTCGAGCTACTTTAAAACGATCCGGCACCTCTTGCCTCTTCCCACGATCAGTTTTATTTTCTTCTCGTTCCAGCCGGTCTCTTCGCCTGGAAAAAGTTCCATTTTTATTATCGTCCCGGTTGATCTCTTCGTCTGGAAGAAGTTCCAATATTAACTCGCCTAATACGGTTACGCGAAAGTTAAGTTTTATGAAAAAAGTGCATCTTAAAACTAAAATATAATTGAAACATAAAAACACTTAAAACAAAAAATATTGAAATATAAAAAGGTAAAAACCAAAGTATATAAACAAAATTAAAAAACCAATTCCCATGCAAAATAACAAAAATTTAAAAAAAAAAAAAAAAATGTGCAGTGAATGAGCCCAGTGAACAAACCAAGAAACCTGTGAGAAAAAAAAATCTATGAAAACTCCAAAAATACTAATAACAAACTCAAAAATGCAAGTAAAATCAGCATAGATACAAAAATCAAACAGTGAAAAAACCTAATATATGTACGAACACTAACATATCAGAAACATAAAAAACTTAAATAAAACAATCTACAAAGACACAGGTAAACATATAGTGAAAATGAAAATCCAAAAATCAAATAACCACATTTACATATATATACGATACAAAAATATATGTAAAACAAAAAAAAACAAGTGACAAGTGAAACATAAAATTCGTATATACATATTTACTTATGTATAAAATATAAAACAAAACTTGAAAACACAAACAATAAGTGCAAACGGTAAAACAGTGCAAAGGTGAACAAAAAAACAAATGATCACACGGAAAAACGGTTAGTGATTTACATACATACAAAGTGAAACGGAAAAATTATTATAACCCAGTAGGGAAATAATGATGCCAATATATAAAAGAGCTTCAAAACAAATTCTATATACATGCACAAACACATACACAAAATCAAGCACCAAAATGCATAGAAACAAAGTAAAACCAAATTTTTTGGAAAACGTAAAACAAAACAATACTCAAAAAAAAAAAAAAATAAATAAATAAATAAAACTACTTAAAACAAGTATTACATACATATCTCACCATTTCACACGTCACAATACAACACTCATCAACCCACACATCACAAAAACATTCACCAGAACACCAATCACATTAACAACTACAACATCCAGTTTTCTGATACCATCGCACCCAGCAGATCTCATCACATCACATCACTACATCCTTCCACAAAGGCCATATTTCCCAAAATGGCCACGATACTACAACTTATCGTTCAAAAATGTATTTAACAAATATATTTTTCTAATATATGATATCAAATATTGCGAAGGAAAATTTCCATTTTTCTTTGCAGTATTTAAAAAATAATTTCTCATTATTTTTTATATAAATATGTTTATGACTGAAAATACAGCAACTCTTGCTGAAACATACATACATTTTATAAAGTACTGTAAAATTCAGACTTCCGAAAATTTCCTTTTTCTACAGATCCACTATTCCTTAGGGATCCCGCGATTTTCTCATATTTACATAAATTAAACCGGTCGAGCTTTTACATATTTTGACAAATTTTCCGTTTTAGGCTAACTCTTAGCACATAATATACCCATAACATACTTTCGGGTGATTATATATTTGCTAACTTTAACATTTTATATAATCATATTATATACATATTATTTAATTAATTTATATAATATATAAGCCCGAAGAAAAGATAAAATATATCTAACTGGTATTCGTATATACACACTTATATACACTGAATTCTCTCTCTCTTATTACCCATAAATAAGGAGAGGCTCGAAAAAAAGAAGACAATCACCAAATCATCTCCTTTTTTGCTATTCATGTAAAAGCGCTTAAGCCGTGTATATTCATACATACACGCAGAATTCAACTTCTAGGAAATATAACCCAGTGGGTATATCACTAGTACCCCAAAAATAAATAAACATTTTTTTTAGTTTTACAAAATAAACTATTACTTTAGTTTATTATAATAAGGTTAAATATAATAGTGGTTGAAAGCTTCGGGCTATTAAACTCAGTCTCTTGTTACGAATTTTTTTCCCCCTGGCAGGGTGGCTATCGCCTATTATGAATACAGCAAAACTCCAAATGCTCTAATTAATAGATACAGATTAACGAATGCCCTTGCCGAATTCTACCCATAAATGGATCAGCTCCGTAGATATCTCTATACAATCGGAACCATCGTACTCCTTCGAGGGATCCAGTTCACACCGAGAAAACAATTCCAACTCCCGGGTTTTGTTATGCGAAGGAATGAGCTTATTGCGCTTGTCTTTGCATACGCACTCAAGGGAAGGACAAACCCGATCCTCTCATCCCTGGGTGGCAAAGGTGAAGTGGCTTCTCCCACGCATACAATAAGCCTTCCGCGATTAGAACTCTGAGTCGGGAAAAGTTTATTGCGCTTACCTTTGTGTACACACTAACCCCCTAGTAGTGGATAATGCACCTTAGCTTCACATATCAAGTTCAGCAACCTAGCTTATTAGTTCTTTTAATAGCCTTGAAAAAATCTCCTTTTCAATCACCACAGTCATCTCCTCCCCCCAAAATCCGAGGTACAACATTTGAATGTTCTCCAGCGATCGAACACACCGACACTCTTAATCGGCTTCTCTTGTTCACGCGTTCGTTGCAAATGCCTTGTATCTCTTATCGAAAAATCTGGGTCAATACGATAACCCAATCAAAACTGTATCAAAACTCATTTGATTGCAAAATTCATTTGTAAAACTCAGAATCTGTCAAGCCCGATCCTCTCATCCCTGGGTGGCAAAGGTCAAGTAGCTTCTCCCATGCATACAACAAGCCTTCCGCGGCTAGAACTTTGAGTAGGGAAAAGTTTATTGTGCTTGCCTTTGTGAGCACACTCAAGGGAAGGACAATCCCGATCCTATTCTCCCTAGGTGGGCAAAGGTTAAGTGGCACCCCTGCAAACAGTAAGCTTTTCACCGTCAAAACTCTTCGGAGTGGTTTCAGTCTTTCCAAGATAGCTAAGCATGTTCGGCTATATCTCAGCTTAGGCCTAGTGACTCCTGCTTTGGTCAGATCCTGAGATCATTCATTCTTAGCTGGAAACGTTTCCATTTACGTGGCAGCCATATGTGGTGAATCTCATTTCACCAAGTTTTACATGTGGATAATGCACCTTGGCTTCACATAGCAAGTTCAGCAACCTAGCTTACTAGTTCTTTTAATAGCCCTGAAAAAATCGCTGCTTGAATCACCACAGTCATCTCCTCCAGCCAAATTCCGAGGTACAACATTTGAACTTCGAACACACCGATACTCTCAATCGGCTCCTCTCGTTCGCCCGTTCGTTGCAAATGCGTTGTATCTCGCTTATCCAAGAGGTTGGGTCCATATTATAACACTATCAAAATTAAAATTTATCAAAACTCATTTGATAGCAAAACTCATATGTAAAACTCTAAATCCTTCCAGCTAATTCAAAAAGAATCTTCTTCTTACTATTCAGCTGGTCGTTTATATTTATAAGACATTGATACTCTCTATTCTTTCAGACAACATCAAGATGGACAGTTTCATTCACACTATGGCTTATTTCCATTCACGCGTGTGCGCTTCCCTCTGCGCCATCTTTAAATAGCGAATATTGGTACCCTTGGTTGAACGTCGCCGCTTTAGGATTATACGAACACACGTACGACAGCCCACGCAGCATACTATACTGACCACTGCAGCGGAACTCATCCAGCCACCAGCTCAGTAACACGCCCACTTAGCATAGCATCTTGCAGCCTATATGACAGCCCGACAACCAAAGTGGGATCTGGTATGGTGCGAATATGACTGGAAGAGGTCCATAACACATTGAACGTTGCATCCGTTCAAGGGGGCCGCGATGTTTAAGATCCCCTTAAGCAGTCTCTGATGTGGTTAGATTAGTGTTCCCGTCACGAATCATCATTACCACCACCCCCCGTATCGTCGTCTCGCAAATAAAATATATTATTATGTACAATTATATTATACTGAAATGTTACTCTATCACTTTTATCTTTTGTTTGTAAATACCACTCTGGTATTTAGTCTAGTATAATACGTTTTATTTATGTACACTCTGTACATATTTACACTTGTAATAGACTTCCTTGACCATAGGAATTTATATCAGTTGCCATACGGTATAAAGTTCTATGGCTTGAGAACATTAAAAGTCAGTATCTAGCAACTCTTGCTACTAAAACAAGTATCTAGCGACTCTTGCTACGATAACGATTCTCTAGCGACACCTGCTACGAGCACCCGTTTAATTCAATAAAGATTCACATCTCCTGTGATGTTAAAACCGAAAATCTCGCGCGTTTTTATTTATTTTGTCAAAACCCTTTCAGCTTTCGGTTCCACTAACTCCCAACGATTTCGTTCACATGTTATTGATAATGGTTGGAGAGAAAGGAGTATCTGTGTATTTAGTGACAGTCAGGCTGCGCTTAAATCCTTGCTTAATCCTCTAACCACGTCTAAACTGGTAATGCATTGTAAATCCAGGCTTGATTGTGTTGGAAAACATAATAGCCTGCTGTTGATATGGGTTCCTGGACACTCAGGAATTTCAGGAAATGAATCGGCTGACCTTCTGGCCAGAAAGGGTTCGGAAACTGGTTTCCTGGGCCCAGAACCTGTAGAGTACAGGTCCAGGTCCAAGTCTACAGCCATCAAGACCACCATTAATGAGTGGGTCGACTTGACCCACAATCGTAAATGGGAGGACCTGAGGGGCTTTAGATAGGCAAATACCAGGTTACCTGCTATCTCTTTCTTTTACCTGTTAGGCAGCTGGTGGGATTATATACAGGTCATTTCTCTTGGGCCAAACATTTGCATATGATTGGCCTAGGAGCTAGTGCTCCGCCATTACTCAAAAAAAATCAGAGTAGTAAACCTATTTTTAGTATGAAAAAATCGCATGTAAAAAGTTTCGCGACATTTTTCATCGCGAATTTCGCGTCTGAAAATTCGCGAAAAAATTCCAAATATGTCTCCTAAATCAAAGAATCACTGTGAATTTTTTCAGATTTTTCCTATGAATAGTTGGGCTAAAAAATGCGAAATATGAAATTTACAAATCCGCCTTTACTCATTAAAAACTGCAGATAACGGTATAAAAATTTAGCCAAATCATTCTTAAATTAAGTACTTCAAAAAGGTCTATGCGAAACTTGATTCGGTTTGGAGGCATTTTTGACATGGAAACTCGGCTATGCCCTTTAAAAAGAAGTCATACAATTCACTACGAAAACAAACACTATTGTTCAAGTAAAACTCAAGCAACAAATATCACTGACAATGTGGGTGCTCTTGCAATGTCTGCTATCTATAGCCCTCCCAAGCACAGCATCAAAAAATAAATGTACGAAAATTTCTTCAAATCGCTTGGCGAAAGATTTTAGGCAGGCGGTGATTATAATGTTAAGCACGCGCATTGGGGCTCGCGGGTTACAACCACCAAAGGTCAACAATTATTCTATGCCATGAAGACACTCAATGAAAATTATCTCTTATTTGCCAACAGGTTTTAATAAATTACCTGATCTCATAAACTTCAGCGTAACTAAAGGCATTTCTAACCAAAACATAACGTGTAACTCAAACCTGGGACTCTCATCCGATCACTCTCCAGTTATCATATTATAGAAGCAGTGGAGTTTTTTAATAATTATATTTAACAAAAGACATGGAATAAAACACCAAAAATTGACAACATTCATAATGGGCTCAAAAGTGAAAAACAAGAAAGAGTTGGCAACAAGCAATATTTTCTGAAGACAGAAGAAATGAAAGAGCTTAAGGCACTTCAGAAATTATTCGCGAGTGCAGTCATACTTAACTGGACTTGATGCGGCAAATGCAACTAACTATTCCCTCTGAAAAGCCACAAAAAGTCTTTACAAGCGATAACTCTTTGGCACAAACTCTTAATGGTAACAGTGCGCGTCAGAAAATTAGCGTACAGCTGGCTAAGATAGCCCAGGCGAAGGGCCCTCTTAAATAAAAACTCCCCCGGCCCACGGTGTTAAGAGACCCGTGCCCGTTGAGTGTGTTTGGCAGCCGGGGGATTAGTCACAGAAAGCTAACGCTTCTGCGATCCCAGCGTCTATTCAATTTTATATAATTGTAAATATATAATTAGATGGAGTCGACCCGATGGACTCGCAGGCGTCCAAAAATAAGGAGGCGGGAACTACGCACGCGGATGACCTGGAAGACGAGGCTAAATACCAGGCTGTGATCGCGGAGTACGAGGAATCACGGCGTGAGCGTATAGCGGCTGCGGAACGTGCCCAGGTGGAATGCGAGATAGCCGTGAAGTGCAACCGGTCACGGGACGAAACCGCCGGTGTGACAAAAATAATTAAGAATAGCGTTACAGCTGACTCTCCTCCTACAACAACCACTTTCCAGTCTTACACCGAGGTCGTTCGCGATAGCCCGCAAGAAGTTCTGGTTGATGAAGCAACCAACAACGGAAAGCGAGTCCTGGAGTTATGGGCAGAGATTGAGGCCTCCTCTCTGAACAAGGAGGTCCTCTATCTCTACCATGCTTCGACTCATCGGAGGTGGTGCGCGGATGCCGGGTAATCAAGTGCCAAGATGAGGTTTCGAACGACTTCCTTAGGAGTAGCGTTGCAAAGATATGCAAGCAATGGACGGGCTTAAAAATTAAGCTCACTTCTTCTAAGGACATCCCGAGAAGGCCACGTCTTCGCATTTGGTTACCCAATATGAAGATTGAAAGTAACAATTTCATAAAGTGTCTGCGTCTCCAAAATCCTACTGTTCCGATGGATGACTGGTCGATCATCAAGGCAGAGGAACCACGCTGCAGCAGCAGATCGTACTTGTTGCTCGTCAATAAGGAATGCCTGGAGCACCTACAGAAAGCGGACAACAAACTTCACTTTGGTTTTCAAATCAAATATCCCAGACGAGGAGTTGGATGAGGTTGAGGATTCCAACATATTGTTGGATAATCTCAACCTTGAGGCTGAGTGCAACAAATCGGCTGACGCTGGGGATCCAGTAGGCATCACACCCACTTACCACGATGCTCAACATAGTGCAGATTAATCTGAGGTACACGAAGTGCTCCTCGGATAATCTCGCCATTTTCCTAAAGGAGGAAGATGTCGACGTCGCGATCATACAAGAGCCCTGGGTCAGAGGAACAACTGTAAAGGGGCTCTCTGACAAAAACTACAAGGTGTTCTACAAAACAGGTATTTGTAAACCAAGATCATGCATTGTAGTTAAGAACCACATTAATACCTACCTTTGTTCTCATCTTAGCTCCGCGGATCTCACTGTTGTTAAGATAGACAACAAGGACGGGCTGCCATTATACGTTGCGTCAGCGTACATAGCTCATGACCGAGATGCATCGCTAGATGAAGTTCAACGGCTAGTGCGTGACAGCGGCAACAACAACACTATCCTCCTTATTGGATGCGATGCCAACGCAAGGTATACTCTATGGGGAAGTACAGAAATCAATGAAGAGGTGAGTCTTTGTTCGATTTTATTATTGATACAAATCTGACAGTGTGTAACAGAGGCAACTCTTCGACTTTTCTCTTTCCAAATTCGGATGGGTTCAGGGGTTGGGAGGAGTTGTTGGATATTACTCTACTGTCGGAAAATGACCTTTTACAAGTGGTGAGCTGGAAAGTATCCAGTAAACAATCTTTCTCACATCACCGATTGGTAGTATTCAGCATTAACCTAGTCGTAGAGAGCGCTCCATCTTACAGAAATTCAAGGCGTATTGATTGGGTAAAATTTCGCAGAATTTTTAAGTCCAAATTGGGAAGAGAACCTAGTAGGTTTGATCTATCAACAGAGGAAGTAGATTTTAATACTGACACTTTAGAAAAGACCCTGCAGACTGCTCTAAAGATGTCTTGTCCGATTACACGAAAGCAAAAATCTCTACCTTCATGGTAGAAAAGAGAACTTTCGGAGCTTAGGAAGAAAACCAGAAAAGTTTTCAACCAGTATTATCAATCAATCAAACCTTATAAAGAATGCCTCCAATCCTACAAAAAATCTATCCGGGAATCTAAGAAAAGATCCTGGTCAGATTTCTGTCAATCAATCGAAAATATCGAGGACTCCGCTGGACTTGGAAAACTACAATCCAAAGAACATTCAATACGTCTTTTATTAAAAAGTCGGATGGTATATGGACTGAAACATCCAAAGAGTCACTGGAAGTATTTGTTAACACTCACTTTCCGGGGTATAACACCCTACACTGAACACAATGTCTCAATCACTGACCAGATCATTCCGGCAGTTGAAAGCCAGACAATAATTACTAAAGAAAGGATTGCCTGGGTAATTAACAGTTTTTCTCCCTTCAAGTCCCGGTAAGGCTACAGAAGTTACAAGATTTAGTGATTCCGTGGTTATTAGTGATTTTCAGATCATGTGTCGTTTTCAACCACGTTCCTCCAAGCTGGAGAAGGGTAAGGGTAATCTTCATACCTAAAGTAGGTAGAAGAGGGCATGAATCCGCAAATGACTATAGACCCATTAATCTATCTTCCTTTGTTCTCAAGACTCTAGAAAGAGTGATAGATATCCATATTAGGGAAAACCTAGTTGAATCCTGCATCTCGAAGGCGCAGCAAGCTTACCTCAAGGGTAGGTCAACGGAGACTGCTCTTCACGAAGTAACATGTACAATAGAGAGATCCCTTTTCTTCAAACAATATACGTTGGCGACTTTCCTGTAAATACTGAGGCTATTCACAATTCCTTGTTAGAACTCAAGGTTGAGGATTGTATAGTGTCCTGGATAGTATCTATGCTACAATCCAGAATAATTCAGGCAGATCTAGGATCTAGCCATATAACCAAGATGGTAAATAGAGGAACTCCCCAGGGTGGTATTTTGTCTCCTTTATTATGGCTGGTTGTCATAAACAACATACTAATGCGGCTAAATAAGAGCGGAGTAAAGGTTGTAACCTACGCGGACGTTGTAGTGATATTGGTATCAGACCTGTTTCCCAACGTGATTAGTGAAATCATGGAGGGTGCTCTGGCTTTACTCAGTAACTGGGCTACAAGTAGTGTTCTAGGAGTAAACCCAGGGAAAACAAATGATGCTATTTACTACAAAGACTAGATACCAGCTTTCAACCTTCCGCGTCTAAATGGTCTTAGATTATCCCTTTCAGCAACAGCAAAATACCTAGGGTTATTCTTGATGCTAAGCTAAACTGGAAATTAAACATTGAACAACGGGTTAAAAAGGCCTGCATCACTTATGCCTGCAAAAAATCCTTTGGTAAAACGTGGGGTCTGAAACCTAAAATTGTACACTGCATGTACACAGCGGTGGTTAGGCCTATTTTCACGTATGGGGCTATAGTTTGGTGGCCAGCTCTTAGTAAGGGCTACAATCAGAAAAAACTAGCCAGAGTTTAAAGAACAACATGCGCAGGAGCAGCGGGAGCAATGAGATCATGCCCCACTGATGCTTTGAACGTGTTGATGAATCTGGCGTGTTAAGACCAAGAGATGCTGGATGCTGGACAAGTAAGACCTACGGTCACAGCAACATCCTTAACATGTTACTCAATGGACTTAACGAACTTACAGACTACCTAACAACCAAAGTCAACCTTGAAAAGGTATTCCAGGTATCTGTTCCAACTAGGAACGAGTGGAAGGGCGGCAAGCACCATAAACAATCCGACATAACCCTCTACACCGATGGATACAAATGAGATTGCGGTATTGGGGCGGGGGTATACTCAGCCGTCTTGAGTATATCTCAATTCATTAGCCTCTCAAACAATACTAGTATCTTCCAGGCAGAAGTTATAGCAATTAGAGAGGCATGCCGCTCAGTGTAACGAAGGTGGAAACAATTCAAAAAAGTCAAGTTCGAATACTGATAATATTTGAATGCAGTTCAATTGTAAATACTTCAATTAGATGAGCTTAAAAAGGATTTTGGAAATTACTTTTATTTTGCCATAAAAAACCTATTGAAAGTTAAGCATTTGCAACAATGACAATTTTTTGCAGCAAATACTACTTTGGTAGGTTTACTTCAAACTCCTGTAACTTTTTTATTTTTATTTTAATATAAGGAAATTTCCCAATGTTGTTTATACTATTCTTTAAGGGCATACCCAGTTTTGATGTGTTTTCATTTTTCGTTTTGAAGTACCATTACTTGTAAAATCCCCATCTTAAAACACAAAAAAAAACCCCAAAATCATCGTCTCTAATTTTTAGTTATTTTTTTCAAGAAATATCTCTACAATAATAAGAAAAAAATTTCAGCTCGAAGGAAAAAAGCAGTTTTTTGAAAAATGTGAGCACACCAAATTTAAGCGGTATCTGAGTTGTACCCCATGTATGTACTTATGCATACATATATAAATATATATATGTATTTTATATAAATAAATATACTTGTATATATGCGTATTAGGTCGAACCAATTTTTTTTTAAATACTCAGACAAAAATTGTATAGGTATTAAATCTTGATCAAGTATGAAAAAAGTTTGGCAAAAAAATTATCCTACCCCCGTAAAACTCGTAAAAGTTTCAAATGTTTTATATGAAACTAATACATAAGGAGTTTAGAAAGAATCGATTAGAAAATACAAGAAAAGCTTTTAGAGAAGCGTGTAATAGGGATTTGTTAGCGCGTCATTACTATCTTCTGAGCCGCTTATTTCTGGTAAAGGAATAACTTGCAGTAAAAAACAGTTCATTTTCCTAGAACCAGAAAATAGTGGTCAAGATTTAAAAATTGTTTTCTCATCTGATTCGTCGTCAGACTATGAAGGCGGAAATGAGAGCGAATAAATTTTAAGCAATTTATTTCATTTTAGTTAAATTATAATTTGATATATTTAAAAAATTGTATTAATGAGTGAAATAAAATAGATTGATAATACTTAATTTTTTATGTATGTAATATACATCATCATCATGAATTACACAAAACCATAAAAAAAATATAGATAATCATTGCAGTTTTAATATATACCGTAAAATACTTTGACTATATTGGAGATGCCACGCCTACTTTTTCGATTTAGATAATATTTATAAATTGATCGTACTCCAATTTTCGAGGCATGAGATTGGGTTCTACGAAAATTTTAAGACAAAAAACTGATTAAGGCGCTTATATTGTATGAGACGTACCACGCCCATATTTCAAATCTTCACCATTTTTGTTTTAAGAAATGCTTACAGTATTAGTAGCCACTGCACAAAAATTCTAGTTTATTACTTCAAAAGTTTTTGAGATATTGTAATTTTTTGATTCAGCTTATATAGGAAGTGGGCGTACCCGTTAACCGATCTAGTTGAAATTCACAACATTTCTTAATATTTACCTAAAAAATATCTGTGGAAAATTTCATTGGCCTACCACTACTCTTTCTATTTTTGTCCATCGGTTGTATGGAAACGCTACACTGTGTGCAGTATCCTAGAATCTTTGGATATAACAGGCAAAAATATCAAAATATTCTCTGACAGTCAAGCAGCGATCAAAGCTTTAAGCTCACCAATTACCAAATCCAAACTGGTCTGGCAGTGCAAGACGCACCTCACTAGACTGGGAACCATAGCCAACATATCCCTCATTTGGGTTCCAGGACATAGGAGCATTGAGGGAAATGTTAGAGCCTACGCACTTACCAGAGAATATACAGAGAATGGAAACTTTTCCATTACACATGGTGCCAAGTGATTTAGTAGACCTACCACAGTAGTGCCCAGCGATTTAGTAGACCTACCACAGTTGTGCCAAGCGATTTAGTAGACCTATCTCAGTAGTACCAGTCGAACCAAAAAGTATTGCTGATGTTCATGGTTTTTTGTTACACTTACTATTTCCTTTGAGTTGGCTCCTATTGCTATATGTTATATTTTTTGTGTTATCAAAAGTTTCAAAAATTGTTATTTTGTTTTTTAGTACACAATCAAAATATTGAAATCGTACCAACTAAGATTTTTTGCTAAAAACTATTTTTATATGTCTAAAAGCGTTATATTCGTAGTTCATTCAATGAAAAAAACATTATTGTTTACTCATAATTTTTTCATAAAAACCAAACTGAATAGATGCCTGATTTCATTTATTATTATATTTATTTACCAATAAGTTCACAGAAGTAAGAATCAAAAGTTTTAATTGAATGAATTTTATTTAGTACAATTTTTTTTAATGCGTACTTTTTCGCACTTTTTTTTGCATACATTTTCGCTTTATTAGCACGGCAATACATATCCATGAATATTATTCACCTCGCCAAAAATATTGGATTATCTTTTTATTTTGCGTGAATAATTTTATAATATTAATAGTTTTTTTCAAAACCAATAATTTATATTTAATTGTGGATAAAGAGCTTTTTTCAAAACTTAAAATTTATAAAATAAAAAAAAAAATGCCTCATCAGAGAAAATGTGTGGTCGGATGCAGTGAAAGCAGCACCTTCTATGAAATACTATATAAAAATTATAAGACGAGCTCATTTGATATTGTCGTTTTATTGTGTAAACACTATCACTTTGTATGTCCATTATTTCACATTAATGTGAATGTATGTAGAAAGAAATAAAATACAGAAGAGAACACACAGAATCTATTAATCTCTTCAAATAATAAACACTACGATTGTACCACACTAACTCGTCTTCCACCTCACTACAGCAATACATATTCCTAATCCAAGCCGAGCAAAAGTTCACATCTCCAACCTACATTTACTAAATTGTTCACTTCCATAATATTCAATGATTTTTGGTCCTTTGTTTCTTCTTCAGCTATAGTCCAGTGTGGGTCTGCTATGATGGCGGCCAACGCTCTGCCTTCATTTACAAAATTTGTTGCACTTACTGGCATCTCATCAATCGCATTTGCATATATTGTTTTACTGGCGCAGTCCATCCTTCTCATTTTTGCACTCCTCTATGTTGATAATGAAAATGTCTGCCTGCAATGATAAAGAAATATATTGTTGTAATTATACAATACGTTTAAATTAAAGAATATTGCAAAAATACTTTTGCATTCAATTTAGAAAATGAGAAAATTTAATCAGCTGATTTATTTTTCACCACCAACAACAACCAAACTGAGGTGAACTTATATATTTGTCTGTCCGCTGTAGCGACATAAAAAACTCAAATTTTTCAAAAATTGGGAGGAAGAGGAAGACTTTCCATTCTCTGTATATTCTCTGGCACTTACTAAGCAACCCTTGCAAGTAAAACAGGTATTCATTCCGCTTAAAAAGGCTTAGAGGAAAATACGTAAATACTTCTTTCATCAAGCCAACCTCAGATAGGAGGCCACGCAGACTTACAAAATAAAAAAAAATTCTGGCCCTGTTATAGTGCCGCAAGAACCGATAACCTACTTACTAGAACCCGAATTGATGTAGTAAGATTAACTGCTGTCAGTACGGGTCACTGGCTAATAGGCATCACTGCCGCAACTGCAACGAAAGAAGCGAGAAAGAAACCGTTGAACACCTACTTTGTAAGTGTCCGGCCCTTGCAAAAACCAGATTTCGCCTGCTAGGTAAACCCTTTTGCAACGACATGAAAGATCTCTCCACAGTAGATTTCAACGAACTTATTAGATTCTTAAACAAAACAGAATGGATTTTACCCAGCGGGTAAATCCCTATTCGAAATGAAACATCCGGTATAACAGAGTTTGTAGTATCAAAATGGCACTAACGGGCTAATTGGACTGAGGCTAGCGTTATGCACTCGGTCACCACCCCAACCAACCAACCATAAAATGAGGTTGTTCCAAATGCAAATGAAAGCTCTACCAAAATCACTAAAGAGGTATCAAGGTGCCTAAACGAGACCTATAGTTAGTTTCTCGAAAAATGAAATTATATCTGCAATAAAACAACTTAACGTTAAAAAAGCGCCCGATTATAATTTGATGACTAGTAAAACATTAAAGGAGTTACCTGCAGAAGGAATAATTTTTCTTAATCATCTTTTTAATGCAGTCCTCATTAGAGGAATTTTCCCACCAAAGGGGAAAGTGGCTCAAATAAAAATGAAGTTCTGCACAGCAGCCTTTCTTGACATCTCGCAGGCATTCGATCTAGTATGGCACGAAGGGCTCATATATAAACTTAAAAATAAGTATGTTGCCAACAAGTTTCTAAATTTTTATCATGTCCTATCTCACCGAGAGGCACTTTCTCATAAACGAAGGTGACGAATTTACATACCTTTATCAAATTAAAGCGGGTGTGCCCCAAGGTAGTTTTATAGGCCTCATTCTTTACTTGCTTTTAACCTCAGACCTACCTATAACAAAGAAGTGATTACCTTCGCAGATGACACAGCAGTACTCTCAATTGACAGACATCCTCACCAAGCGTCCGCAAAACTACAAAATAGTTTTGAAAATATCACACTATGGCTAAAAGATGGACGAATAAAACCCAATGAAAACAAAACGGTACAAATAACCTTCACCACCCTTTGTAATACGTGTCCTCCAGCAAACTTGAATGGAAATAAAATCCCATAATCCAACGAAGCAAGATATTTAAAAGTGTATTTAGAACTTAAGCTGACATGGAAAAAACACATTTTAACCAAACGAAAAGCACTTCGTCACAAATTACGTAACCTTTACTGGTTACTAAGCCCAAAATCACAACTATCCAACTAAAAACAAACTATTGTTGCACAAATCCTTCCTTAAACCCATATGGACGTATGGATTACAGCTGTGAGGCACGGCTGCAAATTCTAATGTCGAGATTATAAAGCATTTCCAGTCAAAAGAGCAGCGGATTATCGTAAATGTACCATGGTACATAACAAATAATCAGCTTCACTGTGATTTTAACATTTCCCTGCCCAACAAGGCAAATTTTGTTTAAAAAATATTAAGAAATAGCATTCTGAACAACTTTTGTTCTATGAAATTTTCAATATCTTAATTACAAGTGTTAAAATCTAAAATTACTTAATGGGCCATATATGGTTCGTTGGGCAGTATCAACTAAAATAGAAATGCATAATTTTTTTTTTAATCACTTTATTGAGAAAAATAACCAAAAATTAAAATTTATTCCAATTATTCAGTGTGAAATTTATAGAAACAAACTCTTTTTTTTTATGTGAGAAACGTATTTTTCACATAAAAATGGCAATAACTTTTGACAGTTAGCGTTTTCTAATACCGTTATATACGGGCATCGATACAGAAACCCGCAATCTACGAAACTCATATTGTGATTGGATGTTGGACGTAAGATGGCGCCAATATTACCGTCCAAAGTGGTGGGACCATATATGGCAGCATGCGAAGGGAAGGATTAACATTTCCACCGTAAGGGAAGACATAAAAGCCACTACATCAAACTACAAAAACCGCCTACTATCACACCCAAACGAACTTGCGTCCAATCTAGTGTCCTCAAGCAAAACATTTACAAGGCTAAAGCGGAAAAACCGTATAATAATTTATAAAATTCAAGCATTTAAGCAAATTGATTAACCCTATTCACGATAAATTGCAAATGGTCTTGCATCATTGCAAATGGAAATTTTTATTGCATATCACATATATTTGTTGTTGTGAAAGCAGAAATATTGCATGATGCAAGACTATTTGCAGAAAATCGTGAATAGGGCTATTGATTTAACTTAAAGTTATAAATATGTATGTACATGAATGTGCCACTGTGCATACCATTCAAGCTGTATTAAAATTATATTTTCTTATTTATATACAGTGCCGGTCATATCATTTGCAACCAAAATCATTTGTATTTATTTAAAGTACTTCTTGAGTTCACTAAAATAATTTTATCAAAAATCTTTTTTTCAAAACAAAGTGTATTTATTCCCATTTATTACAAAAAATTAAAAGTACAAAACTATGTTGCAAAAAAAAAAAAAGAAAGAAGTAATACTAATAGTAAAGTCAGAATTGAAGAAGCCAAAACATTTGCAACTAGAAAAAGTTAATGTGAAAATTGAAGAAAAATCGAAAATGTTTTCAAAACTTTATCGTATATTCATTACACTATGCGAATAAAATTTGGGTGACAAAAATCAATGAATCGAGACTAGAAAATTCGGTAAGTATACGATGTCAGTAGTTGATCCTGAAAAGGATTTTGAAAAGCTAGCTCCGGTTCAGAATTAATTGATGTTTGAAGTTGAACCTTTTGGTGCTTCGTTATTTCCTTGAAATTCGATTTGTTTTGCGATTTCGATCCTTAAAGTCACTTAATACTCTCCAATCATCTTGAAATTTTGCACACTTATTTTCAAAATAAAGCAGTTTAGGAATCTTTAACCAGAAATGGACAATTCAAAATGGCGGATCAATATGGCGACCACATTCAAATTTAAAGTTAAATTTTTAAATTAATTTTTAAAATACTAACTGTTAGTCAATTACCATAAAATTTCGCACACTGATAACACATTAACTGAAATATAACAATATATTGACTCATTAGCGCTCACATTTTTATTAAACTTAAATTTTCTGAATTTTCGATTCAAATCTTACAATGACTGTTTGCGTTACTTTCTATCTGCTAATTACAATGAAATTTCATGCACCGATGGCTTATAGACTGTAACTTAATAACGTACTAATTTACCCATAACCCATTAGCTCTCACAATTTTTTTATTTTCCCGGAACCATTAGAGAAACACTGTATAAAAGATAATGAAAAGTAGATCAATGCATAGTAAAATAAAGAAGTACATATGCTAAGCCGAATTCTCTCCTCTTTAACCCTTCGGAGGGCGCGCCGCGGAAATTAGCTGCAAATTATTTAATTTGTGTTTTTAAAATGCTAAACAAAGTAGCCGAACGCGGCACTCAAGTGAGTTTGTCAGTTTTGAGATTCAGCGTCGTTTACCGTTAGCAGATATGTGTTGACCAGCCTACCACTTGTATCATGATAACGAAGACTCGGAAGGGAATGAGATGGAAGTTCAGGACACCACATACGCAATTTCAAGCGAAATTTTAAAATTTAATTACTTTGTTATTCCGAAACTATTTATAAAAATAACTAAATTAAATAAATATTTACTACTTTATTTTTGCATATTTTAGTATTTTAAGGTACATTGTTTCATTCATTTTAAGACATATTGTTTCATTTTTTACTATATGGTGTGTGGGTGTTACATTATAAATTCAAGAAAGCTTATCGATGGGAAGTTACGCATAAGCTGATTATAAAATTTAAACCAGAAAATTAAGACTACAAAAAATTGTGAGCGCCAATGGGTTAATATATTAGTACGTTATTATGTTACAGTCCATAAGCCATCGGTGCATGAAATTTCGTTGTAATTAGCAGATAGAAAGTAACGCAAACAGTCATTGTAAGATTTGAATCGAAAATTCAGAAAATTTAAGTTTAATAAAAATGTGGGCGATAATGGGTCAATATATTGTTATATTTCAGTTAATGTGTTATCAGTGTGCGAAATTTTATGGTCATTGACTAACAGTTAGTATTTTAAAAATTGATTTTAAAATTTAACCTTAAATTTGCATGTGGTCGCCATATTGATCCGCCATTTTGAATTGTACAATTCTGGTTAAAGATTCCTAAACTGCTTTATTTTGAAAATAAGTGTGCAAAATTTCAAGATGATTGGAGAGTATTAAGTGACTTTAAGGATCGAAATCGCAAAACAAATCGAATTTCAAGGAAATAACGAAGCACCAAAAGGTTCAACTTCAAACATCAATTAATTCTAAACCGGAGCTAACTTTTCAAAATCCTTTTCAGGATCAACTGCTGACATCGTATACTTACCGAATTTTCTAGTCTCGTTTCATTGATTTTTGTCATCCAAGTTTGTGTCGCATAGTGTTATTAGCGATCACTGTTGCAGCCTCTACGTGGTATTGACTCTATTAATTGTTTTGCCAAATCGATTCGAACTCGCTTCCAATGCTAGTGAACATCCTCATACAGATCGTCCAGCTTTTCAAAAATTTTCGTGCCAATCTTTCGCTTCACGAGCATCCAAATGCAGGTCCCAGTCATTATTATTGGTAAAAGTTTTTTTAATAACTAGAGCAATTAAAAATATGTCTTTTTGTTTCTTATAGCAAACACGGTTAACAGTATATATCGAGGCTGTTTGTTTGAAGTAAAAATTACTGGAAGATAGCAAGGAGACAAAACGGTAAATATTATCAAGTATTTCTAATGCAAGTATTTCAACTTTAATAATAATAATATATGGTAATATGAATTTGACTAGATTGCTTTGAAATTTGAAAACAAATATAAATTAAGTTGAGTGTTTGACGGCAAATTGTAGCACATGTGACTTGACAGATCGAATTTTCAAAAAAGTTTTTCTAAACATTTGTAATTTTTTTGGGAAGTGAATTATCTATATTTTTTCTTTGTTCTTTCTGTCTACTTCTTGGAACAATATAGTATATAATTGATACTATTAACTATCATGGTAAAATAATCTATTGAATGTTACATATAACGTGACAGATACTTTTTGCTAGAAAAAGTTTACTTTTTAACTGGTTTTAATTCCATTGTTATTTTACAAAAACCATTATTGCATCAGTCATAACCGGGGAGCGGATTGTTATTAATTCTTTTTTTTTCTGCGAAATCCTACATGATGGCTGATAAGATATATACGCGTTTCAAGCCCCCCTGATTCCAAAAATATATAAATTTGATTTTGGCTTTTTTTTGTTATTTTTCCTTTTTCACTGTATTAGTGTCTTTTTCGAATTTTTGGTACCTAATAAATGCCTTTTTTTTTGAGGTTTCTACTTACTGTACCTTTTTAATCTTTTACTATTTTTAATGACCTATATTTTGTGAATGAAATTTTTAGAACAAATGGAGCAATTTTGTTTGCTCTGTTTAATACGAGAAAAATATTATGTACAGCAGGACATAAACCGATAGAAGCATATTAATACGGTGATTTTAAGAAAAGGAGGAGCAAATGATTACTTCTCATGTTGGGGGCAAAACAAATGAATTTTAAGGCGATCCTGCCAAAACATTGCTGACATAGGACATACCGTTGAAAAAGCTCCACAAACCAAAATTTAAAAGCTGTTTTGAATTCGGACAAGGCGACTTCGTTAGCCGTGCTTTTTCTAACTAAATTTTTTTGCTCTTTAATGCCTTTAACTATACGAACTTAAAATATAAATCCCTATATTTCGACAGATATAAAACTTTGTTTTAAAGAGCATGTGCTTTTTTCAGCTTTATGCTACCTTAAGTTTTTCTGTCTTTCTTGCAACTTTATTTTGTCGTTTTGTTAGTTTTAAGGTTCACAAAATCTACTCCCTGATTATAACGCACTTGGAGAACAAATTTTGATACCATCAAAATTTTTTGGAAAAATTCACACGTGACAGATTTTTTGTTTAACGTGACAGATCGTGCATAAAAGTCCATAAAATTGTGATAAATGCATTTTTTCAAACAACCTTCATTATAATCTCTTCATTTATCTCTAAACTCAACTCATAATTAAATTTATGCAATTGTTTCGAGTTGTGGAACAAATTTTTCAAAATATGTTGAAAAGCCTCTGAGTCCACCGTAAAAATTGTTTAACGTGACAGATACAACAAAACGCCAATAACTGGAAAACCATAAGAGATGAAAACAAACTTTGCATATACGAAATGTAGGTCTTTGAAGTGTTATTGAGAATT
Organism: Toxonevra muliebris; assembly: GCA_963691655.1. Classification (NCBI taxonomy): domain Eukaryota; kingdom Metazoa; phylum Arthropoda; class Insecta; order Diptera; family Pallopteridae; genus Toxonevra; species Toxonevra muliebris. The sequence continues at coordinate 47,488,062 of OY829328.1, read as the reverse complement.
AATTAGATTTCTTTTTTTCTCCCGACATGTTTGATAAAATAGTCGTGCAAATGTAATGTGATAAACCAAAGCCTTGATCATACAGGGTGGACGGAAATTTTCTGCATACGAAAAAACGCTTGTAAATTTTTGTTTATTGGTTTTCAAGATATTTTTTTTTTAAGCCATTTAACAATATCTTAGTAATCTAAAATTGATCATTAATAACTAGTATGTTCTCCATTTTTTTCGTAGCATTCCAGAGTTCGCTTTCTGAAACTTTCGCACAAAACCGACGTTTCTGTCGGTAATATAGCATCCCACTCTTGCTTTACTCTTTCAATTAGTCGATTGGTGGGTTTTGGACTTCGAAATACTGAGTCTTGAAGCCTGGCCCAGACATCATCGACTGGGTTAAGATCTGGTGAATTCCCAGGCGTCTTCCCATATCTGCTTAAATAGGTTTTTAGCAACACTTATTGACTGTTTGGCCATATGACATCGCGCACCATCTTGCATTAAAATCGCTGCAGATCTACGGTTGAACTGTCTAGAATTTTTGCAGCAATTTCCATAAATGGAAAGCATAAATTGCCTGCAGTATTCTCCATCAACAGCTTTTCATCGACAATGATTAATTTAGATTTTCCTTGTGAACTTATTCCGCCCGCAATCATTATTTTTAATCCTTATTTTGGCCGTTGAAATGGTTTAATTGCAGTTAGATCACTAATTTTTGTCCTGGTGTTTTGGCGATTAGGCTTAGGAAACAGTTCGACAGGTGATTCATCCGTGTAGAGTATTTGCCAAATTTCTAATCTTTCTTTTAATTGGAATGGTTAACACTGTTGGACGACCACTTCTTGGCCGGTCTGCTACATCGTTGACGGCTCTACAAGTCCACTTTACCACAGTGTTGTAAGACACATTTAATTTCATGTTTATGCGTAATTTCGAAGCACCATTGCTATAAAGCGCTTGAATTTTAATTCTTAAGACTTCCCTTTCCCTAAAAATAATGCACACTTTTACTGAAAATGTCTTTACTCATGTACAGAGCAATTCAAAATTGCATCACCGCAGTATTAAAGAAAAAAGACATATGGTTAAATACAAAAATTAATTTTATGGTTGCGGGTTTTTTTTTTTTTGTTGGAACAGAAAAAGGAAGTATTCAAGAATACAGCACTCAGACAAGTTTTACGTCCATTGCACTTTATCCTATGTTCCTTTTTGCTATTCTTTAAATCTACTAGATTTATTAATAAATCTTAGCAGATCCTGCGGTGTTAGAGAGCTCAGGTGTTCGTCTCCCAACACTTCAGTACCAAATATGCTTACTCTGATCTGGCAGAAAGCGGGGCAGACACTAAGAAAGTGGTCCGCCGTCTCTTCACATTCTTCCTTCAAGCTACAGGAAGCACATAAGGCACTATCTCCCAGACCAATCATATGCAAATGTTTGGCATAAGAGAAATGACCTGTATATAACTCCACCAGCTGCCTACAGCTTTTTCTGTTAAGTGATAACAGAAAGGTAACATGGTCTTTGTCTGTCTAAAGCCCCTCAGGTCCTCCCATTTACGATTGTGGGTCAAGTCGACCCACTCATTAATGGTGGTCTTGATGGCTGTAGACTTGGACCTGGACCTGTACTCTACAGGTTCTGGGCCCAGGAAACCAGTATCCGAACCCTTTCTGGCCAGAAGGTCAGCCGATTCATTTCCTGAAATTCCTGAGTGTCCAGGAACCTATATCAACAGCAGGCTATTGTATTTTGCAACACAATCAAGCCTGGATTTGCAATGCATAACCAGTTTAGACGTGGTTAGAGGATTAAGCAAGGATTTAAGCGAAGCCTGACTGTCACTAGATACACAGATACTCCTTTCTCTCCAACCATTATCAATAACATGGTCTATTGCCTTGATGATTGCAAAAATTTCAGCTTGAAAAACAGAAGCATACAACCCAAGAGAGAAGTGAAGGTGCACTCCATCATTTTCAATAAAGACCACAGAACCCAAACCGAATTCTGTTCTGGAGCCGTCAGTGAGGATATGCTTACAATCAACTCCGGTTGCGGGTTGCTATGCATTTTTGAATAAGCACAAATTAAGCATTAAAAAAATGAAAATGGTAAAAACTTACTTCATTATTTATCAAAATAAAACCAGTGGTCACAGAAAACTACAGAAAAAATGCGTCAAAATGTAAGTTTCCTTTTAAATCAACTGAAAAATGCATTCGCGCAAAAAAAAAAAAAAGAAAAAAACAGCTGACAGTGCTGCCAACACTTCAAACTAATATATTATTGGGGTATTCCCTTATCGTTCTCATACTACACTTGTGACGATATATGGTATGCAGAAACTTTCCGTCCACCCTGTATATAAATCACCTATTGTTTAATGAATATACCTAAGACAGATTTCAATAATAAAGAAAGGATTAAAAAAAAAATTCATATCAATCTACACGCAATGAAATAACTTTTTTTTTGTTTTTCTGGCTGTAGCACTAGTTGCAATGACCTTGACTGTGATTTCATGGTTAAAATAGCGAGCTTTTGGGCATAAGATAAAAAATACAGCGAGCTTTTAGGGATGGGATGAAATAATTTATCATTTCACTTCCATATAAAATGCAGTGCTAATTTTATATAAAGTAATTAAAAGTAAAACTTGGATGCGAATCTATTTCCATTTTTTTACTGCTACTTGAACTAGATTATTGTTTCGAAAGTCAAGGTCGCTTTTAATTAGAATTATCTCTAATATTGCAGTAAAAAGAAATGCTGCCGCACTGCCAGTAATTTCATAAATAATATGAAAACTTCATTGTGCTTCCTGGGGAAGTTTTTGTACATTTCGATGATGACATGTAAATTTCAAAATTTTTAATAAAAACGAAAAAAAGTATACCCTCAATACACATCAGTCAGATAAATGCATAATCCCATAAATAATCTTAAATAATATGTTTTTTTAATATTATTCAAATAATGATCTTTAAAACTATTATTAAAACACAAAGCTTCATGAAAAATTGTTGAAAAAGGTATTTTTATGGTCGTCAAAGTGGTCCCCCTTAAGTAATCGACACATACGTACAAGGATGTACATAGTATACTCTACAAATGTATGTATGCATATACGCCATAAACTTTCTACCCATAGTTTTAATATCAGAAAAATTTAATTTTTAAAAAACATTCATTTTATAAGATTAAAACAAATCACATCTAATTTATTAATTAGCTCAGTTATTTGAATATGAAATTGCATACCTATAGGTTATAGATGCGCCACCAGGCACATTTAATTGAATATATTCATGTATGTAGGTATGTATATAAATATATATTTGTTTATATTCGTATATCTATATACGCTTATACATAAAAGTATAAATATATAAATTTATGACCTATTGCTGAATGCAAAAGACAAGTAATTAAAAAAAACATACTTAAATCAAATGAAGTGAAAGTGATTTTCTATCGAAGTATAGTAAGTATATAGCAATTCTCGCTTTTACTATATATATTTAAACTTTAATATTTGTCTTGAACCCTGAATCGTCAATCCTTGAAGAGAATAGTTTGAATTTGTCTTAATACTTTGATGTTAAGTGCATCGTACAACTTATTAATTTTCACTGTTCAAAGCAATAAACAAATCTAATACGATTTGAAAATCCTAATGCAAGTTGATCCTGTATGTAATAACTTATTGATTTAGTCAATATTATAATTTAATATTCTCACTGTATATTAAATGAAAAATTTCTATTCAAGAAATATAGCAATGTTATTTCATTATGATGAATCTAATATATGAAAAGGAATATGAGTGGTTATATGTATTGTTAAAAATCATACATGCTAAAAGTATTTTCCCGGGCATAGAGAGTGTGTGTCTATCTGGGAATTTTGCCAAAATCAACGATTTCTGTAATTCATATAGACACTCTCATCAAGTATTTTTCTCATTGTGTTCAGTCGCCGTCGATCGTTTCAAAAGCGCGATCTTTTCCCTAGCTCTTGATTTGTAGCTGGGCTATAAATTCCTTTAATTTAAAACCAAAATATATTTCGGTATTAACGCCAAATAATAACAATATTTGTAAGTTAATTCAAAAGTTGAAATTTATGTTAATTTTCTCAATATTACAATGTGCTAAGTACGTAGTATTAAATCTCTAAATCAATATACACGATTGTGAAAGGTATAATACTAAATTAGTGTTAAAAAGTGTTTTAAAATTACGTTGTATGAAATTCCATGACAACGTTCCTTGTAACGCACTTTGTTCGCAATGGAATAACATAAAAATAAAAAATATTAGTCTATTCGACTTTTTATTAAACAAAAAATGCTATTTCCGGAAAATTATGCAACAATTATTTATTAAAAAGAAACACAAAAATTAAAATTGTTAATCGTAAATCCAAAGTGTTTATCATATTCATAAATAAATACATTTTATGGATACAACTTTCTCACAGCTTTATTTGAAGGACTTAGTTGGAAATTAAACAACATTACAAAATAACTGTTTTAACCGCTGTGTATTTCATAAGAATATCGCACTAATAGAGAAGAATTTCGCATATTTTTTTTATACCAAAAAATTATAAGTTATTCAGCAAACCAAGCAGAAATAATTGTTTTTACTACCTAAAATTTGAAACGAATTTCTGAGAATATTTTTAGAATCTCTATAGCAATCAAGCAGATGTCACATGGTTTTCAGGGCAATATAGCCAATATATACATCTGCTTATAATATGTACATATGTATATACTTATGTATGTATATTAATAAATTTTCTTCGTGGTATATGCACATAATTTTTTTCTTTGAGTATGCGCAATTTTTTCTACGTATAAGAGATATGGTACACATATAAATATATATATATAAATTAAATTATATGAACGTGTTTTTATACATGCACATATTTTTGTAATAGAAAAATTGAAGACGTCAAGAAGAAAATAATACTTTCTTTCCATACTGGAAATATTCTCGTATAAGTAGTAATAAGAAGTATTATTTCATCTAAATCTCTATTTTAACTGAAAATTATGAAAAAAGTTATATAAATTTTCGCTTTTATTATCAATAACGTCAGCATATTTGTGCAGTTGCCTACCATTAATAAAAATAATAACTTTTGTGAAAAGATCTTGAAAGTTTTTTTCAAATTTATGCCATTCTAACTGTATGAATTATTTACGAATGTAAAATTATGGTATGTGCATAGTAGCAATACTCGCTAATGTTATGTTTCTGGGCCGTGCACTAAATCATGTAATGCTATTTATTGACTTAGGAGTCACTATGAAACCTAAATTAAGTTTAGACTTTCAAGTTAACTCGTATGTGAATAAATATTAAAGAAAGCATCACCCTCTCTATTGCAATATCTGAATGTCAAACCGCATGAGCTTCTTAACCTATCAACATTGTCAGAAGAATAATGCTGAATGCAAATTTGTGCAATATATTTAAAATTAAATTTAGTAATCAATTGACAAATACAAATTTAATTAAATATAAAGTAGGTGGTCATTTTTTTATTCCAAATTAATTGAGCATGTGCAATAAAACATTTGTTTTAAATTATATACATGTTTAGAGACTATAATTAGTATAAAAGTTTTTCTCAGTTAACATATATTTTAATAGTCTGCTACGAAACTTAAAACTAATGGTCAAAAAGCAGAAATGAAGAGATAAACGTGTCTCAACTCCTCTACCAAAGCAGGAAATATTCCAATGCTGTCGAAAAATGGTAATTCCCAGTAATTTAAAACATTGAAGTTTAAGAAAATTATTTAAAGTTGTTCCTTAATCTTGATATAATTTATAAAGATTGGCAAATTATGAATGACAGAATTTTCTCAGTTTTCATGGAGATTGCATAAAATACTGTCACTAGAATTTCCAAATATTTTATTAATTAATTATTTTTGAGTTTCTATTATTTGCGATCTTTTTTTGGTAAAAATAACACAGTATGACAAAAGTTTAACTTTTTTCTTATGCGCGAAATATAACTGTCTTTGTAATTCTCATTTACTTTACAGTATTTTCACTTATATAGATTGTTGAAATTAGGGAACTATCACAAAGATCACTGATGAGGAACCGTAGCGTGTTCCGAAACGATTGTCTGATCTGCTAGTTCTATGAACTTTTTATAATTCTTCTGGCAACATTGTTCATTTAAAGCCTAATAATTGAATTAAATTAAATTTTTTGTAATTAATTTGTAGTGTGAACTGCCAAATTTCGAAGAAATTTGCAAAAATTTGTTTCAAATTAAAAATACTAAAATAAATATTTAAAGTTTAACGCTTTACAAGTTACATTTGCATTTTATGTGCTCTTGCGTTAAGTGATTTATACAAATTTCCAAGTGCTTCCAATCGAGATTTTTCATAAAAATCTTATATAAAGTTATATTTCCCTTTCCCACATATTTTGACAGTTTTCAGAAAAAACTTTCCTCGTCTAAAAACAGACTAAGCTTGTGACTTCACCTCATTTTATTATGACCTCATGTTACAAAATATTAAGTCAGTTCACTGTTTGTTGCAATCGATGAGCCCAGGAGTTTTAGCCTAAGATGAGCATTCGCACATGAAATTCAGGACTATTTCTTCTTCTATCTCAAAGTCGCAGCCCCGACAGAAGTCATTGTCTTAGTCTTGTAGCATGTCTCCCATTATGCAGTGTCCGGTGAGCAACGAAGTCGTAATGCTAATAAAATTTCTGCTAAGGTTGAACAGCTGTCTAGTCCGTCTAGTGTCCATGTTAGTCTGGTGAGCATAGGTGTCAAAATCGGGACTCTTTGTAGTTGGAGCATAGTTCGTTGCGCCAGTTTTAAATTTTTGATGTGATTTTCGGCATAAAAATTCTATTTCTTTCTTACTAAGTACTTTTCTGTCTCTCTCTCTCTCTCGCACAATTGTTCATGCTTGTGCTAATGTAAACATACACTATGAAAACATTTAGTTCAATTTAGTTGTCAGCCGCATTGAAACGAAGCCGAACGCAAACGTAAGTTATGAAGTTTCACTTTAAGAAGTCTATTGCACACAAAGTCTATGAAACAGATTTCTATATGACAGTTGTCTATGCTACTTTATTGTAGGTCTGTTCCCGTACTTTTGGGTAAAGTCTGGTAAACAGAGAGTAAGCAAAAAGACTCGCTGAGATAGACAAAAATGAGCAAAAGTACGGGAACGCAAAAAAACAGTTTTCAATTTTACAAGAAAATAAATAAATAATGGAAAAATTAAACATAAATTGTTTGTCTGTCTTCTTCTAATTCGCAATCACCACTTTGATTATTCAAAAATAGCAGAAGCTCCAACAGCATCAGAATTTTGACAGATGCTTGCTTCATTAAACATTTTTAAATATCTTTTAAGCATTTTCCGTGTTGAATAACATATATTTTTCTAAAAATTCTTTATTTATTTATTAATTTCAAATTTGTAATATTTTTTCACAAAAGCGAAACAGCTGATAAACACAAACATTATTTGACACTTTTACAATTTTTACCTGAAGAAAAAGTGCGGGCTATTTCGTGCAAGAAGAAGGCAATTGAAGGGGTGTAAGTCTTAAGCGTCTAAGCGCCAATTTTTTTTTTGAAAAGATAAATTTTTTCGAACATATTTGTCAAGCCTAATATGATTGTGGTCGCCGAAACCTAGTGGTTAGAGAATTGGACTGCTACGCAGAGGTGCCCGGGTTCATTTCTCGGCACGTTCAAAAATAGAAAAATAAAAATTTTTTTACACGGCACCACCTCTTGGGTGGTAATGGCAAACCTTCAAGAGTAAAAAATGCCTATGAAAAGCTTTTCACTTCACCGTTCGTATTTGGCATAAAACTTTAGGTCCCTACCATTCGTGTATAAATATAACTCACACAACATGAATGAATGCGAAAAGCTCGGCCTAGGCCCTCCAGGGGCTGTTGTGCCATAATAGTAGTAGTAGTAATATGATTGTAATTATATATTAAAAAAAATAATAATAATAAAAATACAAAATTGTTTGTTGGGGTGTAAGTCCAATACTAATTACAGGCGTAAGGATCAGAGTCCAAAATAAAGATTCCGTTAGATGAAAATTTACCACTCTTTGTGTAGCAATCAATGCATTTCTTATTGGAATCACATAACTAAAAAAAACTCAACGACTTGAAACAGATAGTTTCTTTAATTCCTCAAGAACATCACTTCTTTTTTTGTGGGGTTATTCAGAAAATATGAGGTCTAGCTCCCTTTGGAATATTATATTATGTAATTTTGAGCCAATTGAAAGTCACCAAGTAAGGTATTTAGACCCTTTCGAGTGTAACGGAGCTAAATAAAATATTGTTTTAATTGAAACAAGGATATTTGTTGTTGTCATTTTATGAATAAAGTGTTCCTTTATATTAATCACAATGCAAGTCATATATTTTGTTATGTAATATTAAAGTACATAAAAATATCAAAATAATTTGCTTCATACATTTTTTTGTGATATTCTAGTTTAATGTTTTTGGTACTTCGTCCCTTTAGATTTACATTCCTTCAATTAATCCCTCATCTCCGTTCTCATTTGCAAGTTTTTCGAGTGCGGGAATGCTTTTGGGTAAATTCCATGGTAGAATTATTTAGAGGTAGATGCATTTTTTCAAACATTAGCCCTTTTGAGTTTGTGACAAGTAAGAGGAACATTTTGAGGTTTTTTTTTTTGAAATGGGTACAAAAGAGGGAGTTAATAGTAGATTATTAATACTACTTTTATTACTTAGTACTAAATCATAAATTTTATTATATTTACAATAAAAAATATAAATAATGTTATTTAATTTGTTTACTTTATTAGCAAATACCTTGAACATGTTAAGAGGTTATAAATAATAGCTGTATTTTATTCGCCAGTCAGTTTATCATGTGCGAATAAAACGACCAGTTGTTAAGTCTCTTTTTCGTTATAATGTTATTCACAATGAAACTGCTCAGCAGCTAGAGCTGAAAAATTTTAATGGATCTAAGTTATTGCGGTCAATCGCAGGCATTGATTTTAGTCTTTCTAAGAATATTTAACGATGATTTTAACTTATTTTCACCGCCAGACATTTCAATTATATTCCTCTTCTGTTTTTTACCAAACTGTCATGCTTCTTGTTTCGCTATTAGCAGTTCACAATAGAATTTGATAACTACATCAACAACTTGTTAAGTATACATAACAGCAGTAATTATACGTGTTATCTCTGCCGCTTTGTTGTTGTTTTCCTAACTAGAAGCAAGTGCCAAATAAACTAGAAGCAAGTGCAAAGCAAAAGCAGAAACTAATTCTCCCTATGTACATGCAATACTATGCAAACTATTTTCTTATAAGTTCTCACTTAAAAATTGAACAATGAAAATGCTGTTGTAAAAAGAAGAATAGTATCAAAACAAATGATTACCCAATTGTCAAAGTTCCTCTTATTTGTCAAAATGCATCTACCATCTTAATTCTTCTCCCATGGGATAGCCTATAGATGTGTGAAGTATAATAGTACACAGTAGGCTAAAGAGGGAGACTCTTTTAGAACTATTTTAAAATAAAATGTCAAAAATTACTTGTACATAAAGCTGCACATGCATGTACTGCAAATCCACAGCTGGAAAAATTTTGTAAAATTTCAAATAAATGTGAGAACTGAATTGGTAGTTTTAAAAAAATTTTACACTAAAAGTCGACTTTCGGTCAAGTTTGCTAATTTAAAGTCGATCATAAAAAGTTGAAATTTTGAACCAAAAGTCGATTAAAAATCGATTTCGATTAAAGTCGAAATCGATAGCGGAGATATTTCAATAAAGAAATATTTAAATACTTTGTAATGCACCGTAATCATAATATTTAGTATTTAATCAAATAATTTATCTTTTCATTACTTCTCTTTCATATTATACTAGTCGGTAAGGCCCCAGTAACTAGGGCTATTTTTATCTCTCTTTATGAAAAAACTAATATCAAAAGAGAAAGTTGGTGTTTGTTTTGTTATTTGTGTATGCAGATAATTCGTTAGATAGTTCTAAGAAATATCGTTACTCATGTCTTCTCTCTCTTTGTTATTTACTCCCGCTTAAGCAATGATTTTTACAACGATGAATGCAATGCTTTGTTCAATGAGTGGATTTTAAAGAACTTCCGATGCTAATATTTTGGAATTGGCTAAACCGATTTTAAATCTGACAATTCTTCGCTAACTTACTCGTCAAGCTCTTTAAATTGATATTTAATATGATAGTGTAGCACTTCTGGATCTTCCGGAATACAAATGTAGTTACACTAATAAATGTATAGATGTTAAAAGTTACAATATGCACCTTATAGTTTCACATTTTCCATTTCTGACTTAAGCTACACACACACACAATTGCGATCTCATCGGTGCGAATCCGCAACGTGCTGTTTCATATGAGCGTGCACACACATCTGCGAATTTGACGCATCGTTTGTCGTCCCGAACACACAAACTGTTGCTTTTCAAATAAGGAAGATGAGGAAGTGAAATGAGAAAAAGTGAACAAAAAGAAAAAAATTCAGAAATGTTTGATATTGTTTTGTGTATTAATACTTTTATTCTAATATTTATATTTAATTTAATAGTTAATTGAACTTGTAAAACTTTCAAATAAAAATCTCTTATATGTGGCATTAAGAAATGAAAATCAGCTGTTGTGATTTCTTCGCATTGAAATCGCAACAGTGTGTTCCCCTTTACGTTTGCGAAATTTGCAGCAGAATTTGAACCGAAATCTCAGCTGTTTGCTTTAAACCACAAAAATACGGCAAATTGCTAAAAACTATTTACTAAAAAAAAAAAAAAATTGTGTGTAAAACACCATTTTCAAAGAACTTAAGTTCAAATATATTTTAACAGTTTTTTTTGCCTTTGGTGGGTTTCTCGACTGCCTTTAATATTAGGAATCACTTAAAATAATGCATGATTGACTCTATTAATTATTTGGATAGTTTATGCTAGCGTATTTCCAACTAAAACTTCACCATCCTAGTTTTTTTTTGTTTTTTGGAATTGGCTAAACGAGGAACTATTCAGCTACTAAATAAATTTAATAGCCTAGTTAATCTTTGACGCGGACTATCCAGAGCTTCCTCTGAACTACGGAAAAACTAGAATTTAATCCAGGCAGGTATGATTTAATTTAAAAAATAGTAAACCAGCATAAAAAACTGTTGTGTAAAAATCAAAGTAGGTGAGGTGCGGGTTTGCCACGAATTCGAAAAGGGGAGCGTAGGATGAGCACAGTTCAGAACCGATGTTCTAATGTTTCGTAAATATTGTTGCCATACTTATTTAAAGTAAGCATTGCAAAATAGTTTTGTCGAAAATTAAAGATTAAAAAAAAAAGAAGAAAAATGTATACATTGCCGTTACTTTTACATTCAGATCTACATATTTAGGTTGTTCACAAGCTGTCGTATATTTCATTTCAAATTCTTCCAATTTCTATGAATAAAAATTAGCGAATACACATTTTTGAAGCTAAAACATTAAGATGTATATAAGAAGCATAAGAACAAATTTATTTATTAATGTTTATTTCTATAACGTAGAAAATTTTCTTCAAAAAAAAAGTGTATGCTTTTACTTTTATTTATTCATACGACTCACTGTAAATCCGAACGACAGAACTCGAAAAAGCAAATAAAAAATAAAAAAATGACAGTGGGTGCAAGTTTATACCTAGTCCCTCTGTCCTATAAAAACAATTTTTTTGGCAATTATTTAAGTTTCAGTTAAGTTTTTAAGTTTATTAGCAATGAGGAAAAAGGAAGGATTTAGGAAGGGTACAAAGATGTTTCTACTGGAAATTTTTCGAATTTCGTTTGTGCTCTTCTTATCGTTTTCCTTACGTTTCATACTGTTTTCTAATTTTTGGCGTTTTTTCAATTAAAAATTTAATCAAAAAATTAAAAAAAAAAAAAAAAAATTGTTTGTATTTTCTTCATAAAAGTTAATTCTTTACTTAAGTTAAATAAATTACTTCTTTAAATATTCTTACATCCTTTTCCCTTCAGTTTTTTCATTACTGAGGAAATTCTACTACTACTGTTATGGCACAACAGCCCCTGGAGGGCCTAGGCCGAGCTTTTCGCATCCATTCATGTTGTGTGAGTTATATTTATACACGAATGGAAAGGACCTATAGTTTTATGTCGAATCCGAACGGCGAAGTGAAAAACTATTCATAAGCATTTGGCCTCTTGGCCTGTAGAAAAAAAGTTTTATATTCTATTTTTGATTTTTTGAGCTTGCAGAGATATTAACCCGTGCACCTCTGCGTAGCAGTCAGACAAACTAACCACTGGGCTCCGGCGACCACCAAAATTTAAAGTAATATATTTAGCTTTATTAATTTTCTTAGGCCTAAACGGCGCATTGTATTACCACATAGTTGGACCCATGGCTCAATAATAAGTTTATAGCAGCGCTACAAAAAGAAAATCGACCGTATATTTTGTTTTGGTATGCAAGGTTGGAAATCCATTTCTTCTGTTAAATTCATAACGAAACAGCTGCTTTATTTTGCTCTCATATTTTTTTGCTTGATTTATTTGACATAATAATTGGTCGAATAAATCGGCAAGAAGAAGAGAGCTATGCTGGTGACATAACCTTATTATTGAGCCATGATTGGACCTACAGCTTAACGCCGATTCCGAACGGCGGTGTAACAATTTTTTATCAGCTCGGAGGTTTTGCCATCACCAACCATGGTGCACTCGGGCGCAGGCATGAACGCCTGTCTGAAAGAGAAAGGTAGAAAAAACAGAAACAATGAGAAAAAGGCAGTCGAGATTCTATCTCTTTCTTACTACCTATTCTTAGCGCCTGGTGCTCGGTGTTCGACGAACACAAAACATTTTCCGCCGTGCTCGATCGAGGTGGTTACATTCAGCTCGTTGCAGAGTTGCTTTTTGTCAAAATATACTCGTTTGCTTAATACTATTTTGTATGTAATGATACTGTTTTGTAAAATAACTCATTTCCACCCTGAATGCTCGGGTGTACAATACACCGAGCATATCGTGTTCGGTGTGAGAGTGAGTAAATACTTTCTCTTTGTGTTCGGTGCAACAACAATTTCATGGTGTTCGCCGAGCATACTCGCAATATAACCACAGCCTTATATTTCCAATGTTTTACTTTTTTCTTTTGCGTGCAAATCAAAAACACAAGCAATAGTGTTACCATTACAAAAGTTTTCTCCACGTTAATTCTCCCGTTAATTCGTATTTTTCTTATTTTAACCTCGTTTACCCTGAGATTGTATATCCCAATAATAATCGAAAACCTAAGTAAAATGGGAGATATGGTTTCCATTTTATTTAAGTTTTCTTTAAAATACGGATTCTGGCTGTCAATGAGTGGATTGTCAGTGTCGGGAAGTGCCATCGCCGTAAGTTGGCTTTGCTATAAATCCTGGTTACAATGGTTATAGCAAACATTATGCCCCATTGGAAAACTTAACGATAACTGTAAGGATTAAGAGTCCTGGACATATTATTTTGAGGAAAAACTCGGGGTGAAAGGGTTAAATCGAAATCTCGTTACATCGAAAATCTCTGTAATTCGTGAAAATTTGCTGGTGCCTTGCGATTACGAATTATCGGCATTCGGCTGTATTAAAAAGAAAATTAATTAATTACATGTATTTTTTAAGTTTTTGATTCACAGCATTTCTAAATTATACAATCACAAGAAAAACTAAAATAAGATTATGGAAAAAGAGTATTTTATACACTTTGATCACAAAAAAATATACAGAGTAATAATTTATAACTATTACATATCGATGTTAAAGTCTATTTTCTTGTCATTACTATCAGCTTCATCTGGCCATAACACACTTTTTAGTCTGAATTTAGAAGCACTATAAACACTTGTGCTGTTTATTTACATCATCAGGTATTTTGTAGTTTTCACAAAATGAATATTAGTGTTTTAATCCATTTTTATGCGAAGTAAATTACTTTTTGAATTGAGTGACTTACGGTTGCGAATTTTGATTTTAAATAAGTTCATTGATTATTGTTTCGGTAAAAAATGTTATTAGGAATGTTGAGGAAATAGAGTTTTTTTTTAAATTGAAAAAACGCATTACAAAACGCGCTGATCGCTAAATCACTTTTTTTCCGCGTTTTAGTTTTCAAAAAGCACTAAATTTAGCGCTGAGTTGGCCACACTGATAAAAACATCCTTTAAAATATTTTAGTGAGAATTGAAAAAAAAAGGGAACTTATAACTATAAAAGGATCAAAAATTAAAAAAATTGCTGGCAATAATTGCCTAGTTTAAAAATGGACTTAACATCACAAAAAGCCTATTAATTTTTTAATTCTGGCAACGCTATAGGTTTCTTATTTGACATCGACATCTGTAACAAGGCATAAAGAACACAATGGTATAGTCAACGTTTTTTCTAGTAGTATTCTTCGTAATTACAATCGTAATAGTCTGTATTTTCTAAATTAGCTCAAAAAGTTACTGTATTACGAATCTTATAAAGGTTTGCCGTAACTTTGGAAAAGGATTACCATATACAAATAAAAGTGACACGTGTGGTTCATCAGATCTCACAAATCAGCAAAGGGAAAAAAGGTATTCATAACAAAGAGTTCATTAACAATGTGGTTATAAATGCACACAGGTATTTGGTTTAGACATATATTTCATAATTTTCGTAAAATTCTATTTACTCATTGAAATACTGAAATAGTGTTAGCCATTTATAAACGTTTACGTGTTCTTACTGCAGAAGCTGATTGGTTTCTGATCACTTCCTTGCTTTTCATTCAGATTGTGATTTATTTCACATCTATTGTAATGAGTAATTCATATATTTTAACTAGAATGTTCTAACAAAGTAAAAAATATTTTAGTTTATAAATCATCAAATAATTCATTCTTCTTCACATGGGTGCAGCCAGCATCGATTTTAGGAGGGGACTGCACAAAAGCTAAGAATTTTATTAAATTGTTCAAGAGGGTATTCCAATCACGATGTGCTAAAGTTATTGAGCCAGGTTGATTAGTTTATTTCTTGAATAAATTATTCTATTTTTCTAATTTTTTTATAAAGCTTGTATTATTACGTGAAATTTTCAGAAAGATTGGTTATGTGTATCGTTTATCTAATTTTGTACCTAAATTTTGAACCAGGATTAGTTAATATTTAAAAATAGTTATAGCGTGATAATAATTCGAAGAACCCAAATTAATCATGCTAATTTTGTGACATGGCAAAGTTATAAGAGGTGGAGTACAACATTACAAAAACACTGTTTGTAAGGAATGCTAAATGTCAAAATCAGCTGACGAAACAGGACAGTTTTGCTTGCAGCGCAACCTGTTAATTTCGCCATTTTTTGCAAGTTATAAGCATTCTAACCCACGTGCAAGTAAATTGCTGCAAGTTAAGAATACTGCAAAAATGCAAATATTTACTGCCTCTCAAATTTCGGTGCCAGTAGCTTACAAGTAGTAAATGTGTAAGTGTATTAGTTAAAAAGTGTGAATGAATTGGGTTTTTCGAACTTGCACGTGTTACCGCAAGGTAACCCTACGTTCCGATTTCTTCAAAGCCCTTGTAATAGCCTCATGAGAGGAATTATTATAAGCTCCTTCAATGTCCAAGAATACCCATGTTGCTATTTTTTATCTAGAGCTTCTTGGATGAAGTTAGTTATTTGAGATGGAAGTGAGTCCGCCTGATCTGACTTCGGTTAAGTGTTGTCTTTTTTCCCTATTTTAGGCATAAATGTCGCTAGGGTCTTCTCTAGCTAAGCTACTTTTGGTAATTTTCGCAAGGTGCGACTGAATCACGTCTTTCTCTTCTGCAGAAGGGCAGGTATAATGCCATCTGCATCCCGTTATTTGTATGACTGGAATGTGCTTATGGCCCAGGATAGACGGACTGCTGAGGATGTTCTCGAGGCTATCTTCCAGCCTCCAGAATTTGTCCTGTGGCGTTTTTGAGGATGTCCTTAAAAGCATATTCTCAAAAGTGTGTTAACTCGTTGTTCTTGGTTGACGCTGAAGCTACTATCTGGTAGCTTTAAAGTGATCATTGTTTCAACCCCTCCTTTCTTTTCCTAGCTGCCGTGGGAGTTTCGACTATCTCTTTATACAATTTGGTGCTTGGGTGCTTTTTACGTTTACTTGGGAGCTTGTATGGTATGCATCCAAGATTGCCTCATTTACTATATTCTACTCTACTATCAAATTTTGAGTAATATTCAATCCTGCCTTTTACTTTGATAATTCCCTGTTGGTTTTCCTTGGATTTCTCAAAGGAGCTACTGCGTTAGTCTCCTCCTTTGAGGTCAAATACTATAAGTATATGGTCAGAAAGTGAGGGTTCCGTGGAAACCCGCCAATTACTGTTCAGGCTATTAATTTTAGTATTACTAAATATAATATCTAAAACTTCGCTCCAAGTTTTTGTATCGAAGGTTAGGGTATTTCCTATGTTGTAAAATTCAAGATCGTTACTTTTTAGAAATTCATAGTATTTGTGTCGCTACTTCCCAACCATTTGTTATGCGCGTTAGCATCACAGCCAATGACGAGAGACAGGGCGTTTTTTCTGTTCTAATCTACCAGTTCTTGCACTTCTGTTGAGGGAGCTTGAACTGTATCCCCAGGAAGATCCCGCGTTGTGAACTGAAATACAAACATAATTAGAATATATATAATTACCTAAAAAGGTAAGTTTCCAACATGAAGTTCACAATTTGTTTTTTAACATAAAACTGCCATATTCATATAAAACAATAAGCCTTTATTTTTTTGCCTGAAAAATAAATATCTGCAAGCAATTTATCCAACAAAGTTCCTGCTACTCACCATTGTTACATTCTTGCTCCTCTGTGTAGGTAGTATATCTACAATTAATTAAAAAAAAACAAAAAATTTTAAACAAAGATGTATTCAATGACAAACACGTTTTACTTGCTCGCGTAAATTCACTTTACATTGTTACTTTTATTTTGCATATTTGATATATTTATTTTGTTTTTTTTTTTTTTCAGATTAATCCATAGTCCAGTTTTGTTCTTTCGTTTTTGTGTTAATTTGACAACTCCTAAATATTTTGTCTCAGCCTGAAATTTTTAGCTCAACCTGAAATTTTTCGTAATAAACTTAAAATTTTGTCTTTTTGTATATTTGTGCTATACAGCTCTGATGAAAACACAAGTCATACTAATATATATAGTATCGGTTCGACTTAAACAAGACTGATGCCTACATTACAAATATAAGTTAACTTCAAAGAGATGAATCAATTGAATCATCCTAAAAGTTTTTTGAGTATTTTGAATCAAACAACGAAGAGAAGTGGATCAAACGTAGTATACGTCATATGCATATGAGTGACAAAGTGTACTCATACGCATGAAGTGGTGAACAGAATGTGAAGCTGAAGTGTGAAGTAACTGAAACGCTTCAATATGTCAAAAGTAAAATGTGTGTATTTTATATAAGTTTGATTATAATGTTAAGTTATCGCTGGCGCTGAAGCAGAATATGAAGCACAAAGTAAGAACTTTTCAACTGTATTGCGCTTCAAGTGTAACATCTGATTGTCAAAACAAAAAAATGAAAGAATGTACTGAATCATTTATAGAACTTGTAAAAAAAAAATTAATTGGTTTGCAATTAAAAGCGCTCTGATTGTAAAAATTTTAAGAAAAATTAAATTGTGTGTGTCGCTTATTGCAATAAACATGAGCTTCAAAGGTGCACATTCTGTTCACATTTTTCTTTGTCGCGTTTTTTCGTTTGCTCCACTACATTCTCTGCTTCAGATACATACTTTACACTTCACATTCTGTTCCAAGCTTGGCGATTTATACTTACTAGAAAAGCCAGTGATCGAAATGCTAGGGATAAAATGTAGATTAGAAGCACATTCCACTGATTTTTTTACTTATTATTTATATCTCGGAAACTAGTCGGTAAGGCCCCAGTAACTGGGACAAGTTTTTTGCGGAAGAAATCTCTTTATGAAAAACACTTATCAAAAGAGAACCAAACTACTCGTTGGTGTTTGTTTTGTTATTTGTTTAATAATTCTGAGAGATGCCGTTACTCATGTCTTCTCTCTTTCTCTTATTTATTATTTACTCCGACGCTAATATTTTGGAGTTTGGCTTAACTGATTTCAAATCTGATAATTTTTGGCTAACCTACACGTCAAGCTCTTTAAATTGATATATAATATTGGGAGTATGAATGTATAAACTCGTATTTTTTTCGTAATTTGGACATTTATTGTGAAAAATTGACTATAAAATTATTCTTTAAAGTATTGTCCATCGTTAGCCACAACCTTTTCCCATCTTTCTGGTAGCATACTGATTCCGCGTCGAAAGAACTTCTCATCTTTTGAGGCTATCCACTAATCGACCCATTTTTTGAGTTCTTCGAAAGAACGGAAGTGCCAGGCCATGTGTCATCGATCGGAACAAGTGGTAATCAGAAGGAGCAATGTCTGGAGAATACGGCTCAATTGTAGTCGGTAGCGGTCGCCAGTGATCGTTTCATTCGGTTTCAACAGCTCATAATACACGACACCTTTCATATCCCACCAAAAACACAGCATGAGCTTGGATCCATGGATGTTCGGCTTTGCCGTTGATGTTGATGCATGTCCGGGCGGTCCCCATGAATTTTTACGCTTTGGGTTATCGTAACGTATTCACTTTTCATCGCCAGTCACAATACGATGCAGAAAACCCTTTCTTTTCTGTCGTTCAATCAGCAGTTCACATGTGAAAAATCGTCGTTCGACGTCTCTCGGCTTCAATTCGTACGGCACCCAATTCCATTGCTTTTGAATCATTCCCAATGCTTTTAATCGTTTAGAAATGGTTGATTGATCAACTCCTAAAGATTCTGCAAGTTCTTGTTGCGTTTGACATGAATCTTCTTCGAGTAATGCCTTCAATTCTTCATCTTCGAACTTTTTCGGGCCGCCTGAACGTTCCCTGTCTTCAACATTAAAATCACCACTTTTGAAACGGGCATACCACACCTGACACATTCTAACGTCTATAGCACAGTCAGAATAAGCTTCAGTGAGTAAACAATGTGCTTCAGTTGCATTTTTCTTTAAATGGAAGAAGCAAATTAAAACTTCCCGCAAATGTTGTTTTTTTGGCACGAAATTCGACATTTTCAGCTATAGTAAAACACTTTTGTAAAATTATGAAAATTATTTGACAGATCAATTCTTATAGTATTTTTGGCGCTCTTCGAGTTAGAAATAATGTGGATGTCAAAAAAAAAAATGGTGCGCATGATAGATATGAAGTTAGTCACAATTACGAGTTTATACATTCGTAGCACTTTTGGATCTTCTGGGATAAAATTGTAGTTACACTAATAAATGTATAGATTAAAAGATTTTTTTCTCTTTAATGGTTTTAGGCTTATTCGGTCAATTGGTCGTTGATGCAAATAAAAACTGTTATTCCATCTGTTAACTCAATGTTTCGCATAATTTTTAAGCTTCATCAGGGGCGTACGTTTCATTATAGTTATGGGCTGATTTGGCTTATATTCAAAATACGAGGATGTGTGTGGAAAATTTTTTTATATACGAATACGTCCAATATGTAACTTTAGGAGCCTGCGAGTGGAACTACTCATGTAAATGATATGAATGATAAGTACAATAATTAAGTTTAGATAGTGATTTGGCACGCTCATATGGCCATTTCTTTCGCAAAGTTTTTTTGTAGTTGCAATTTTCGTACTACCCAAACTTTGCACAGTTCGACCAACGACTGTTGACTTTATTTTTTTTACTCCTTTTCATCAATTGCTGAAACTAAAAATGCAAAATAAACCACTGACCCATTTAGTGGCTCTGCATATGATTCACAAACATTGAAATTCAATAAAAAGCATGAGCGAAGATAATACAACAGTACGACGTGAAGACACATACAGTGTTGGTCCTAAAAAAGTTATTGGATTTTACTGTCCATTGCATTTGATATTTTTTATCTGTAGCAGAGCATAAAATAAATTAATTGTTCATTTTTTCTGTTGCTGGCGGTGGTGGATGTCTGGAATATTGTTTTTTTTTTCGACCATATCCATACATTTTCATATCGAGAAGCTTCTGTAAGCAATTCTTTTTGCTAGTCCATATTCGGAATCACTCTGCTCGCTACTACAGGGTAGGCCATTTAAACTGAAAGCATCTGGCAACGCTGTAACTTTTTACAGCGCTGTCAGATCGACTAATTACATACCATATACCATGGAACAGTAAACTCCGAAAGATCGCGCTGAAATTGTTCAGTTGTACATTTAAAATAATTTCGAAATTTTCCCGTAGAGAAGTTATTTTGATGTTTTGAAGCCGATTGTTCCTGAAATATGGTATGGAGCACTTCTGGTTTTAACAAGATGGCGCTCCACCTCACTCAGTTCGTGCCACTATCGATTTTTTGAAGCCATTGTTCCCCGTTGGTTGATATCAAAAAATGGTAATTTTGACTTGCTTTCGCATTCGCCAGATTTTACACCGCTGGACTTTTTCTTCTAGGGCCATTTGAAGTCCAAGGTTTATATCAATAAACCAAGGACCCTAGACGAACTGAAGACCAACCTCCACCCAGAAATAGCAGCCAAACCTGCCGAATCATTGTCCATAGTGTTGCCAATTACTGACATATTCGTCTATTTAGGGTAAAAGTGTAGCAAATATTTCAGTTAAGCGTCGAGAACCAGAGTGAAAGAATTTAGTGAGGGTAAAAATAATCGACGTATATTTTGTTATAAAATACTTTTATTTTATAGTTTTAATACGCTTTTGCTCTGAGGTACGCATATAGTGTCATTTTGACACTAAGGGACTCATGCGTTTTTTTTTCTGTTGACAGCTCAGCAAGATTAATACAGCACTTCTTGCTACGAAATAACACTTATAAAGACAAAAAAACTAAATTAGCAAAATGTGAAATAGTGTCAAATTGACATTAGGGACGGATGAAGGTTAAAAAACAGAATAATTAATTTTTATACTTTGTAAACATTTAAACACTTACACACTTGCTGAAAGGACCAGCAAATCGTTTTTAAAAGCAAAAAAATCTTAATGATACTTAAAACTAGTATCAGAGCAATTTTTTGTTGTTACGACCGTCAATTTTGAAAAATTCGTCTATTTTAAATATAAAGCCTATGAAGCGGTGTTGTCTGTGTCTTCTGTCATATTCAGTTTAGTTAGCTGACTGTTCAGCGAACATATCATATTTTACTCTCGTGCTCGCTGTATGCTGTTACATTGAGTTGGCTGCAAAGTTGCTTTTGGTCGAAATGTACTTGTTTAATACTATTTTGTATGTAATGATACTGTTTTGTTTGTAAAATAATTCATCTGTACATAACAACAGCCTTTGTAGTCATGTGTTGTGCTAGTACTATTGATTTTCTCTTTTTTTCTTCGTGGCTTTGTGTTCCGCTAGTCGTACTCCTAATTCACGTTTTGTTGTTCCTTTATATATTTTACTGCAAGCTTTAGTTTCGTTGCCTTTACATCCAATTTCGTAAACAACGTTGTTTTGTTGTTGTTTTTTTTAGTGGTGTTTTTACTCTAGTTGAAATTTGTTGCTAAAGTGACTTTTGATTAGTACGTCAGTGCTGTATTTTCTTTTGTTGCTTTGACACCTTTGTTGAATTTGCCTGCTAATTTCGGGATGTATGTTACGCTGAAGAAACGTTGAGTTTCGTTTTGTTATCTCTTGTATTAGGTTGTGCGTTAATTTATGTGGATAGTTATTTGTTTCTAAAATTCTGAAATTGTTTGTCGCTTAGAGTTAAAATTTTCTGGATGAGATTTTTTGCTGTGTTAAGGCATGTATACAAAAAAAAACTGGTCGACATTTACTTGTTATAAAAATCATATTTAAAAAAAAAAACAGAAATTCACACATCAATTGAAAGGTTATAGTAACTTTAAGAAAAATAAAAACTTTATTTATTTGGTTGGTGCGTATGCGAAAGATCGCTACTTTGACTTAACTCCAGCCATTAAACGTTGCACATCACTTCGGGATATTTGTGATGACACAGTAGTCCACTTTTTCTGCAGTTGTTTCTCATTTTTAATCACTTGCTTCGTTTTTAGCAATTTTCTTTTCATTATAGACCAATATTTTTCTATCGGCCGAAGTTGTGGGCAATTTGGGGGATTAGCATCTTTTGGACCAATTTGTGCCCCTTTCTCTTTATACCACGTCATTGCCGTTTTGCTGTAATGGCAAGTTGCTTAATCTGGCCAGAAGAGGACAGGAGCCTTGTGAAGAGCATAGACGTTTTCGTAAGCACTCTTCTACGTAAATTTTTTGGTTGATGGTACTAGTAGTGACAAAAACTGCACTCTTTATACCGCATTGGCAAATTGCTTGCCAAACCAAATATTTTTTCGTAAACTTGTCCACTTTCTTTAGCTTAAATTTAGGCGCAACATCACCTCTCTTTTTTGAAGTGTAAAATAGTAGACCAGGAAGCTGATTAAAGTCTGTTTTGACATACGTTTCGTCGTCCATGATCATGCAATCAAAATTATGAACAATTTTGCTGTTGCATTTTTTTGTCATTCCGGTTCGGGGCTAGCGGAACTTTATACGTCTTAAGTCCTTTTTCTTTGCGTACTTTTTGAACATATCCGGGTGACATCTCTGATGGAAAGGCCTGGATTTCTTTGAAACAAATTTTTCACTTTCTCTTTCACTTTTCAAAATTGTTTCCTTCCGCATCTTTAAATTTGATGACATACTTTACGTATTCTACCATAAGTTTAATGTCAATGTATTTCTGTTCTAAATCCACAAAAGTGTTATCTAATGAATTGTCCATGATTATGTGCGCAATTGTGGGAGACAGAGAGTTACTCATTAGCATACCAAACGTTTGATGGTCAAGTTTATTGTCATGAATACATGAAATACATACAAATACATGAAATAGTTTTTATCCTTCAAGCAGAAATTTAGAATAGAAAAGAGTTTGTTTCCCGATGTTTTCGTAACAACTTGAATCTTTTTCCACTGTTTCATTATGATTCTAGTTGATATGTTGGTAAGCAAAAAGAAAACGTCAAATGACACCAAAACATCATCGTCTTCCATACAAATCCCAGCCAAGCTTTCTTTAAGTTTAAAAGAGTTTTGAACATTATAGTTTTTCGATTTAAGATCGTTCCAAATTTCTCCAATATGTTTGGTAAGTTCACAGATGATGATATTTGACGTAAAGGCAGATCTGGCTTGTGTATTTTTGGTAATCCGTATAATCTTGGTGCTCCCGCCGCTGTACAGTCGATGGCATATTTGCTCCATACATTTTGCTAAAGTATTTCAGATCTTCCTTGTGACAACAGAATATGAAAATGGAGGCGCTACTCCGAAAAGATGGATTTTAAAGGATGTATTACAATAGGTTTGGGGTTTTGTATGGAAAAAGCATTCAACTTGCATATAAAAGATTTTCAGATATCTATACCAAGGAAAAAAAAGCCACTAATGCTAATGGCGTACCCAGACGACCTCGATAGTCTAGTGGGTAGTGCACTAGACTTTCATCTGAGAGATTCGGGTTCGATTTCCGTCTTCGTCTGGTGGATAATTTTCATTACTTTCTTATATTCGCTATCAATATGAAGTGTATGAGAATTATAAGATAATGTACAAGTACACACATTGGTTGGTAATGGCAAAACCACCAAGCCGATAAAAAATTGCCACAACGCTGTTTGGAATCGGCGTTAAACAGTAGGTCCAACTATGTGGTATAACAATGGGCCGTTCAGGCCTAAGTGCGTCTCTCGATAGCCACTCTAACCTAACCTAACCTAATGGCGTACCCAGTTTTTTAATACAACCAAACCGAAAGCCACCCCTAGCGCCTAAAGTGACCATTTGGCACTTTTTTTTACGAATTTTTAAATTTAACCGTTAGGGTTTTCCAGATAGCGGTAATTTTTTTAAAACTAAAGAAATTAGAATTGCAGGTAATTCAATTTAGTTTATTTGAAATAGAAACAAGATGACCTTTGACAAATGTCAAAAAATTGCAAAAACAAAGCAGACGTTGAAAAAATTGCTTAAATGAATGAAACTTACCAGTTAAGAAGTAACTACTAACTTTTAACATTTTCTCCATACTTAATCGCTTGCGTCAAAATTGTTGATTTATATCAATATGTAATACAGGTGTCCCCAGTAGTGCTGCCGTTTTGAAAATTTTAAGGGGAGGAATTTTTCCTTTTAAGAGGAGGATTTTGCTTTAGAAAGGAGAAATTTTTCAAAATGTCTTACAAGTTTTCAAATAGAATCTAGAGTCTTAGATAATTGCAAACAGTTGCACTAATGTATAGAAATTTTATTGGAAAAAAATACATTTTTTTATTCACAGCTGTTACAACTTCGGTCATACTTAAAGCTAAAAAATTTATGAAAATAAAACAAATTCATATACTTAAAAACCAAATATTCCTTCTTTGGAAACAAACGGTAGTATCAGTAAATAATAATAAAAAAAAAGCAATAATGATTAAAAAACTACAACAAACTTGTCTTCTTTCTTCTCAAAACCGGGTAAAAAAAGTAGAATGTTATTTGTGGTACTTTGAACCAGCTTAATCAAAGGTACCTAGTTGGAGGCATCATTTTTTTTTTTGTAGCTTTTCTTGCCAACCATTACTGCTTTAACAGTTGCAGTCAGCAAGCAATTTCATTTTTTGTCTTTAATTAGATTCAACTGAGAAAAAATTATATTTGCCGCTGTACTGCTATGTGGAAAACTTAAAATTGCGCCAATAAATTTTTCCAGTTTTGAAAGCATTTTTTCTTTTAAATCATTCTTTAAATAAAAAATTTCACACTAAAATTCTTCCAGTTCCAATATATATATATATATATAAATTCGAATATATATATATATATATATTCGAATATATATATATATATATATATTCAAATATATATATATATATATATATTCAAATATATATATATTCTAATATATATATATATATATATTCTAATATATATATATAAATTCATTACTAATTTATTGATATTTATTAAATATGCAAACTTACTTTTACGCGGTGTTTCTACTATTGATTTCAATTGTCAAAAATTACAAGCATTAACACAAAGACAAGCAAAAACTTCTGGAAATGGAACACGAACTTTTGAATTTTGACAGTAATCCAGCGATAAATAAAGTGGAGCTAGTCATAGTAACAAATATTTCACAGACATAAACTAAAATAATCCAACAGAACATATTTAGTTTGATTTACGTTTACAACCAAAAATTCAAGAATACAACCCAAAAATTCAAGAATATGAAATAGGAGGATTTTTTCCGATTGGGGAGGAGAGGAGGATTCAGATTTGAGCGGAGTACGAATACTCCGATCGCAGTACCTTCGGCTGTATAACACGATAGTTAGGTTCCAAAAAGCATCGTGTTGTGCGAATTCATGTTTTACGGAACAACGAAGCAGTATAAAAAGCGGATTTTGGCTCCAAGAATTTAGAAATCTGCCGTGTTATATAAGAAATCGTATTATTCGGGACAAGCAAGTAGTACAAAAACAGGGTTATGTTCCAAGAGTTTAGAAAACAACTTTTTGGGATAAGTGCTCGTTCGAGCGTTTGTTCAACGTCTGCTTTGTTTTTTGCAATTTTTTGGCGACATTTGTCAAAGGTGAACTTGATTGTACTCGACATGGATTCACTAAAAGTTAATTTACTAATAAATATAACTCGATTTGAAACATTTTTGTACTTTAAATAAACTAAATTGAATTAATTACAATTTAACGTATTTTTATTTTAAAACAATTACCGCTATCTGGGAAATCCTAACGGGTGAATTTAAAAACTCGTAAAAAAAGTGTCAAATGGTCACTTTAGGCATTAGGGGTGGCCTTCGGTTCAGTTGTATCAACTGGGTACGCCATTCGCTTAAGCAGCCTATTTTTCATAGAAATAGATATCTGAAATTATTTTATGTGCAAGATAAATGCATTTTCCATACAAGATCCCAAACCTAATGTAAAACATCCTTTAAAATCACTATTTTCGGAGTAGCGCATCCAGTTTTCGCAAATTTAAATTTTTCTTTTATTTTAATTGATTTTTAGCACCCTATTTTCATATTCTGCTGTCACAAGGAAGATCTGAAATACTTTACCAAAATAAGCTATTACTGTACAGGTTAATAGATTTTTCTCTTGTACTTATGATGTTATTTTTGTGAAGGTCATCTACAATGTTGTTGTTTTTCTTCTGTAATTCAAAATCTGTACATTTTCTACCAAGCGGAAGTAACCAACTAAAAATGTGAGAAAGGCTTTTTCTAATCACCCAAAATTACAGGAACTCAGAATTTGTTATAGTATTATATGAGCCGTTGCGTGCAAAAGTGGTGTAAGTCAAAATCAGATTTTTGAAAATACATTGGTTTTGTAGAAGTGCTGTGCAAAATAGGGCTCTTATAAAATTAATTTTCCCGATGTAGAGGCAGCTTTATAGTATACATGTTCAACTTAGATGTATACCTTTATTTTAGAAAACTAAATTAGGCCAAAGTTATTGCCTGAATGCGAAAATCCGAATAATAAATAAATCTGACTTACACCACATTTGCACGCAACGGGTCATATATCATGCAAATCGAAAAAATTGCATACAGTCGTATGTGTCTTATGCTCTTGTGCGTGAATCAGCATAAACATATTTTCAATTATTAATGTGCTCTGAAGAAATAACTCATATTAGTGCCGTTACTTACGTTTCCGCACAAAACAACTATTTTGAGTACTCGATTTAGATATGTGAAATTCTGCGAATTAGTTAATAAAAATTAAAGAAGAAAATTTTTTCCAAATAGACTTATTTATCGACAGTAGAACTTCATAAAAAATTTGACTGTTTTGCTTGAATTAGTATATTTTTTTAATACATATTTGATTTGCGTAGCGTTATTTACGTTTCATTGCAGCGTTACTTACGTTTCAAGTTGTGTATCACTGGTCTACAAATGAACATTTTTAGGAATGAGCTAGATAAAAGGGGGTCACTGAGTTCGAATCCGTGGCCTAATACACTTTACTACATCGGGATTTTTTTTTTATGGAGCACACAACCTTGAAATAATCTAACATTTAAAGTGAAAGTGAAATTCGTTTGTTTAACAAAAGAAATTTAGATTTTTAAATCAATTTTTGATTATTTATTTGTTTGTTTTAAGTTCTTAGCGTAGCACAGCGTATGTCGAATTCAGCGACCGCCTTTTGGCTCAAGTACACTTGATTTGCCCTACTAATTTTATTTGCGTGGTATTTAGGAATTATTAAATGAGGGTTTGAATTAAGCAATAAAATGCAATTATTTAATATATTTTATCAAAAAAAAAAAAAAAAAATAGTTTAATTCGTTGCAAAGTAAAGTAAAGCAGCTTGTGTTTTGATAGAGCAATAATTATTTGAAAGATATTGTGAAAGCAATAAATGCTATGTGGTAAATAATCAAATCTTTAAATATATTGCTAAGAAATAAAATTTTAATTCATTCTTGAGCAAAGAACTTATAATTTTTTAAGAGAATTTAGATTAATGAAGACTATTTTTCTCCCGATATAGCTTATCGCATTTTATATTTAACTTTATTTTTTTTCTATAACGCCTCACACGATGCTTTAAAGTAAGTTTTTAGTTATTTGTGGACAATTTTTGTTGCTTCATTTCTATTTCTGCTACCACATACAAAAAAAATTATGTTAGTTACGTTTCATTTTTAAATTCGAATTTTTTTCTACAAATACTAAAATTTTTAATCCAAAATGGAATAGATCAATATAACTTCAATCTTGAAAAGAAAATCTAAGATCTGGTTTTATTTGATAAACTACTTTTGGACTTAAACAACTTTTTGTATATTTTGCGTTACTTACGTTTCACACTTTAAAAAATTTTTAAATTTAATTTTTATTTTTTTCGCTTTTTTTTTTACTAGTAAACCGCGCTTGCGAGTAGCGACACAAATTTAATTGTTATCCCACTTTGAAATTGGCAGTATTTTCAAACTATTCTATGATTCCAAACTTTGTTTACAAAAGCAAGTAAAATTATGGGGTTTCCTTGACTTTATTTTTTTAAATCGAATTTATTCATTAAATATGATTTATTGTTTTTCAAGTTAACATATTTTTAACCTTTTATTTTGATATTTTTACTTTTGGTTTCACTTTTCTGGGATTTACCCATTAGCCATTTAAGTTTTCTTATTCCCCTCCATGCTTATATCCTTCCTGAATACATCTGTGAAAAATTATGAACTTTTATCCAACCGTAAAGAAGAGACTAGCAATTTAGTTAACAGACCCAGCAAATTAGCGCCTATAGCTTCTAAACTATTTGAAATTTTTAAAAAATTTTAATTGCATCTCTTCGTTATCATTAGACCTCTCCATTGATATATAACACTGTAACAAATTCTGAGTTCCTGTAATTTTGGGTGATTAGCCCTACATGTGTGTGCTTCGTTGACAAACCAACTATCATTCTTATGTATCTCAAACTTTTCAATAGTAATCTTTTTTAATTCTTTCATTTTAGATAAGTGTGTCTTTTCAATACTATTTGCTAGTTTAACTGTAGCAAAATATTGTTTAGAAATAATAATAATAATTTTATTTAAAATTCCCCATTTTTACAGCATTAACAATTTAAATTTAAAATTTTTTTTTGACATAACATTTTAATAATGATTCAAATGATTTAACAGTTTCAGCAGTTGTGATTTCTATATGTAATGAATTAAATAATTTTATTCCTTTATAAAGTAACGAGTTTTGGCTGCAAGCCTTGATTGCGAAGGTTAAACAAATTTCATTGGCACTTCTAAGTGTAGATACTTTATTCCTTGTTGTTAAGAGTGTTTTTCATTTCAAGTTCTGTGTGGTATACCATATGTTGTTTTTTATGTTATAATTTTTTTATGTTCATGTTTGTGCATTCTCAATAATTGTTTGTCTCTTTCCACTTGCTGTTGTATTCTATATGATGTTGTATTTATCATGACATTTTAGTATTTGTCAAATGTTTTGGTAAGAGTTGTTATCTTCTGGATTCTAGCAAGAATTTAAGTTGTTCTTTTTTTAGTTTAATTAGTCGCTAATTTTTTGTTTTTAAATGAAGTTAAATGTTTATGGTTTTAGTTAAATTTATGTGGTTGTTATAAAAAATTATTCTACTTTAGTTAGAAACAATTTAACTAAACAATTGTAAATTAGACCATGATCTCTGCTTCACTTGAAAATTATATTAAATTCATTGTAAATTAAAAAAGGGTAAGAATAAGTTTCATTAAACAATATCGTTATTTTAGAAATCCGGGTAAAAACTGGTTCAAGCAGCCAACAATTTATATTTTTGCTCCTCATTGTATCTACATTTATATATTATGAATTAATTTTTTCTCCGTTATTTACTTAAAAAGTGTTTATTATGATGTATGGCATTGACTTTGTTCTTTTTTTTATAATAGAATTGCTGAGCGTTGACTATCAAGCAGCAATGGAAGACGGCCACGCAAAAACCGTCGAACAGGCTTTAAATTTTTTTGGCACAGACGGAGAACGTGGTCTTACCATCGATCAGGTTAAAAACAATCAGAAAAAATATGGTCCAAATGGTAAGTTGTTAAGTATGAAATATAACTATTTTGGCAAAAATAAAGAATTGTTAAAACATTAAAAAAACACGAATTTAAGAATATATATATTTTTTTTTGTTATCTCGTGGTTTGTGCCCCAGTATTTACTTTACTTAAGACTAAAGAATAAGAATTAAACATTGAAACTGACAGACTGGGTTGGCCTAGTAGTCCAGTCGGTTGAGTAAAAAATCCACCAAAAGTTCATAATAATTCTTATCTGAGATTTTTCTTAAGTAATTGATAGTGGGGGTATGATAGATGGAAAAACCACAAAAATCAGTTCTGGGTTGCTGAGCTTTTGGTGAATAAAAGCTTCTTTTTTTTTTACTAATAACTGGTTAACCGTTGGAGATATCAAAAAATTACTATTAAATAAAGCTTGAGTTATTTCCTAAAAAAAGGTATTTAGTAATTTTTTCTTATATGTCATAGTTTTCGAAATATTCAATATTTAAAACATTGCAAACTTTGTACTTTGGATGCGCGCGCATCTTTGTTTATTTGAATTTTTGCGTTTGGAGCCTATAGGAAAAATAGGAAAAATGAATTGCTCGAAAACCAAACAAGCTAGGAAGAAAAATCAAAATGGGGTTTGATGGGTATATAAAGTACAATATTCTCTGCCATTTTCATTGACCACGGATAATTTTTAATATATAAACATAACAATATAGTATAGTTGGCTATTGACTTTTGCTCCTTTAACTAATTGCAGGCTTAATAAAAATAACTAGTTTCACTATACGTTATAAATTTATTATCTTTTAGTTCAAACATTACTTCTAAAAATGAAAAAAAATTTTTTTAGTTCACATATTTTTTAACAATATTTTCTAATAATTGTTAAAATTAAAAGTTAAAAAATTGCATTACAAAAAAAGAACATCAAATACAATAACAAATAAAAATTAGCTAAAATTTGGCTAATTTTAATATGCTGATAAAATTGCAAAATGTGTATGTTTTTATTTCTAACTTTTCAGCATTTTACAAGTTTTATGAAGTCATCGAAAATGCTGCTATCGAACTTAGTCACAAACGTAAACTCATCTGTTGAAGGGATACACCACATTCCGGGAACCTTTTCGTGAATTGTGTCTGGTTCGGTGAAGCACTTTTGGTTCTGATTGGCACTGCCTGTTAAATGATGCAAAACACGCTTCGAGCTTGAAAGCCAATTTCTCATCTCGGCGTGAATATCCCGTACGCCCTGCAGCCAGTCATCGACAAATGTGTTTTCAACGATAGCGTTAACAGCATCAGGGTGAACCTGTAAAAACGATTAGCATTTTTATGCTTTACATAATTAGCCAATGAAGTAGAACATGAGGCACCGAAGGTCATTACAGTCATTACGTACACACTTGGTTATCGTGTTACGTCACCTTCGCGCCATAGAAATCGCTGAGCTGGCAAGACTTGCTGAATCACCTTAATTTGGTGGAACATTTTTCTTATGTCGCCACATATGGAAACGGGCTTTTCTCGAAATCGAATTAAAACTGCTATCAGCGATTTGAGAAGATCTGGGCCTTTTAAAAGTACAGAATTCAATGCGATTCCATTTGCTTTAGCTGCCGCATTCCAAACAATGCGAGTCTTATTTTTGTTCATATTCGTCACAGTAAAAATCGGTATGTACCATGACTTACCACCACTTAAAGTTTCGTAACAACTTCTTCATATTCTTTAATTTTGTCAACCAGCAATTTTTTAAGTTCCGGCTCACGTGCCATTTTTGCTTCCAAGCAATGAAGTCGACGTTGTGCCATTGGTAGCGAATCTGTGCAACTCAATCTGGTCGAACTTCCACAGTAAGCCTGCCTCCCATCGTTTTTCTTTTGAGTCGTATTTAGCAGTTGCTTCCATAATCTCCAATGCGCGTTCATCTGCTTTCGAACGCAGGGGGTTTGTGGTGGCACCCACGCCAATTGAATCTAGAGTGAAATATTCCTTTATCATTTCATCTAAGCGCTTGCTCGCGTTGCAAGAGCAGATATGTGTTACTTGCTGAAGTGTATTACTATTTATTTCTTCACGTCCGTAAACGCTCCACCCAATTCTACACCTTGCGGCAATTAGAGAATTGCTTTTGCTTTCACCTATTTCAAGAGGTACACGAATTTTTGCATGATCGAACCCTATCAAAATTTGTGCCTTTGTTGCGCCATATGAGCGTATCGGCAAATCACGTAAATGGTTCATATTATTGATAGCACACTCCTCTAGTGATTATTCTGGCAGGTCCAAACATGTCACAGTACGAACGTTGCGTAGACTAAATTTCGGAGAATTGGCCTTTTGCGAAGATATGTAGCACGCAACAACTTTTGATTAGGTCTCTGTCTGCGTGATATCGCCAGTCCAGCGCAAACACAGATCTTCTAAAGGACCATCTAGCTCTAGATCTATTGCCACATCTTTTTCAATAAGTGTGCATGAGGCTCCTTCATCGATCAACGCAAATGTTTTTAAGGTTCTTGTCTTGCCGTATAACATCACTGGCACATACCGGAAAAGACCCTTCTGCTGTTCTTTTGCATGGAATAGGACCGTGGATGTACTTGGTTGAGGGGAACTAGGAGAACGCGGAGCAGCGTTTTCTGGTACGCGCTTGTTATTGTATGTAGAATGTAAAAGCGGGCTATGCGCCATGGCACATCTATCTACTCTGCATTTCTGCTTAAATTGACAGCGCCGTACAAAATGATTTTTGAAGCAGCGTAGACACAATTTATTGACTCGAACGAATTTTCATTACACGGTAATCGCCGTAGTCAGATAAGCAGTGAATTTTTGAGCATCTTGGCTAATTTACTGTGTTGGACGGTACCTTACCGTCATCGTCAACTAATTCGTGAACCATAATTCATTCTCTTCAATTTACGTGTTACTTTATTCTCTTCATGTGCGGTTGAATGTACCAACCCAAATGATGTAACTTCATTTGCACATGCTGTAAGGGAAAAGATCCAGTCATCGAAAACGCCAATATCAAATCGCCCACATGTTATACGTCGGCTACCCCAGTCAAGCTTCAAGTCGCTTGGTAGTTTCGCAAGTAAATCGTTCAACAGCATAGGATCATTAACGTAGTCAACGAGCTCAATCGACTCCATCGTGGTACGATCATTCTGTACCGCCAGAAGCGAAGCGAATCAGCGTTTGCAATTTATCCGATGACAGGTGATTGACAGGTGGCTCCTGACTCAATCGGCGCTGAAGTGATTGATGGATTACATCTGGGCGCCCATATAGTATCCTAAGTGTTTCAATGGCATGCCTGCCATGTGCAGTAGAGCGGGTCGGTCCCCATACAAAAAAAAAAAAAGTGAAAAGTCCACCCCCTATTTGAAAGCTTTTGTGGACAGTATCTCGAAACCAAAAAAAAAAAAATTTTGGACCACTCAACAGCCAAAATGATTTTTTCATCATAACTTTGGTATTTGATGTCCGATTTTAATAAATAGCACCTTGTAAACGTCTTGACAAGTATAACATTTCCTTCTTAAATGTTATTCATCTCCGAAGTCATATTTCACTACTGAAGTCTGTTACTCAAAGTTCAACCCCCCTAAAAGCATTTTTATTTTTCACCAAATTAAAGCCCTTAAAAAATCATTAAATTCTAGCCCAAGAAATGTTCAATTAAATTCACAAACAAAAAAGTTATAGCTACTTAGATTTTTGATGCAATTCTAATTTTAATTAAATTCGATTTTTTTGTCAGAAGCGTTAATTGTTAGAGAAGGCGCAATTTTCCATTGCTGGGTTCCACTATTTTAAGCTTTTAAGGGGGTCCAATGGTGATGGGTAAAAAAATTTTAAATTTTTTTTTTTGCTAAAATCGCTCTGGAATATGTGTGTAAATAGATTCTTTGAAATTCACAGTCGATCTAACGTTACAGATGTAGAACTTGACAGACCCTGATACAGCAGTCATACATATTTGAAATTTTAACCTAGTTTTTCTCAAAACAGCATTTTTTGAAATGGCTGCCACTATATCTACAAAACTAATGAACAATAGCGCTTAAATTTGCATCGTATCTTCAGTGCATCTAGTTCCAGTCCGTCCGAACCAGGATCATTGTGATAGCTTCCATAGATTTTTATTTAAATTGAAATTAAAAAATATAGGAACCATCACTCTATGGAAGGTGCCACGCCCCTTCATCCGATCACTTTGTAATTTTTGTTCCGATTGCTATCATTTTATGCTTAAAATTTTTGTAATGATTATTTCTGTTGATTAAAAAAATAAAATTACAGATTTTGTGATTACTTTTTGTGAGAAAGAAAACTTAGCCCACGACTTGTGTGAAAATTTCTCAAAAATCACAACAAAATTGAATTTCAACATCTGTATCTCAGTCATTCTTAATCCGATTTTAACAAAATTATCAGCATAAGATGCGTAATATAATTATAATTCCTATGATATACAACTTGTATCGGTCGATACTATAGGTAAATAGATATTAACCTGTAAGTAAAACTGTAACCTGAAAAACCGTTATTTTGTCATATCTCGAAAACTTACTCATAGAAAAAAAAATGAATATGATATTCGTATTCAGCGACCTCGAATTAGAAAACATACTTTCATGTTCATGTTATCTTTTAAAAGTGTAAGGAAAGAGTTTAGGATGCGTAGCACGGGCCCGGATAAGACGACAATAGCGTCTATATCCGTCCTCGTAAATTTTAAGTTTTCAAAAAAAGTCAGCCACAAGAGTGTAAAAGTCTACTTGTGTCTTGACTTCGCAAAAATAAAAAGACGCACAGTAAATTTTTATTTGGATCAAATGATCTTTATTGATCGAAATCTCAATGCCTAATGCTCTTCATTGTGCAAGTTTAACTACCTTTATACATAAATTCATGACTGCATTAATTGAGTGAGAGTTTAGTAACAGTAAATAGAATGAAACTTAAAATATAAAGAAAACATTAAATTTAGTAAAGCGATGAGAGCAAGAATTTAACATTACAGTAGTGGCTAATATTATATGATAATCAAAATATTCAAGAAATTCAATAATTCAATAAATTTTAAAATAAAGTAATGATCAATATTCAAATAGATTCAGTTTTATGTATAAAAAGAATAGAAATATATATGTATCCGCTACAATCTCCCCTATGCCGCTGAAATCGTCCCGATGATGTGGCAGAAGTTTAAGTGTATTAATATTTAGTTGCTTTTCTCGGTTTTAGCGTTCTTTTTGTTGCATATTGTGTTGTATCGTTGGGTGTTGCAGTTGTATCTTTTGGATTCACATCTTTTGTGTTACTAGGATGCGTCACATTATTGTTGTTGTGTTGCGTTGCCGTGGCATTCGTTGTTGTTGCCCATATATCCTTTAACTTTGTTTGATTTAGGTTTTTAACGACGAGGAACAAACTTGGACGTTACACCTTGACTACTCTTACTCAGTACATGCGTTGCCACTAAAACTCGATCACCAATATTAATTAGGTTTTGTGGTCTTCTTTTCATATCTACATACAATTTATTTTTGTCTTGCATATGTTCTTCTGCCTCTTTTGCTAATTTTAATACATCTGCGAGCCTTGATAAATGTGGAGTTATTTGAGGTATAAAATTTTCAGAGTTAATAATAGCTTTTAAATCATGATGAACTTCTGTCGGTGTTCTCAACTCTCGCCCAAATGTCAGGTATGCTGGTGAGTACTTTGTACTTGCACATTTTGCCGTATTCATTGCAAAACGTATACATGGTAATTTAAGATTCCATTTAGTATGATCTTGGCCAACATATATTGAAAGTTGCATTTTTAGGTCTCGGTTTTTTCTCTCAACCGGATTTGCTTCTGGATGATAAATAGAAGTAAATGACTGTGTAATGCCTAAGCAAAATGTTAGTTTTTGCACTACTGAAGAAATGAATTGACCAACATTGTCGGAGTGTATACGTCTCGGAACACCATATCTAAGAAAGATTTCATTTAACAAAAGGAATATGCAATTTTCTGCTGTACCCTCTTTCATGGCAATTCCATCTTCTTTCATGGCAATCCATCTTCCATCTTCTGTGCGTGGCAGTGGACCAAATAAGTCAATTGCTATAATTTCGAAGCGTTTATTGGATGAAACTGTTTGTAGTAAGCCAGTTGGTTTCATGTTTGATGGTTTGTATCGTTTGCATTCGATGCATGATTTCACATGGTCTACAATATCTGATCGCATACCTTTCCAATAGTAATGTGACATTCTTCGACTTAGGGTCCTGTCGATGCCGTAGTGGCCAGCTGTTGGGTCATCGTGATATTTAAATAAAATTAAACTTTTCAATGATTTGGGTACTATCAGTTGCCCACTTTCGGAATCTTCTTCCGAGCAAAAACGATAGAGAACTCCATCTACCATGATATAACCTTGATGTGTGTATCTAAACAAAATCTATATGAATAGACATACACTGGCAATTATTATCATTATGGCTTGTGAACATGGCGGACGGGAAAGTGTATCCGCGACCACGTTTTGTCGCCCTGGTGTATATCCGAATTTAATATTGTAGGTTTGTAGTTGCAGAGCCCATCTGGCAAGTCGTCCTGTTGGTGATTTCAAATTAAAAAGCCATTTTAGGGGTTGATGATCAGTGAGCACCGATATTTCTGAGCCTTCTATATATCCACGAAATTTTTGCACTGCCCAAACTACGGCTAATGCTTCTCGTTCAGTAGTTGATAATTGCTAATCATTGCTAGTATCGGTTTTTTTAAAAAAAATTGTTTATTTTCGTCTACTTGCTGTAGAATGGGTGGTGTACATAAAAGCTTCTTAAGAGTATCGAATGCTGTTTGCTCTTCTGCTGACCATTTCCAAGTTGTATTTTTCTTTGTCAAATTTGATAGCGGCTTTGATACTTCTGCAAAATTTGGTATAAAACGTCGATACCACGAACACGTTTGTAAAAACGATATAAGCTGTTTAATATTCTTTGGACTTGGACGATTTAATATTACATCAGTCTTTTGACTATAAATTTTTAGACCATCTATAGTCAGAATGTGTCCTAGATATTTTACTTCGGATCTGCAGAAATAACATTTTTCTCTATTGAGGCGAAATCCAAATTCTTTAAGTTTTTTTAAAGATTGTTTTAGATCTGTGATACGTGAGTCGAAATCTTTAGAGCATTTAATAATATCATCCAGGTAAGCTAGTATTAAGATACATATTTGGAAGTCCTTTGCGAAATTTATCAATTACACGCTGGAACGTGGCTGGCGCGTTTTTCAAGCCGAATGGCATTCTTTTGAATACATATATGCCAAATGGTGTAGTGAATGCGGTCTTCAACTTATCTTTCTCAGCAATTTTTATTTGCCAATACCCAGCTTTTAAATCTAAAGTGGACATGAATGGTGTTGTTTTAGCTGCGTGTAGCAGATCATCCATTCGCGGTAAAGGATATGTATCTGTTATTGTTATTGCATTAAGACGGCGGTAATCAACGCACAATCGTATGCTTTTATCTTTTTTAGGTATCAAAACCACCGAAACGCCCATGGTGGCTCTTGTTCCTCTATTATTCCTTTTTTTAACATTTCCTCAATTTCTATTTTTAATTTTTGTTTCATCACAGGGGAAATTCGGTATGGAGATGTTGCTATCGGTTCGTGTATACCAGTGTTGATACTATGTTCAATATACTTGATTGGAATCGTAATATCATTAAAAATATCTCTTGCATCATAAAGAAAATTATTTAAAACTTTTCTTTGTTCAATTTTGAGATGAGGTCCTTCATTTGGACGTAGCTCGATGTTAAATGAGTTTAAACAAATTGGTTGAAAAATTTCATTTTGGTAGTCTTCATTAGACTTACGTTTTTTTATTGGTGGAAAAATATCTGAATCCTTGGGTACTTCAAAGTTCAATGGAAGCGAATCACCAAATATTTTATTTATGCTCGCTGGCGAATAATCATTACTTTGAGGTATTTCACTCGCATTTTCAAACCAGTCAAGAAACGTAACTACATTTTTGTTATTTGGTTTAGATTTTTCATTATTTTCAGTTATTTGCGTAAGCATTATATTTTGTTCCGCATTTGGCAATTGCATTTTAAACTCAAATTTCTTATGTGGGCTATCCTTAAAGTGCC
Organism: Toxonevra muliebris; assembly: GCA_963691655.1. Lineage (NCBI taxonomy): Eukaryota > Metazoa > Arthropoda > Insecta > Diptera > Pallopteridae > Toxonevra > Toxonevra muliebris. The sequence continues at coordinate 47,450,087 of OY829328.1, read as the reverse complement.
AAGTCCTTTGCGATAAGTCCAATACAATACCGCACTGTTCTAAGAAATCAATTCCAAGCAAAGTTCGATTGTCTTTTGCATTCGGCAAGCAAATAAAACGGATTCGCTTGAACCTGTTGCCAATTATAATATCGACGATAGTAGAGTATACGGTTTCTTTCCGTGGAATTCCATCGGCTAAAACGATTTCTGCAAAGACTTTCTTAAATTCGACTTTTTTTTGTTGTAATTTTTGAAGTAAATAGTAACCTGCGACGCTAGTTCTAGCCGCGGTATCAAAGTAAGCTTCACCATTTAACCCATTTACGCTTATGCCGACTGTAGGGACGTTTCTACCAACTACTGTCGTATGCACAGAATTGAAATCAAGAAGTGCTGGGTTATTTATGGTAGATTTGTTATTGCAGTTTGGGCAATTTGTGCGGTAGTACCCCGCGGCTCCACAGCCATAACAATTTAAATTGGTTTCTTGCACCTTTTGACTATCTTTTTTATCTGCTTCTATCTTTTTATAGCAATTTTCAACTAGATGATTCTTTTTTCTGCAGTAGGAGCAGCGAATATTAGATTTATCGTAATTTTGCGTCGGCTTAGGATTTTCATCTCTATTTCTGTTTTCACTAAGCAACATTTCGACTTCTCTAGCTTTAGTTAACAAGTCCTGAAAGGTTTCTACACTCTCTCTTGAAATTTTCTCGCGTATCTGAAGGAGTAGCTGGGAAAATATTATATTCAGCATTGTTTTTTCAGATAGTCTCTCTGATAGTTGAGCAAACAAACTTCTTTTTTTACAAATAAAACTGTCAATTGACTCAAAATGCTTTTTTTTCTTGGAAAATTTCGCTAAATATTCTCCAGTCAGCTCTTTTCAAGAGTTCCACAGCCTCCTGAAAGGTGTTTGCTTCTCGCTTAACTCCTTGCCACCAAGAGGATGCATAACCTTCTAGTAGTAGCGGTAAGCTTGTTAGCGCATGAGAATCAGAAATATTTTCAGCTTCTTTGTAGACTGCAATGGTAGCAATGAAATCTTCGATTTTAGTGGCATTTTTACCACCGCTAAACCGAGCAGTACAAGTACTAAAAGTGGCATTGTTTTCTCGCCGTAAGCTTGACTTCCAAGTAGCTCTCTGTCAAATTAACATTTGTAGGAGCAATCGTTTGGAACGAGGTTGGACCTTGAGAAGTATTCGATGAAGCAGAGTTATGCGATCGAATTCGCAATGGTAGCATTTAAAACATTAGCTGGGCTTCTAGGCATTTCGTAATAAAAATATTTTTGTAATTGAAAAAAAAATGGTATTGTATTTGTTTGTAAAAAAAAATCTAGTTATTTGAGCATATGTCTATGTAGACCTAAAGTAGCGTAGATAGTTAAGTTTTCTACAAAAACGGCATGTGTTAAATTTACATGAGCAAAATCGATGAAATGATTCGCAAACAAAACAATAACAAAGCACTGGACGCTGTATATAACGGCGATGGTGAACAACAACTGTGTTGACCCAAGTTTATGCTGGAACTATATACTGGGTGCTGATCAAAACTGCGTTGATATGCTTGAACATTTACTGTTTTAGAAAATATTCCTTATTTTGTTTTTGTTTTTTGTATGTTTTTGCGTTGGGCGCCAATTGTAAGGAAAGAGTTTAGGATGCGTAGCACGGGCCCGGATAAGACGACAATAGCGTCTATATCCGTCCTCGTAAATTTTAAGTTTAAAAAAAGTCAGCCACAAGAGTCTGTAAAAGTCTACTTGTGTCTTGACTTCGCAAAAATAAAAAGACGCACAGTAAATTTTTATTTGGATCAAATGATCTTTATTGATCGAAATCTCAATGCCTAATGCTCTTCATTGTGCAAGTTTAACTACCTTTATACATAAATTCATGAATGCATTAATTGAGTGAGAGTTTAGTGACAGTAAATAGAATGAAACTTAAAATATAAAGAAAACATTAAATTTAGTAAAGCGATGAGAGCAAGAATTTAACATTACAGTAGTGGCTAATATTATATGATAATCAAAATATTCAAGAAATTCAATAATTCAATAAATTTTAAAATAAAGTAATGATCAATATTCAAATAGATTCAGTTTTATGTATAAAAAGAATAGAAATATATATGTATCCGCTACAAAAGTTAAATTTTGTATTCCAGTGTAATAGACTGTACAGAGGAACGATACAGTAATGCTTAAATAATATAACATATCTTAAATACTACTGTCATTTCTTACACCCCTCCGGTTCCAGCTAAGCCTAACCTATCAATTTTCTTTGTTTTTCGATTAGGATGTTTATTCTTCTTGATTGGTAATTGCTCAGTTATTGAATTGTCACTTGCTGTCTGAAAACTGTCCTTTCCTATATCATCTTGATCATTTATATAATTTATATCTAAATTAGCATTTTCATTTTCACTTAACGTTTCTTTAAAATTAATATTACAAACATTATTTGAATTATTTGGACTTTCATTATTTACATTAACATTTCGTTTGAACTTAAATTCATTAGCACTAGTTAAGTTGGAATTGAGTTGTATTGTCACTGCACCAGACGTATCAGAGCCATTCTTGCGATTTTCATTTTTCCAAACTAGATCTAAATGACTTTTTACCAACGATTTGACGATCACCAATTGCGAATGTAATATTTCTTTTACCACGCGAATTTACAATTTGTTTACGCTGATTATTTGTTACTTCTGTAACAACTGGTTTTAGGCTTGTATGTGAATAATATATCACATGGACTGATTTCAGTCGTTACGCAATTAGATAATTGAATAGAAATCTATCTAACGCACGTTTTATATCTGTCTTTCCTCCGCTTAAAGCTTTTTTAATACCATTTTTCATAGTGCTTACAGCATTTTCAGCTGCACCATTTGTAGCTGGATGCCCATGTGTTATACCGTTTTTCTTGGCAAATTGTTCGAAACCCATGAAAGCTTTAATCCACTTTGAGTTAGAGTTAACTATGACCAAAAATAACTGTGAATTGATTGGTCCAGCGATATCAAGGTGAATACGCGACCATGGTTTATCCGTCTTTGGTCACGGTATAACTTCTGTTTTTTCAGGCAAATTACGATGTTGTACGCAAGCTTCGCAACTTTTTGTAAAATTTTCAATGTAACCACGTGCAACAGATTTTGTTTTCATAATGCCCAAGTGAGCTGTATGTAATTCAGCGAGTACAAACTTTTGCAGTCTTTTTGGAATAACCAGTTGATGGCCCCACATCAAAATGTTTCTTTCAATGGTTAGCTCATTAAATATTCGTTTGAACGGTTTGTATTCATCTTTCCCTAATTCTTTAACATCTCCTGATTGGAGCGCACTGTGCTGTCATACGACAAAAATAGAAAATTCAAACGTCAAATTTTGGAATTATGAGTAACTGCACAATCTCTACTATTACCAAACTTCTCAACGGTAATTTTTTTTTAGCCTCTAACGGTACTTCTTAAATATAAGCATCAGAAGTGCAAGCATCAATTGAAGTTATTTCTGTATTGGAAAAAGTGTGAAAGTGTACTTAATTTTTGGCAGTAAAAATTTAATGAAAAATGCTTCAAATCCCATTTCTAGTAGTAAAATTTTTATAACTTGTGGTGAGGTTTTTATAAAATAATAATTTTTACAAAGTACTTTTTTCTGTATTTTTTGTAGTTTAATTTTAATTTCACTTGGATTTTTAGTAACTTTCCCCCTCGAATCCCCCCGTCATTTTTCTTTCTAAACAACAGTCCACATTCTAAGTTTCAACAAATGTTCACTGTAGCTGCCAAGATTTGCCAGGGTTTGTGTAATCTGCTATAGACTAACGCTTACTCGTTGTTTTTAATCCAATTTTCTAAATGAACAAGAAAATACAATAATACATTTTTTTTTTATTTTTTATATTTTTGGTTGTTTTATCAATGCGTGTTTTCATGCATGCACATTTTTGAAATCTGGTGGTCAAAAAAATGGATCAAATTTCACTCGTTGCATTAAAAAATGTTGGAAAATTTTTTGTGTTTTCTGTAAAATTTGAAAAAAGTGACTTAGCTCTTAGCAAGTGGGATAAGACCACGCCCATTTTTAAAGAAAATAAAATTTTTTTATTTTGAAAAAAAATCACAACAATTATATAGCAATTGTCTCTAATTTTGAAGTTTTTTTTATAACAAAAGTGGATCTTAGAGGTCTGTGACTATGCCCATTTTTACATAAAACTATATTTACCTTACCAAAAACTTATTCTTAAAATTTCAGATCGATATCTCTATTCCAACTATTTTTGTAGCTGTCTCCCATACATTTGCAACCACTGTGGAGCGCTTGCATAACGGTTTTCAGCAACATATCTTTGTGCTGTTCGCTACGTAAGGTCTCATAATTAATTGGAACATTTTGCGATGATTCCAGAAATTTTAAATAATCACCTTGGTCATCATCTTTTGCGGTTATGTTTATCGGAAATCTTGAACAAAAATCAGCAATATTGCTTTCACCTTTGACGTGTTCAATTTTATAATTAAAACCAGAAAGAAACGCAGCATAACGCTGAAAACGACCAGCGCCATTTCTGGCAAGCCTTTCTTTTCAGTAAAAAAAACACTAGTGGTGCATGATCTGTTTGAATTATGAACTTAGATACCGCCACGTATTTGTCAATGACACTATAATTTAACTCTGTTTTGTTCAATTTACGCAATGCAAATGCAATTGGCCAAATTTTTGGTTTAAAGTTGCCGAAATACCAACTTTTAATGCATCAGTAGTGACAATGATCAGTTTTTCGATATCAAAATGAGCTAATATGATATCCTCAACGATTTCGTTTTTAATGGTTTGAAATACAACTTGACACTCATTTGACCAAACGAAATTTACATTTGCTTGAGTTAGATTATACTATGGTGTCATAATGTCAGGAAATTTGTGAATAATAAATAATAAATTCCAGCTAAACCGCAAAATGATTTGACAACGGTCACGTTTGATGAAACATGGGCATTGACAATTGCTTGTTCACGTTCATTGGTCTTACTTAAACCATCACCGCTTATTTTATAACCCAAATAAAAAATGTCTTCATTTAAATAATGTGTAACAGGCTTAAAGAACGTATATGTGTAGTCATCAATTTCTTTCTGAAGAAAACAAATTTTAACTCTTTTAAGCGCAAATTAGCATCGGAAAGTCTTTTCAGTACTAAATTCAAGGTCTTTAAGTAATTTTTATAATTGTCACCAATTGTCAATTAAAATGTCATCGAAAAATACGACTATATTATCCAAATCAATTAATATTTTTTCCATTATGCTTTGGAAAATGCTTGGAGCATTTTTAATACCAAACGGCATTCTATTCATTAAAAACGCTGCTTTGTGTGTACTATTTGCACACATACTTCTCGATTTCTTATCGAGCGATAGTGATAAGTCTAAGTCTATGCGTGTGATAAGTCTAATCGACTGAAAATTTTACCATTATTTACACGTTGAAAATTATCCTCAATGCGTGGAATTGCATAACGCACATCAGCCAAAAACTTATTAATTGTGGTCTTGTAATCACCACAAATTCTCACTTCACCATTTTTTTTTTTTAAATCGGTACCAATGGCGTACCAAACGACGTATTTTTTGTTGGCTTAATTATACCCATTGATTACCATTTCTCTAACTGCATTTCCACTTTTTCAACCAATACCATTGGCACTTTGCATGAATTGTGAAAAATAGCTTTACCGTCGTCTGTTAACTTCAATGAAATTTTATCACCAGTGAATTCACCAAGAGTATCAGCATCGACGATTGTTTTAATCGCTATAACATCCAATTTAAAAATTCAAAAGAAATTTCTTCCAAGAATTGGTGGGCCGCCATTTTGTACGACGAAGATAGGCAACTTTGCCTTCATGCCATTGTATTCGACAATCGGCTCTATTTCGCTGCAAACTTCTAATGATTCGCCCGAATAACCCAATAGTTTTCGATTTGATGGCTGTAAAAATAAATTGCTAAGTTTGTTACCAAAAAAATTTTCGATAAGGCTGACACTGTCCAATTCCATTACAATATTTTGATCGTTAATTTTAACTAGAATAGTGAATGGATTAGACTTAAAATTATTTATTATTCTTTTCAACAACGTTATATAAACTATCGTAATTTTCATCAACTTCCCGAATACAATTTGTCTTTGGCGATGAATTTTCCGCAAACGCTTTGCTTGTATGTCTATCGCTACTCCGCTTCTTGTTTTTGCAAATAGACGCCAAATGTCCTGTTGAGCAACAGTTATGACAAGATGCCGTTGAGAACCTGCACATTTTCGGCGATTGATTTTTAAAACCACAAATGCTTTGGTATTGTTCGCATTTGCGTTCAATTTAGAAGTGTGGTTTTTCACAAACAATACTTCCTGCTGTTCATCATGCTGGTTTTCGTATTTTAAAGCGATGTCTAATAGTTTATTTAACGCCAATTTTGATGCGTCTTGTTCACACACAATCGAAAATCTTTCCTGTTAACCCCATGACAAATTTATCCAAAAGAACTTTCTCCAGTGAATCGCCAAAATTACAATTGCATGCGAATTTTCGCAACTTCTCCATATATTCGACCACGGATTCATTTGAACCCTTTGATAAATCGTAGAGTTTTTTTACACTCTGAATGTGATGATTGGTTTTGTATAATACTTTGACAAAATTGCGCACAATTCTTCGTATTTCTTTCTTGACGGTAAAACTGAGCACATGCTGTGTAACAATTTAGCCCCAAATACGCTGATCAGCAATGAAGCCTTCTTTTTATCGTCCAGCTACGCTAGTGCAAATGCTTCTTCCAACCATTCTTTGAATAATTCCCATTCCTCAGTTTCTGGATCGTACTGTTTAATACGCGGCAGTGCCGCCGCAAATTGTGCATTATAGTTTAAAGCCGTTTTTTTGGAACAGGAAAAGAAGTATTTAAGAATACAGCATTCAGACAAGTTTTACGTCCATTGTGCTATATCCTGTGTTCCTTTTTGCTATTCTTTAAATCTACCAGATTTATTAATAAATCTTAGCAGATCCTGCGGTGTTAGAGAGCTCATATTTATATTGTATAGCGCTGTTTTAAAACTGGAATTGTTTGCATTGTATCGGATGGCATTGATAGAACTGTTAGGTCCATATCAGTAGCATCAACAATGTCACCAATATCCCAGCAAGTGTCATACCATTGCGTTTAAGCCTACAGATGGCTTTGACAGCCTCTCCATTAGCAAAAATATCAAGGGGCGGTAAGCAGTGGCGTGCCTAGCATTTACTGATGAGGCAAGCCCAGTGCATTTTTTTTACCAAACCAAAAAGGCTAAAATTGACAATAAGGATGGAATGCTCTAGATCCCGATTGAAGCATTGAAGAAGGAATATGGGAGCTCTGTTTGGACTTTACCAACGTTTTTAGACGTGCTAAAATATTGACATTAAAAATACAAAATGAGCATATAAATTCAGGAGGTGAACGTAGAAAAGGCATTTTTGGACTTAAATTGATATTGGCTCCGCAAAGGTATCATTTAAAAAACAAATCTTTGAATAATATATTATTTTTTAAACTAAACGATAATTTCCCTTAATATAAACCTTATTCATAAAACTGCAAATTATCAAATATAAGAAAATGTCAACGGAATGAAAAAATCCAAATTGCAAAGTAACTAAATGTATGGATGTAAATAAGTAAAACTATTATTTGAAAAACCTTGTTTTGTTATTTTTTGCTTGAACCTGAACCTGAACACGAACCCAAATTTAACCGGTTCGAAACTCTGCTAAAAACTAATGGCGCAAAAATATAGGAGTAAAAGAAAGTGGAGCAAATACTTTCCAAATGGCGAACAAAAACTGAAAGCCAGCTTTTAAATTCTATATGAAATCATACATAGTAGTATAAAATTTGGTATGCTGCTACTTTTTATGGAACCGCATATACTAAAAAAGCAATTGAACTTCCTATAAGAATAAGCATGTTATGTAAGCATACATTTTCAAATAATTTCAAATTAAAGCCTCGTAAAAGCCAACTTGATGAACTGCGATAGCATGAATACTTGTGTGTATTTTATATAATCCACATTTAATTTTTTATTAGTACATATACGAGCTATTGAAAAACAGGGTAATACAAATAATAATTTTTAAAAGAAAATTATTCTTTCAGTTAAAACAAAAGTAGTAATTTTGTAAGTACATATTGTACAAATTTTCAGTTAACAATTCTGAGGCAAGCCCGGCTTTTGGGCTTATATGGACGTACCGCCACTGGCGGTAAGTTGAGCAATGTATCCAAGGATGAGCCAGGTGTTATAGGAAAAGCTCCCGTACAACAAATGGCCACAGTCCTTTGAAGTCTGGTAAGAGCTTTCCTAATGCTGTCAACATTAAGTCTACTCCACCAGACTATGGATACATAGGTGATGATGGGTCTGATCATCGCTTTATAAAGCCATAAGACTTTATTAGGTGATAGGCCCCATTTTTTGCCTAAAATATCCCTGCATTGACAAAAAGCTGCCAGCGCCTTGGATACCTTTAGCTCAACGTGAGAACTCCATAGAAGTTTGGTATCTAGAATGACTCTTAGATATTTCACTTCTTGGGATAGCTGAATAGTGATTCCTCTGAGTACTGGTAAAACAAGACCATAAATTTTCCTTCTCCGGGTAAAAAGAATAACACCAGTTTTAAGAGAGTTAACTTTGAGCAACACCAAGAGTCAGTCATATTCAGAGCAGTTCGGGCCTTCCTACAAACATACCCGACCGATTGGCCCGTGATTAAGCAGGCAACGTCATCGGCATAGCCCTGTGTGTAGATACGCGACTCATTTAGGGAAACAAGCAGAGAGTCAACCAGCAGACACCACAGCAGTGGAGAGAGTACGCACCCTTGGGGCATCCTCTATTCACGCCGCAAGTCACAGATTGACCACAATCAGCTTGAACCATCATAAGTCTGTGTGACAGCATTGAGCGAATTCAGTTAACAAGACCCGGATCCTCTCCATGATGACCTGCTGCATTACACATGCCGTCAAAAGTCGCGTTGTCAAGTATACCATCCGGACCCGGCGATTTGAAACTGTCAAAGGAAGCAGTAGCAAACCTAACCGCATCTTCATTCGCCAGTGTCCTGGCAACCCACCAGTTTCGCTGCGAAACTGTCGAACTAACCCTCTAACGTGAGATTCCAGCATTAAGCTGAACATCTCATTTTTTGATTCCGTGAGTACCATCACATTTTATGAGTGAACACAGTCAGTTGGGTTGACCCTTTTTGAGGATTTTCGCCAATCTAGTTGTTTCAGACATAGTTTCAATACCGCTGCAGAAATTTCTAAAGGAAGCCCTTTTCGAATCTCGAATTTGACGATTTAGAGCCCAGTTCTTATCAAGATTAGTCTTGAGAGCCCTGTTGATATGTTTTCTCGATTCAACCCTCAGGGCTTGCAGCTCCTTGCTCCACCACGGAACAGGAACCTTAGCAAGAGGCTGGCGAGGGGACAGGCACTCTCAAAGCTGGTCTGAAGAGCAGAGGTGAGATTTTCCACCGCTGCTTCCAGACCTCGCTCGTTGCGTAGTTTAGGGGGTAGAGAACAGTTTAATGAAGCCAGTTAAACTCTAAACTTTGCCCAATCCGCCTTTTTCGGATTTCTTATGAGCGTTAAAGGATTAACTGAAACTCGTTATATCTGTGGTCTGATAAAGAGTCATCTCTAAGGACCTTTCAGTTTGCAATTGACTGCACTATCCTTTCAGAGAGTTAGAGTCAATAACCACCTGTCTATTAGGTGTCACAAAAGTGGGTTGATTCCCAACGTTTTGTATGTTCAACCAAGAAGACAGGATGTAGTTGAAAAGAGTCCCTCTTACGTTGCACTTGCTGCTGCCCCAGATAATATTCTATGCATTCATCCTTTCACAATACTCCACAAATTCAACAACCAGCGCTGGCGGTGGTGGTAAAATTGCATCGTATGGAAAGTAGGCTGAAGCAGCGGCAAAATGTTTCCATTCTCGATTGTCCTGAAAACTCACCTTTGCAGCCACCATATCTTGGCCAGAAAACTGACCAAGTTTGGTGACTGTAAGATGAGGAGATGCTATAAGACAGGTTCTAGGTCTATTAGAACTCTCATCATATAGAATCGTGCGCCCCCTTAACTCACCAAGTCCACAAATGCGTCCTTTATGTACCCAAGGTTCTTAGATTGTTGTTATGTGAGGAAATGTATGCAACATAGAAAGACGTTTACATAGGAGTACAACTAGCAGCCTTAGAGTGTTGCTAATTTATCTGGGTTACTGTAAGTCCACAGATAGGTTCCGCAATATTTGCAGAGTTAGAAGACCGGGGTAGCCTCGCGTCATTACTTCGTGAGTTCTTTGCATTAAAATTATGAATTTTTAAAGTCTACTTGTCGCCTATGTAAAGCATTGAAACTATTACTGTAAGTTTTGATATGCTTTATTATATCTATTTATGCTTAACAAAGTAATGCTCTATGATTGGCTGCTGATAATAAACTGTACAGAGAGACGATACAGTAATGCTTAAATAATATAACAGCTCAAGTGACCCAGCAAACACAAATGGTCTACTGTCATATCTTACAGTAACTGTATATTTTGGCGTAAAAATTTTTTATACAATATGATTCTTGAAATAAATAATATTTGTCAGCTCCTCCGACAGTGACCAGTTATTTAGTGCTACTGGTCAGCTTTTTATTTGGGGTACCTATCATTAATGTTTTTCTGTATATGTTTGGAAATACATAGGTAGAAAAAATTTTCTCTCAGATTTTTATTTTTTTATATTTAAAAAATCCTTCGATCTTCGGCTTCTACCGAAGGTTAGAAAAATGGAATGGAATAGAATTTTGAAATATAAATTTGACAATTTTTTGTTACTGTTGTGCTAAAAATTTATTTAATTTTATGTACATTTTTTATTCATAAAACAAAAAAATAAAAAAATAAAAATTATTCAGTAAATTTCGCTCATTTAAAGATATTATACCAAAATACTGGGACAAGATGTAGAAATCTTTAACCGTGTATACCCTTTCGTGTTGACCATCAGAACGCAGATCTGGTCTAAAAAGGAGTCGGAATTTCGGAGTAAATACATAGAGTAACGTAGTTTCCATTGAACAATAATCAAAACACCGCTGGATAATCTAGTTTTAGTAGGATATCTGTCTTTGTGAACCGTATTGTAAAGCTGAGGGTCATAAAATTCCTCATTATAAAAATCAGTATTTAACCAGGTATCGGTAAGAACAATGATGTCATATTTAAGATGTGAACTTTTAGCATGTATAATTTTGGCAACGTTCGTTTTGAAAGTAATTGTTAAGATGTTTTTTGTTCACGGGTACATCAGATCAGAAGTTATTGGGTGCTATTTTTTAAAATAAAAAACGGAAAGGACGTGCGTGAATATTGTTAGCATCAGAAACAAGCAGGTTATCATATCGTCGTCGTTCTGGCAAAATTCATAAGTCTATTTTTTTAATTTTTGAGATGTCCTGAAACTTTTGTTAGAAAAGTTAAGAGGGAGGAAGAGCTGAAGTCATACAAAGTTCAAAAAATTTCAGACAAAAACTTGAAGAAGAACAGCGAGGCAAAAGAGCGAGCCAAAATATTGCACCGTGATTTAATAAGGAATTTGAATTTGGAATTGTACGAAAAAAATAATGTAACACTGTACCCAGATATGCAAATCCACCTAACTGTCCAGAGCTCCGACCAATGCACACTAGTCGAAATACCCAATCTAGCGGCATTAAATTCACAAATGTATAATAACGATGCCTAATGCTTATTTTCTAGTATAAAACGCGTAAAGAATTAAATTTAAAACCATTTTTATTTATTTCTGCGCTTTAAATATAAATAATTAATACAAATGGCTTAACCCTGGAAGGACATGCTTCGTCGAATCGACGACGCATGTTTACGTTTTAAATTTTTTCTTTCTAAGGAAGTGTTGGTAAACATTTAATTTATGAATAAATGTTATTAAAAAATATAGCGATTGTTGTTTTTCTGTTATTTTAACCAAAAATGGGAAACAATCAACTTTCAAATTTATAGGTGCATAGATCATGTGCATGACCAGTTTGAATAATGCCGTCGTCGTTTCGACGAAGCATGACATTTACGTACAAAAAATAAGCATGTTCTTCCTGGGTTAAGGAGTTATACGCACTTAGAAGGTCGAAAAAAATCTATTTTCAAACATTTTTTCTGAAAAGTCATCTTATTGTATTGATATAAAATTTTACATAAATATTGCCTAATTTTTTAACTTTATTAAAAATATTTTATTTATTTTAAATAATGATTTTTAAAGCCCCTGTAGGTTATCTCCAGGAAGTTCTTTAAAAAAGGCGTCTTGTGGAGAGCACGTATCTCTGGATCAGATCACCCAAAATGAAAAAACTAAAAAGATTTAGTTAATGAAAAGTATTTTTTAAGTAGTAATTGATCGAAGGAATAATCAAAATACCATTTTTAACAAAATGGCGTTTTTACAAAAAAAAAGTTTTAATTTTTTATGAAAATTTAGGTCTTAAATTGTTTATAAAAATGAATAAATATTTATTGGAAAAATATGTAAATCCTTCAGTCAATTATATTTATAAAGCTTGTGTAAGAATTTGAGACTAGTCGGTTGAGCCGTTTTTAAGAAATCTTGCTCACCGACTTTGAAAATACAGTTTTGTGATAAACGCGTACAAAATTCTAAAAGTTTTTTACACATAGTGAATTCGTCTTTAGAAATATGCATGTAACATCAGGAAGAGCTAGAATGCCATTTGGTGAGCGTGGTTATGAGAGGGAGAAGAGAATAGAAGTGAGTGCATTAAATCCTCCATTCTGTTTTCCTTTTGCTTGTATGATGTTGCCAAAAATTTCTTAAATCCTTATTTCGCTATTCCAGTGCTTCATCTGACATCATACCAATTGGGGGAGGGGCATTATTTATGATGTCAGCACCGTGGTTTAATATTTACAAGCTGTAAAACTTTGTTGACTTGGGTTTTAGAGGTAAAATTCGATAACGTTATGTTGTAGTTCTTCCATTTTTTCACTTCCTTTCTTATGAAGCTTCCCATTTTTTTTTTCTCAGCACTGCTCCTCATCACATCTTATTTCGTCTATTATATTATCAAATAACGTGGGCCTTCACAGCCGAAAATGTTCCAATAGAGAAGTTTTCATTGTGCCAAATAAAAAAAAGTATGCGTTCGGAAACATTTATTGTGCCTTAAAAATATAATAACCGATAAACGGGGAAGAACGGGCAGGTCATTTTAGTCGTTTCACAATAACAATAAGCCAAGTTTATAAACAAAACAAGAATTGGACCGGATCCGCTTGGATCCTAAAAGATGCACTCCACGAAACTATAGTATATAGCACTTCAAATATGTTACCACAAATGTTAACTACAAAAATTCTATTAAACTAAATAAACACAGGCCACAAACATTTATTTTTTTAGTAAATACATACCTTCTGCTTTCAATAAAAACTTTAACTTATAAAATTTATTAATCAACTAATTTAATATTGGCAAAAACACACAACACTGGGTAATTAGGCGCCAAATTCTTTCAATGCACTTGCTGCAACGTATGTTAAATTTGACAGCTAACAGCTGCGCGAATATTGAAAGCAAAACAAAAGTAAAAACGGTAATTTGTTCAGTGGAGTATCAGTAATTGATAGAATGCAAAACATTTATCGATTTAAAAGTTTTCAATTTCAAATTAAATACCACTAGATCAGTGATTTCGACCACTGTGCAATGGAAAGATATAGGGCTCTGGTAAAAAGGACCATGAAAGACATAAAACGAAACCGCTGCTGAAACCGTTTCCAGTTTTTCCAAAAAGTGGCTGTCATCAAGTAAATAATTTCTATTAAAAAAAAATCAAAATTTTTCATTAAAAGTTAACAAAAAATATTTTGTTGATGAATAAAAACATTAATGAATTTTCTGTTAATATTACGTTTTTTTTTTCTTTTTAATATGTTAACTAGTTCAGAAGTAATTTGAGTTTATTTGTGCAAACCTTATTACGGATCCAATTAAAAAATTAATTTGGACTTAGTGATTTCTGCTTGAACGACGACGATATGATGATTGAACAATACCAAGTTGAAATTGATTCTACTGAGTGAATTTAAAGGCATGTCTTTTTTAACAAACATATTGTGTGTGTTATCGATGTTAGTACGTTTAACGATGTATTCAAGAATATTAGTCATTTCATGCGAGCAGCAACTCTCAGATCTGAGTTTGCATAAGAACCATAGAATTCAGTGTCATTTCTGTGCATATCATTAATAGCAACATCGCGACTAGTTACGTTGGCAGGACCACCATCCGAAAGTCGGTGATCGAGAAACGAAAATGATGGTAATTCAGTAGGGTGTGAATTTTAACGAGCAGGGCGGCGATTAGAACGAGCACAAGCTGTCGAAAGAGCCGTGTGGCTTCGCGTAAATAAGCTCTGAAAAGATGCATTATCATTTTTTGATAAAATTGAGTGAGAGCATTGAGCAAGTTGGGAGAAATTCATCTGAAAGGCAGAAATTGCTGTTAATAAGATAAATTATCTCACCAAGTAGCACGTTAGTACTCAGAATGATAGGGTTCACCTAAAGGAAAGTTTGAACCTTTTGGCTACCAGGATACAGGCACCGCATCAAGTAATGGTTAAAAATTACAGCACTTACTGCCACTGTGTTTCGCAAATCTATTTTAAAAAGAGCATTATGGGGAAGTACCACCTTTGACGGCTGAAATTTAAATTTTTTATAAAAATAAAAACACAAATTGATTAACCCTTTACGAGAAATCAATTTGTTAAGAAAACCATTCGTAAAACTCCAATTGTTAATAACTTTTAAACTTGAGTTTTTTTTTTGATAAAATGTAGTGACTGTATAATTTGCTACAAAACAAATAAAAAAAAATTTTCATTCTGAGGAAAAATTATTATTTCGGTTTTCCCATCTAATTTTTGGCACTCTTGAGAAACCTTCACTCACGTATAAACAACTCAAAAACAAAAAAATCTAATGAGTATAGAGCTAAAATCCAACGTACTTCAGTCCAATATACTACAGGAAAGTTACTGGTCAAATTTAGCATTATTTGGATAAAGATTGCATGATTTCGATAAAAACGCGTTTAAAGATTTAGAAAGAAATAAGACTTACACAAAATCAGCGAGAACCAAATAAAAAAAGTATCAGACACATGTAAAATATATAAAAAATTATTCTTCAAACTAGTAAGAGTTATTTAAGAGCAAAAAAAAATTTGAAATTTTTAAAAATGCAAAGGTGGGTTTTCCCCTTAAAAGGTTTAAAATTAAATATTAGGCAACACTTACACACTGTCTCGCCTTGTAAAATACCCTTACCGTTAATTTTATAATCTGAATATAATGATAAAAACGTAATAGGCATAATTCTAATGAACGTTTTTCTTTCTTTACAGAGCTACCCACCGAAGAAGGTATTATTGTGCATGTAAACAACTTCTGCATATGTATATCTTAATTATAATTTAATTTTTAAATAGGAAAGTCAATTTGGCAACTTATCTTAGAGCAATTCGACGATCTTCTTGTGAAGATTCTATTACTGGCAGCTATTATATCATTTGTAAGTTGAAATAAAAATTTATATCGGTAAAAAAACATTTTTTTAGTGATATAGTTATATGTTTAGTGAAGTTTTGAGTATTTATAACGAAAATACGTTTTTACAAAGGGTTTATAAGAAAAAAAAAATGGTTCTCACAAACAATGATCCTAGTGATAATGGGGTCACTGTTTGGTATGAAAATAACTTTATTAGTATAATATTCTAAATGGGCTCGTTATTGTTTTCCCTCGATAACTGATTACTTTTACCACTATTTGGCCACAAACACAATCTTGCTGTGTTTCAATGTATTGGAGAGCTTTCAAAGATCACGCTGCAAGAATTCGTCGAGCAAATACAGTGCTGGCATTTGAAATTAATGAGATCAATTGAACATGAAACTTCATGCGTGTAAGCTCATGCTGGGACGTTTTATAAGCGGAGGCTTGAAATCCCCAAGAACGAAATCCCCAAATATACTTTTTCTCAAATTTTAAAAAAGCCCCAAACACAAAGTCCCCAATCATAAAATCCACAAATTCATAATCGCATAGTACAAAAGCCATGAATTGAATTTGATCAATGTGAGCTCGTACCTGACTTACCTGATATACGATAGCTTATACAATGTTCCCACGTTGAAATGCTCTATTTCGGCATATAAAAATATGTTAAAAGGAACCACGAAAATGATGGGGTTTCAACGAAACCGCTTCGACACCGAACAAAAAATCGAATACAACCCTGAATGTGTTCACTGAAATGAATATTGAAATGAATTTGCTCTAACATTTATATTTTGCTGTGCTTGATTAATATGGATAAAGAAAATTATAAATAAAGAAATCTGTGGAATGCGCGGGAGGAGGAGCTAGAGGAGCAGGGTGTGGCAAATAAAAAACGACCATGCATATGAACAAAGCTGCTGCAGCAAGGCTGCATTGTGGCTGCAGTTGAAGTTATTCGTATTCAAATGGTTACGACCGAACTATTTAGTAATAATTATATTAACCGCTGGCATTTTACAAGAAATAAGCAATGAACTGTGAATGATTCACAATGTGAATGATTGCAGTTTTGTTCGGAACCATTTGCCGAAACTACGCAATTTCGGCTCAGTAGGAGCAAAGTATTACGCAATTTGAAATTTATGTACTCCTAACTTCTTGTTCGCAACATAAGCCTTCATTTATTGTTTTATTATCACTATCTCGATACAAACAACTTGGCATTACCTTTTTTTTTACTGCGCATACATTTTCTTGTTATTTATTTCGTAATATATTTCTTACAAGCCCACAGTACATAATCACGACCCAAATAGTCCAAGAGCCCGTGACAAAAAAAGTCTCTGACTTTCTAAAGGCTAGTTTTGTAATATGTTGTTATACTAGTGAAATACATGAACATACTCTGGTCAGTCAGGTTTTGGTTAGAACAGGTGGCACAGGTGAGCTTTCAAACATGTCGAAAATACGAGGTAAGTGCAACGGTTTTCTAAAGGCTGAAACTTTATATACAGGTTATGTATGCAATATAAAAACATAATTCCGGGAGTCAGTCAGATTTTCATTAGAACGGGGCCCGTCAGCCCAGCTTCAAGTTTGTATGAAAACATTTTTTTTTGCAACGGTTTTCTAAAATTTGAAAAAAAAATTTTAAGTATTTTTCAATAATGAAACATGAAAAAGTTAGTCTGTCAACTTTTTGATAGAACAACGCTCGTCAGTCATGGCATATAAGTCCAGACGGTAGGGTAAGCAATGTACCAAAAGTTCATAAAAAATCTTATCTAAGATTCAGTAATTGTTAGTCGGGGTATGATGGGTGGAAAACCACAAAAAACAGTTCTGGGGTTGCAGTGCATTTGGGGTTAATGGGTAATGCATGCGCAATCACATGTTGGAGCCACCGGTTATCATCGCATAGCCTCTCTTACCCAAATCCTAGCTCCACCTCTATGCGACAACCCCTGGGAAACCTGATTAACTCCGTCCGAGATGGCGAGGTCAGCGCCAACGGAGCAGGGCGAAATGGTCCTCCGAAAAGGGGGTTGAGCGAAGACCAACAATCTTCCTCATAAAAAAAACACTGTACGTGGAAGGCCAAGGTTCATCTAGGACCGTCGAGCTAACAATGACGATGATGATGAAATTTTGCGAGCTTAGCCTATAGGAAAAATTTAATTACTCGAAAACCAAACAAGCTAGGATGAAAAATCGAAAGGGATTTAAAAGGGGATATAAAATACAACCTTCTCTGTCATTTTATTCTTTTACTTCAAGACATTACTTCAGAAAATGCTGAAAAAGTTAGAAATAAAAACTTTCACATTTTGCAATTTTATTAGCATACTAAAATTAGCCAGATTTTGGCAAATTTTTTATTGTTTCCTAAAAATAAATAAATGACCCAAACTAATTGAATATAAAGTTCAAACATTTTTTTTTTTTTTTTCAGTTCACATATCTTTTAGCAAAAGAACATAAAATAAAATAAACAAGAAGAAGTAATGTCTTGAACTAAGAGATAATACATTTATAACATATAATGAAACCAGTTATTTTTATAAGGCCTGCAAATAGTTGAAGTATCAAAAACCAACAGGCAACTTTACTATATTGTTATGTTTATATACTAAAATTTATCCGTAGTCAATGAAAATGGTAGAGAATGTTGTATTTTATATCCCCTTCTAAAACTACTTTAATTTTTCTACCTAGCTACGCTGCGCGCGCGAAAACTCAAATAAACAAAAATCGCACTGCAACCCCAGAACTGTTTTTTGTGGTTTTTCCATCTATCATACCCCGACTAATAATTACTGAATCTTAGATAACATTTTTTATGAACTTTTGGTGCATTTTTTACTCTACCGACCGGACTAATATGCCATGACTGACGAGCATTGTTCTATCAAAAAGTTGACCTACTAACTTTTTCATGTTTTATTATTGATAAACTTCTTAAAAGATTTTTTTTTTGATTATAGAAAACAGTTGCAAAAAAATTTGTTTCATACAAACTTGGAGCCTGACTGACGGGCCCCGTTCTAACCAAAATCTGACTGACTCCCGGAATTATGTTTTTTATTGAATACATAACCTGTATATAAAGTTTCAGCCTTTAGAAAACCGTTGCATTTACCTCGTATTTTCGACAAGTTTGAAAGCTCACCTGTGCCACTTGTTCTAACCAAAACCTGACTGACCAGAGTATGTTCATGTATTTCGCTAGTATAACAACAAAACTAGCCTTTAGAAAGTCAGAGACTTTTTTTTCACGGGCTCCCCGTCTAAAAGGCTCATCACTTAGCGACAACAGTTGAAAATAATACCCGAATGAGGTATACATTTTTTTTATTTACCGATATTTTTTTGTTGGATCAACACTTTTTTTTTTGTTGGAACAACAAAAAAACTATTCAAGAATACAGCACTCAGACAAGTTTTACGTCCATTTTACTATATCCTGTTTTTTAAATCTACCAGATTTATTAATAAATCTTAGCAGATCCTGCTGTGTTAGAGAGCTCAGATGTTTGTCTCCCAACACTCCAGTGCCAAATATGCTTACTCTGATCTGGCAGAGAGCGGGGCAGACACTAAGAAAGTGGATCAACACTTGCTACCAAAGTTTGTTTAGGAAACCATTATCGCACTTGTTTTCGTTTTTCCAATGTAAAACTGACCTTATCATTCTTTAGTTTAGCTCTGTGAATTACACATTCATGATTTTTTAGCTGATTGATCGATCAGTAGGTATATTATTTTGAAGTCCTACAACTTTGGCATCTATTCTTCCATTCTGGACCCTTCTTATAAGGAGTTTTTGGTAAAAATCTACGGAGACATTGAACCTGATAGAAAAAATATGCATCGCAATTGGTATTCAGTACACAAATATGCTTATGAAACCACTATTAGTTTTCCACCATCTAAAATCTCACCGACCCTTCTAATGAATTCCGTTAATTTTTAATTAAACCGAAACAGTTTTCGACAAATAAAAAATCTGATTTATATCAGTGATTAAACATTTTTTCTATGTATACTTAAAAAAACATATCGATGGTCATAGTACTTTTTCATCACTTGTATTCTATAAACATATCGTCAGAATTCACTAAGTCCACTTTTTTAATTTCTGAGATGAAATTAATTTATGCAGTGAATGGCTCCCTACGAACACTGGCAAAACTTGAAAAGTTAACAGATTGGTACACACATTAGTATACGTTATTACTGGATCATTAAAAATCGAATTTATTATGACATTCGAATTATAGAAGCTAATTAATACGGATCCAATAAAAAAATGAATTTGGACTTAGTGATTTCTGCTTTAACGAGGACGATATATAAAAAAATATTCCCAAAAACATTTTTCCCGTTAAAAATTATTTAAAAAAAATACATATTTTTTATGTACATTTATTGCTGTTTTTAATCTCTTCCAAAAGTGTTGAAAAACTATTTACGAGGCGTCAGAGTATGACCATCGATATGAACTTATTGACTGGCGTGACTTTATGTACATGTGAGAATTCAAAAGTTGTTATGGCGTGGCTGCACTGATAGCAAAGTGCATCAAATTTTAAACTTTTGTCTTATGCGCGAGATTTCCAACGATTTTATAGTAATTTAGGGTCGCTGATCACAACACAAACAATTCCATTATTTACTTACGTAGTGCAAGTGGCTTAGTTCCAATGCAAACAAATCGGTTTTTGCATTATTCTTCACAAAGTGTACCTCGTAGGTAATTCCAATGTTCTGGGACTCCTCATAATTTTTAACATGGAACATTTTCTCCAAACGTTTTCTCAACGGTTTTTGCTCTACCGGTCTTTTATCGAAAAAGGTTGCTTAAAACCCCATTTTCGAGAGGAAGAGTAGGAGATGGAGAAAAAGTGTATATGCAAAAACGGTTTATATCTTTGTGCTTAACAACTTTGCTTCAAACATCAAATTCGTATCTGTTGCAATAAAGAAATTTCTTAATAGCCCCTGAAAACCCCATTTTTTCGATTTCAGGTCCATATTGTGGGAGAACTAAATGTGACGGAGAAAAACAGTACGCAGTCGTGATCAGCGACCCTAAATTACTATAAAACCGTTCGAAAATCTCGCACATAAAATTTTTGTCATTCCCAAAAATATGTGTGTCAACACAATATGAAATTTTTTATTATAAGGGGTGTTTACCCGCAAATTAAAAAAAAAAAACATGTCAAAACAGTACTCTTTGAAAAATGCATTATTATTAACTTATTTAATTTTTTCTAGGTCTTGGCTCTGTTCGAGGAACACGAAGAAACTTTCACAGCATTTGTAGAACCATTAGTTATTTTACTTATTTTAATAGCCAATGCTGTTGTTGGTGTATGGCAAGAAAGAAATGCAGAGTCTGCAATTGAAGCCCTTAAAGAATATGAACCGGAGATGGGTAAAGTTGTACGCCAAGATAAATCTGGTATTCAAAAAATCAGGGCGAAGGAAATAGTGCCTGGAGATATTGTCGAGATATCTGTAGGTGATAAAATTCCTGCGGATATTCGCATAACTCATATATTCTCGACTACTCTGAGGATCGATCAGTCTATTCTGACTGGTGAATCTGTTTCAGTTATTAAGCATACGGATGCTATTCCTGATCCTCGAGCCGTGAATCAAGATAAAAAGAATATCCTGTTCTCAGGAACTAATGTTGCTGCCGGTAAGGCGCGAGGAGTGGTTGTTGGTACCGGCTTAAACACTGCAATTGGTAAAATACGAACAGAAATGTCGGAAACTGAGGAAATTAAAACACCGCTACAACAAAAGCTAGATGAATTCGGAGAACAACTATCGAAGGTAATCTCAATCATTTGCGTAGCTGTGTGGGCTATTAATATTGGTCACTTCAACGATCCTGCACATGGTGGTTCTTGGATTAAAGGAGCTATATATTACTTTAAAATTGCTGTTGCATTGGCTGTTGCTGCAATTCCTGAGGGCTTGCCTGCCGTTATTACGACTTGCTTAGCTTTAGGTACACGTCGTATGGCCAAAAAAA
The DNA here is from genome assembly GCA_963691655.1 of Toxonevra muliebris. Classification (NCBI taxonomy): domain Eukaryota; kingdom Metazoa; phylum Arthropoda; class Insecta; order Diptera; family Pallopteridae; genus Toxonevra; species Toxonevra muliebris. The sequence continues at coordinate 47,428,303 of OY829328.1, read as the reverse complement.
ACGCCATTGTTCGTTCGTTACCCTCTGTAGAAACACTTGGCTGCACATCTGTCATTTGTTCAGATAAAACAGGCACTTTAACAACTAATCAAATGTCTGTATCACGAGTATTTATTTTTGAAAAAGTCGACGGCAATGATAGCAGCTTTACTGAGTTCGAGTTGACTGGTTCTACATATGAACCCATTGGAGAGCTTTTTCAAAATGGACAACGGGTTAAAGCTTCAGATTTTGATGCATTACAAGAACTAGCTACAGTCTGCATTATGTGCAACGATTCAGCTATTGACTACAATGAGTTTAAGCAATGTTTTGAAAAAGTTGGTGAAGCTACCGAAACTGCATTAATTGTTCTCGCAGAAAAAATGAATCCCTTTACTGTTAACAAAGCTGGTTTGGATCGTCGTTCCGCTGCTATTGCTGTGCGTCAAGAAATTGAGACCAAATGGAAGAAAGAATTCACGCTAGAATTTTCGCGCGATCGTAAGTCCATGTCATCATATTGCACACCTCTGAAACAATCCCGCCTAGGAACCGGTCCTAAACTTTTTGTTAAAGGTGCACCGGAAGGAGTCTTAGAACGCTGCACTCATGCTCGTGTCGGTACCACTAAAGTGCCATTAACTTCTGCACTCAAAAGTAAAATTCTCTCTCTCACTGCACAGTACGGAACTGGAAGGGATACGTTACGTTGCCTAGCGCTCGCTGTGGCTGATAGCCCTATGCGTCCTGATGAAATGGACTTGAATGACTCCAATAAATTTTATAAGTATGAGATTAACTTAACTTTCGTTGGCGTTGTTGGCATGTTAGACCCTCCACGTAAAGAAGTTTTTGACTCTATTGTTCGATGCCGTGCTGCTGGTATCCGCGTAATCGTAATTACCGGCGATAACAAAGCTACTGCTGAAGCCATTTGCCGTCGCATTGGTGTTTTTGGTGAAGATGAAGATACCACTAATAAATCATATTCTGGCCGTGAATTTGATGATCTTTCGCACGCGGAACAAAAATCGGCTTGCGCAAGGGCTCGTCTTTTCTCCCGAGTTGAGCCTCAGCACAAATCAAAAATTATTGAATTTCTCCAAGGTATGAACGAAATATCTGCTATGACTGGCGACGGTGTCAATGACGCCCCAGCTCTTAAAAAGGCTGAAATCGGTATTGCCATGGGATCTGGTACTGCTGTTGCTAAATCGGCTGCAGAAATGGTACTTGCTGATGATAATTTCTCCTCAATTGTGTCTGCCGTTGAAGAAGGACGAGCTATTTATAATAATATGAAGCAATTTATCCGTTACCTCATTTCATCAAACATCGGAGAGGTCGTTTCAATATTCCTTACCGCTGCTCTTGGGCTCCCTGAAGCGCTTATTCCAGTGCAACTGTTATGGGTTAATTTGGTGAGTTTAAAATAGAAAGTTTTATAACAAGTAAGGGACCGTTCACATATAACTTAACGCGCGAGGGGGGGAGGGTTAACGATTTGTTACGAAGTGTCACATGGGGGAGGGAGTGGTCATCAACTACATTACGTAACGTCCATTTTATACGATCAAATACAGATGAGTTTAAATTTACTTAAGCATTTTTTTTCATGTGCATTTGATGAGTGGTGGCTTTTTTTATGGATTTTCTACCGCTGAGCTCGAAAATTAGGGTTACAATATTTTTATGGATCAGTTTTTAAAAATCATATCTCGAGCTAGAAATATCCGGCCTTGATTTTTGCTGTAGAAAACTGCGTGAAAAGGGTTCTCAAATAGTGGAATACCTTTCTTGTTTAAAGCCTTTACGAAATTTTGAAGTTTAATGTACAACGCTGGAAGAATTACATGTTCTTTCTTGACAAGATGACACGTATTCAATGTGACGTTTCCTTTCCGGACAGCAAGAGCCACAACTATTTCTAGCATATTCTAATAATATGCAAACACCAAAATCGGTTTCGGTTGATTTTCTTTAAAGATCTAATTAGATATGCACGTTTATCATTTTAATAGTTTTCAAGGAATCAAGAACGATACGTTTTGTTACGTTGCTTTACGACCAGTCGATAGGGGTCAAAATAGAGTTACGTACTTAATATGTGAACGTCCCCCAATATATTTTTTAAAAATTTAAAAAACTTTAGAATTACACTGTCCAACAAATAGAGGGTTCTCAGTAGCACCGGAGTAACTGTAATGCTTTACTGAAAGATTATATTACACGGTCCGACAACGGTTTGTACCCATCAGAAATTCCAAAAAATTCTGAAAGTAAAAAAAATTATACGTGTCTCGCCGTTTTGCTGTAGCACGTCAAAATTTTTTTTAACCCGATTTTAAAGTTTTTACCTACCGTACGTCTCAGCTAAATAGCACTAAAAACTATGAAATGGCGTAGGCCGATTTTAATGAATAAGGGCTTGGAAAGGTAATTAAATAACAAATTTTATAAAGTAAGAACTAGAATTTTTCACCACCAGATGGCGCTCCGATTTTATTAAAATTTCAAATGAGTACTAAACGAATTAAGTTAACTAAACAATTCTCAAAGAAATAGAAAAATATCAAATATAATTTTCGAACACATTGCAAAATTTTGGCCCAATACATACATATATGGTTTTATACTAAAATTATGCACTGCATTGTATAGGTCTAAAATTAATTTCAAGACTCCGGAATTTGATTTTTATGGAAAATGTTCGGTTTATATAGAACTTTCAAGACACTTGGAATTTTTGTAATTATTTTTTCTGTGAAAATTGGTACTCGGGGGTTTTTCGTACGAGGAGTTAATTTTTAATATTTATTTTTAACTCAAGCGTCCAATAGGGAGCGCTATCGAACATTTGTTTTTTCCTTTTTTTTTTACAATTTTCAGTGCTAATTTTACTCAAAAACACAAATTTTTTTCTTTATTTTCTTTCTTCATTCATTTATTTATTTATTTATATTCTTTTTGACAATGACAATTTATTATTTTTTACCGATACTTATGAAAAAAATCGATGTAAAATGTTTAAATATAACTCCGGTATCGGTTTCCAAATGGCCCGGCCTATTGTATACATCGTCATCTAAAATCAATAAAGCCGTAACTACAGAAATTTTCAAAATCGACTTTTTGAATTATTTCGATGCACTAGCCCAACATGCCTACATTTCACTGCAAAATTTTAAACTTCTACGCCCAAAAATAACGGCTTTATTAACGGAATCTAAAAGGCGGTAACTACAAGTACATGAATTTAATAAGCAAATAGACGTATTTACACACTTGAATGAAAAAGGAAACAAAATATTTTAATCTTTTTAAGTAACTAAGTGATACTAAACCTTCACAGTTATGTGCAAAACTCTATAAAATTTGTTATTTAATTACCTTTCCAACAAGCCCTTATTCATTAGAATCGGCCTACGCCATTTTATAGTTTTATTGTTATTTAGCTGGGATGTACGGTAGGTAAAAACTTTGAAATCGATTTAAAAAAAAAATTTTGATGTGCTACAGCAAAATGGCGAGACTCGTATAATTTTTTTTTTGTATCTATTTTCCGAATTTTTTGGAATTTCTGATGGGTGCAACAAAAAGTTTGATTTTGTCGAACCGTGTTATAAGGAACATTTTTGCTGTAGAAAGTTATATTCTCCAGGTAGAAAAAGACTACCTGTATTTTAAGGGCAGAGAAGTCATGTTACGATTATTAATAGGTAATTATATAAACTTCAAGAGCTAGAGATCTGATATCAGACAGGGCTTCTCTTACCTTGAAAGGTAGGTAGAAAAAACTAACTTGTGCTGGACTTCAACTTTCTATAAAGATATTCCGTACAATATCCTCTATTTCAAATACACGGTTGGACTCTGTAAATCACAAATTCGAAAGACAAAAAAATAAAAATTAATTTTTCTCACAAATCCTATTTATTCCCATTTCTTGATTGAGGTAGGTAACCGATGGGCTTCCAGCTACTGCACTCGGCTTTAATCCTCCTGATTTAGATATAATGGAAAAGCCACCTCGTAAAGCTGATGAAGGCTTAATTTCTGGATGGTTATTTTTCCGGTAATTATTTTTTATTATAACTTTATTTCAAACCTCATTTATATACAAACTCATTTCACGAATATGGGTGGAAAGGGCAGTGTGCTTATGTACTATAAAAATGAAAAGAAGACATAACGAGAAGGAAAACAATTCGAAAAATTTGACCTTTTTTCTCGTATATGAGGTTCGAGGTCGCCGTGGCTAAGTGGTAAGTGTGCTGAACTGCTTCGCAAGGTGCCCGGGTTCCATGCTCAACACAGTCAAAAATTAAAAAAACTGTTGTGCCATAGAAGAAGTAGAAGTAAACTTTTCTTGCCGAAAAAAAATATATTTAACTTAAATTTCTGAACGGCAGTTCACTGAGTTTAGTGACCTTTTTTTTCGTTAAAATTCACGTTTTAAGAGGAAATGAGAAGAATCTAAAAGTCGTAAATGTGTGCGCGAGATGTGGGCTGGGTTCACATGATCCAACATTTCACTCGGGTCAAGACCAAATGACGTGGCTCATCTTCAGGGCCTTGACCTTTCAGAAACATACAGCTAATGAAATGTTACAACATATTACAAACCCTAAAAGATTGTGAAAGAGAAAATAAAAATAATCTACCCGTGTTTCACCTTTTTTTGGAAAGATAAGTTTTTGCTTTTTAACTCCTCTTGACGAGCATAAATATGGCATTCCTCTATGTCGCTTGGGTGCTTGTCAAGTGGGCTTTCACGTTTCACACAGATTGAACAATATCCTGCATTCCATCTTTAATCTCATTGTAAATTGTTTGCCAGTTGAGGAAAACAAAGTGTTATTTTCGAAGCTGGCTTATTGCCAATTAAAAAAAGATGGTAAAAAAATGTTAACATGATATTTTAAATAAAAGGTTAAATTGCGACTTACGTATATTTCAAATTCTTATAATTTTATCACGACGGAATTTGGAATATCGATTATATGATTTTAATTACGACCGAATGGAATGACAAGGGTTAGAAAAAAATATCCTGTGCAAACAAATTTCTATTGCGATACTTCAACGATACAAATAAAATATTTTTGGCATACATCTCACGTAACTGAATTTACTATTTTTGAAGAGTGAAATAATCTTTAAAAAATAGGTGCGACTATAGTTATACACCATGTGTTACCAAAAGTTGATTGTTCCCAATGGCAGACGGATCTACGTTCCCGGAACCACTCGAGATACTTTTCGACTGCCAACCTCAGCAATAACAGCTGTCGAAAATAATTCAATATATTTCTTATAATTCGGAGCAAGTCATACAGGCCTTCCTGCTCTGTATACTATTCGCCCGCGCCGGTATTGAACAGAAGTTCTACGCAGAAACTCCACGTCAGCCCCGGACTGACGACCCATCGCAACTGGAACCGGAATTTATCGCAAAATGTTGCCTATTTTCTTTTTATATAAGTTATCAACACTCAGGGGAGATACTCCTATCTATGAACAGCATTGCGTTCATTTCAGTATATCTGCGAGGTTCAAGAGGGGACTCAAAAAATATAATTTCCTCTATTTGTTTTTCTTATCATGTTCCCATCTTTCCAGAAGATGCTAATGTTTGAAAACTTTCTTGGACTTAATTAATTCCGAATTGAGGATAAACTTTTCCATTATTACTTGACAAATGGGTCCCAAATTAGAACGCGAAACCGTTCCCGAAAAAAACAATTTTTAAAATTGTTGAAACTCATTGCGTTTACAAGCAAAATTATAACATGGACTTTATCTCAACTCGAATTAAGCTGTTTAGCTTACGTTTACGTTTGTGTGCAGGAATGTACATGTAGAAATTCATGTCCATGGAGTAAAAACATCAAATTAAAGATTTCTATTTCCACAAATTTTCTAAATTCAATACAGTTTAATTTATTTATGCATAAGTTCTAAAGGATTCACTGCAAAATAAATTTGTATTTACTCTAAGAATTCAATTCGTGTATTTACTACACGGTGCGACAGTAAAAAATACCTGGGAAGTGATACTATTTTTCGTGTATGTTTTGTCGAGTAAAACAAGAGTCTGTATGTGAAATTTGCCAAACACCCCCAAAATGTTGTTAAAAACGGGTTTTGCGTACCTCTGCGCACTTATAAGCCTGTAACTTAGTAGATTATCAACAGATAAGTATCTTACCAGTTTTAGAAGAAATAAACTTTGACCTTTCGAATGATATATATTTGATTTAAGAAACTTTATTTACGTGTATTTGTCCAGAAAACACAATTTTTTTCACTTTTTTCGTCTTTTCTCAACTTTGGCGTTGTTTCTACACACTATTTTATAAAGAAACCATACTACTTGTGAGATTATTCAAAAAAAGTGTTTAATAACGAATACACTGCATATTTCTTTTAAAAAATCGGTAAGTAATTGACTGAGTTATTAATTTTTTTATGAAAACAAAATTTGTACAAAAATATAACTTTTGGCCATTCAACTCAAAAATGTTTTTTTTTTAATTCAGCATCATCAGTTTCTCGTTGAAGTGAATAAAAATATTCTGAAATCATTCTTGTTTTATTTTTCGTTCGAAGAGCTTTTCAATTGTAGCTATTTCTTTGTGTAAATATTCGCCTTGCTCATCGTTGAACTCGTCCATGTTGTATGGGTAGAAGTTTAAATGCGAAAGCAAGAAATGAATTTTTATGGCCATGTTGCAGCCCATTTTACCATACGCAATTAAAAATTCATGATTACCAAGGAAATTATCGCAACAAATATGAGTCTGCTTCACTAAATTTTGTAAAACTGTGTTATACTAAGCATTCAAGTTTTTGTCATTTTTATTGAGTTAATACCATATTTTCGAAAGCAGCAAGATCGCATTATTATTTAGTAGTTTTATGTGTTATCGCATTATTTTTATTCTTATCAATACAATATTGTTCCTGTAATCTTTGGGAGTATCCACGTAAGGGATGCAAAATGTTGATATTTTTCATAATTTGTTTCCGTTGGCCAAGAAGAAAGAATGTAATATAATGGGTCTAAACAAACAAAATACTTTTTGAGTTAAAACAAACCAAAATTAGAATATAAATTTTTCAAAACGTTTAAGTAGCTCACTTCTTATCATCTTATTTAATGAAATGTTTATATCCTTATTTAGTTATATGGCTATCGGGGGTTATGTTGGAGCTGCTACTGTTGGTGCTGCTGCTTGGTGGTTTATCTTCGCGGAAACTGGTCCACATCTCACTTATTGGCAACTCACTCATCATTTATCATGTATTGGTACCAGTGACGATTTTAAGGGGGTTGATTGCAAAATTTTCAGCGATCCCCATGCGATGACAATGGCTCTTTCTGTTCTTGTGACAATTGAAATGCTAAACGCCATGAACAGGTAAGTGTCATTGAACGGTATTGAAAATTGTTTGGAGGATAATTTTTTTTCTTTTAGTTTATCTGAAAATCAATCGTTAATTACTATGCCGCCATGGTGCAACTTGTGGTTAATTGGTTCCATGGCTCTTTCATTTACTCTTCACTTTGTTATTCTTCACGTAGATGTCCTTTCCGTAAGTAGAAAAAAATAAATTCACTGTCTTACATAAACATTTAGCAACCTTGTTCCGAGAAAAGATGATGCAAACTATATCATTAATTTGACGTTTTCTATTTCATTTCAGACTGTTTTCCAAGTGACACCGTTGTCCAGCGTAGAATGGATAACTGTAATGAAATTCTCAATTCCTGTAGTTTTATTAGATGAAACTCTGAAATTTGTTGCTAGAAAAATTGCTGACGGTGAGAGTCCCATTCATTCAATGCATGGGATTGTGTTAATGTGGGCCGTGTTCTTTGGCCTTTTGTATGTTATGATGCTTTAAGGAATGTCCCCAAAAACTTACCCGCTTTTAGCAGAATTAGTTAAAGAAAATATTTAAAAACAAATATACACTAATTTCCATGAAAACAGCAAAACTAAAACGTGCTAACAAATACAGTCTTCTAACCGTCAGCCTTTCTTAATAATTTGGAATAAGCTATTTTCTTAATAGTTTTGGGAATGTAGTTTAAGTTCATAGTAAGGTAACAGTGCTTTCAAGTGTAAGGGGGAAAAATTGCACTATGAAATTAAATATTATGTCATATATGCAAAACATTTTCTAAAATATTTAGTGTTTTTTAGCTGTAGCGTTTTCACACGAAATATTTGTGAAAATATGTATTGTGAAATCAATATTTTAAAAGTTATATAATCTGACTCCTTATGTTGTGTCATCTAGAGGTTACAGTTAACCTAAGACAATATCAAAAACATTTTCCAATTTCATTACTTTTAACCAATGATTCTCTACTTAAGATCTTTGCTGCAGTTTTGTCGTGTTTTTTTATTCGAATACAGTAGGTAAATACATATATTTAAGAAAATATAAATAAATACAAACTTTAATAATTAAAATTAAGTACCTATGTTCTTGTGTAGCAAAATAGCAGTATCTGACATTGTAACAGTAGTTTGACCCTATTATATTATGTATAACTTTTTTGCATTTTTTTTTTTTTTAATATAACATGGTATAAAAACTCAGAGACCATAGTTTGAACCTGACCTATGGTAAGGTATGATATCATGGTCAAAATCGTCAGATCAAAATTCTCCGCACATTCCCACTGTGGTATGTTGTTTTAATGATATTGTTTGAAAAACTGAGTCTTTAAAATTATTTCACGATATATTCAAATATCACGAAAATATCTCCTCTTACCTTACATCATATTTATGGCTAAGCTAATAGATGGAAATTGACAGGAATGCAAATTTTCTGTTACGAATTTTATTTTTTAAGCACTTAACACCGATTTCAACAGCGTCGTGATCCGATGTTATTTGTTAGTCACTTGCAGCAACTGCGCACTAAGCAGGTTTGGAAAATACAACTACCGCACCCAAAAGTGCACATATTTGGGAGCTTAATCATTAGCCCTGTTCACTCTAGAGTAAAGTGCTGGTTAACGGAGTAACTGGGTAAAAGTGTAAAAAAAAATTACTCTACAATAACAAAATATACGACATTTACTTTTACTCACACTTTACACTTTTACTCTAGTCCGACCCTTAAGTAAAATATTTATTACTCTGTAACTCTGAGTAAGAGAGAAAATTAGTGTTGCCTACTTCTTGATTTGTATGACAACAAAAAATAAAAACAAAAGTTTTGTTGCTGGCGCATTCAATTGGGACAGTGATTGCAGAGAAAATAAAAAAAGCTGTCAACAATATGAAATGAAAAAATTTTGAATTTCTACTCATGTTCTTATTGATAAGAACATTAGAAAACTATTGCGAATCATTTTTATCTTCCCTCACCTTCAACACATTTAATTTTGCTAACAGGGTTCATCATTCAAAAATTAATAAATAACTACACAGTTTTTAAATAAAAAAAAGTAAACAATAAATGATGAAAAATTTCTGATTGACATTTACTCCAAAGAGCACTATTTCAGTTTTAGATGTGTTCACGCTCTTGAGTAAAACATTACTTTTTTACTCCGCTACTCAGCACATTACTCTAAAGAGTGAATAGGGCCATTGATATACACACCCGAAAAGATGAGTTTTGACGACGCACAGTGGGCAGACGAGGGGTAAACCTGGGATCAATTCATAAATTTAATTAAAACAGTTGTAAGCACTTTTTTGTTTTTGTTTCTTAATCTCTAATATACCTCCAATAATAATCAAATCGAGTTTAGACGTCATTAGCATCTCTCTTCCTCTTACCCCATAAAAAATTTTAATTTTCTGAAAATGTTAGCGTCATTTATTTATGTGATCCATTTTTTTTTTTTTTTTTTTACTAATTTTTAGACATACACTGGTGGTCATAAAAACCGCACCACGCATGGTAAACATGATTTTGTTTTCGTGAATGTATTTTTTTTTATTTTTGGAAACAAATTGAACAAAATTTCGAAAGGAACACCCTACTTGCATACTAATTTCATTACTTTTTAATTTAAAAAAAGTTCACGTTTTTGAGGGTATTAATTAAAAGTATGTAAAAATAAAAATATTTGTTATTTTTTGAAGGTACAAACTAGAATTAATTTGTTTCATGTTAGAGTCACAACAAAATTGTTTAGTGTTCTTCTTATTTTAGCCTTTATTATGACCGTTATCCTAGATGGCATGGAGTCGACAAGCACTTTAAGTATATCATTCATTATTTTGTTGATATCAAACTTTGTTTAGAGCTTCAACAAAGGATTTTTTATTCTTTGACTTATTTTTAGCAACTTTCCGTTTCATAATATGTCAGAGCTGCTCTATCTGACCTAAATCCGGCAAGCTCCTGATTCGTCATTAATGCTCGAAAGAGCACAATATTTATCAATTTTTTTGGGCGTTTACGGTATCTTCAATATTGTATAAGGGACCCTGGATATAGTGGGAGAAATACATTCAAACGATCTGACTTTGTGGAAACTTGATTATTTTCGCTGCACAGTTAACCTTGCATCGCTCCACATCTGAATGGCACACGTACAGAAGATTAGACTGTGCAACAATTTTAGGGTCATGGAATCTAACGAAGAAGCGACCAGCACAGGTCGGTAGAACTGATCCAGAGTAACAAAATTCTAAGAGGGTTTTAAAAAGTTAGCTCGCTTTTAAATATTACAGCCTTTCAAAGTTGAACTGTTTTAGCGTATTTTTCAATTCTATTTTCGGTGTATAATAAAAACAAAAATGTGAAAACACAATAATTAATAGTATTATTGCTAATTTTTTGCAAAAGTCATGTAATGGATACTTTAAACTTCTTAATATGGAAAACTCTATAATGTTAAATGTTTTTTTGTTCTTATTTCGCTGAAGAATGTAGTAAACAATGAGCACTTCGTTTTTAAAAAATAAGCTGCAAGAGGTAAACTTTGAATGCCTATATCTTTTAAAAGCGAGCTAACGTTGCAAAACCCTTTTAGGGGTTTGTTACTCTAGACCAGTACTATCGACCTATGTTGGCCGATTCTCCGTTAGAAAAATGTGTTGCACAGTGTTATTTACGCATAGTAAATTGAGTTCGCTTTTGCCCGATAATATAACCTTTCTCCAGTCTTCCAGAGTACAAATGATACAGTTTTTAGTCCATGTCAGGCGGTTTGCTTCCATCGTCTTTTTGGCTGATCGTATCCGATACAGACTGCACTTTTGAACCGATCCTTCAACCTTATCCTTCGGGTTATGCCATTTGCTCTCGTATTTGTCTTCCATAGTCTTCTTAATCTTTTTATCTTTTCAAGCGGATTCAAATTGCCTCTTTTCTGGATCAGTCTAACAACAGTCGAATGCGAGTATATGGTTTCTTCAACTATTCGACTTTATGACATTCCTTGATTCCTAATCACAAAATTATAGACCTTTTGATGGCGCGACAATTGTTTATACTTTGCAGTCGTTTTTGACACTTCTTCACGTTTCCCTTTTTCGCCAAACAAGCGTAACAAAAAAATGATACATTACGCTTAAATACATTTTTGAAAAACATTAAGGAATTTCCTTTACAAAAAGAAAAGTTAAGAAATTTTACCGAAATTGCGTCTGTGTTGCAAATGGTGCGGTGCAACCGCCAGTGTATGTGTTGACTTTTATTGAGTAGAAAAAAAAATTTGTCTGCGACAAATAAAGCTGTGCAGATCTCGATCCGGGTCTAAGGATGATTTTCTCTTAATTTGTTTGCATTTCACATAATACGTATTCACTATTTTTCTGATGGTATATAAGCTACGATTTTTCTGAAGAAAACGGGACTTTTTTAATTGATTTTGGTAACAGTTTTGGCAAATATCAACGGATAAAACAGTGTTGGTAAGTTCTCTCAAAAATAAATAAATGACCCCTTAATGACCAAGGGAACATAAATACATATACGCACATAATCTTTTTACAAAAAAGATTAAGAATTGGTAAAATTTTCAATACCTTGTTTATTTATTAGTGGAAAAATTCTGAATTGGCCATGAAGAAGTTAAAGAATATTAATAAAGCATTTAGTGTTGGGTTTTAAGTGTGAGAAGAGAATCTTGCTGTTCAATGTCTGATGTTGCACTTTCATTGAACTTCCAATTTTTGTTTCATGATCGATACATACGAACATTCAGTTCGATTACCTAAAAGACAAATTTTGAAATCGCCTGATGATGAATTAAATAATACATTGGGCCATTTTGAATCATTTTGGATCATGCCGAAAAGTCAATACATTTAATACATTGGTTTGAGTTTTCAATTGTTTTTATGAAATCCGGAAATAATTTCAGCAGCTTTGTTACAATGGACAATTATCCGAAGACGCATAAGAAGCATGTAATACTTATTTTAAAAGATATAGACATAATTATTCCAGGAAACGCAATGCGCAAACAAACATTTATATATTCAACGCCTTGACAGTTTCATTTATTTCTATCATTCATAGAATTATTAGAGCCACCAAATATTTCTACGATATTGATATATTTAAGTAAGAACGATTTTTATTATAGGTCTTTATTATGAAGTGCGTTCGATCTTCGACTGTAGTCGAATGCCCTGATCGAACAAATTTGAGTTTGGTATTATGACGTGCTTTCGACAGAGAATAGCGCTATTGTGAATTTCGCTCATTTTGGCTTGTTCACGATAGTATATTTCTATCAGCTGATCGACATTTTGAAAAATAAATACGATTAGTTTAAAACTGAAGTAGAAAAAATTAGAGCAAAATAGTTGGCTATAAAGGAATTATAGTTCAACGATTCTTTGGAAGAGGTTGATGGAAGTGGCCAGAAGTAGAAAACGATTAAATGCAGCCTTTCGAAGAAGCTTTGCCATCTATAAAATTTGTGTACAGATTTCTACAGAACTTGCGACTGTCCAAGGAAACGTTTGTGCACTTGATGACCATTATAGATGAACTGCTGAAGCAATGCATATGAGTAAGATTAATTCCAAACATATTAAAATTGGCAACAGTTCTGCGATTGAGGAAATATCTTGCATTATTAGTTTTTAGTCCTCAAAAAGCTAAAAAAAAAATTGCAAAATACTTACATTTTTAAAAATTATTACTCAGCATGCACGTATCGAAAGCAAAATTGTGTTCGACAAAAAATTCGATGCGCAACGAAAATTTCGACAGGGTTGCACTACTCATAATAAGAATTTTACATTCGATCTTCGATAACCAGCAAAGATTGAACGTCGAAAGCAGCTCATAATAAGTGCCATAATGGTGGTTTTAATAGCGATATTGATAATGATTGAAAATTTTGTATTATTAAATTTTTTCTTGAATAAATTTTGAGTTATTATATCTGGGTTGTTGCGTACCTGGAAAGTCTGCTAAAGTCAGGGAAAGTTCAGTGAATTACTATAATACTTGAGAAACTAAATAATTTAATTCAGAAAGTATTTGACTATACGAATTAAAAAATTTTGGTTTAAATATATAAAAATTTAATTTAAACATAAATAAAAAACCAAAAGTTTTTCAAAAATCGAAAATTTTCCTAAAATTTATTTGACTAAATTTTATCGAGAAACTTTGTTCACTTTTTTTTAGGTGTATTCACAGTCTAGTGCAAAATATTTCTGCATTATTGTATTTTTGGATTTTGGTTTCTCTATCCTTTGCATATTATAATATTTCAAATATTTCTATAAGTACATTGCTGAATTTGGTGAGAAATGGATCTGAAATAATTTAAAATTTATTATGTGTTTTATAAAAAAAAATTGTAATCCTGCTTCGTGCTGCCATAACTGATTTCTCCGATGAGCCCTGCCATGAAAAATTTTTGGCAACTACATCTTTCATCAACAACTGCTAAGCTTTGGTTACAAAATCATTTGCTTCCTTGGCCGTAATATTGCATAAGTATAAGTATTTAAAGTCTGTTTTTAGTATATTGCTAACTATAAACTATATAAAATTGTTACCAAGTGTTGATGAATCCATCCAAGTCCTCAATTGGACTGTTTTCGTATCATAAATACAAAATTTATTAGCAAACGATAGCATCGTGCAAGCAAAGGAATGAATACACAATTCATAAATGTTGTTTAAACATTTTTCTTAAAAAACTTTGCTCTAAAAAAATGATGGTGCAAGCGTGCAGACGACTTTGCAGATGACGGTGCGATAATTTAAAAAAAAAAAAATTTTTTTTCGAGGAATCCCAACGAACCCATTTAGCCACACGAGGTACGCATCCGCATAACGAACGGATCAGCGTAGTCAACTTGCTATGTAGCACATGGCATCGCTTCTGGGGTCAACTTCGTAACATTACATTTAAGTGCACTTTCCGTAGTATTTCTTTGGATGTTGTTATGTGTCGGTTCTAAACTATAAGTTATGTATTAGTGGTCACTATAGTCCTCCAGTACTTTCCACTTATTCAACTTCCAAACTATTCCATCCGAAACCAATTATCTTTGAGTCGAGAGAAAATGTTTTCCAAATCGTTCATTGCTTGTTCGCTTAACCCATTCCCTGTGACTGACCTCTATAGAGACATACAAAACTCATCAGCATATAAAAGAAATTACCTGATATGTTGTATCAATGGGTATTCTAAGTTTTTTTGGGTTGCTGGATCCGAATCTATAATCGAAATCAGAAAATGAAAAATGGTGGTTTCAAAATGGCAATCGAAAACCACCCTAAAATTTTGAAATCAAAGGTTTGAGTTCAAGTTTTGTAGAAGAAAGAAAATAATGAACGAATTAGAAAAAAATTTTAGTATCCCCTTGACTCCAGATAAAAAAATAAAAATTTGATCTCCAATAATCCAATAATGGATACGAATCTTGGGATTTTTGGGACCACTTTTAGACCGAGTCCCAGGATTGGCCCTTATGGGACTCTTTATCTGGGTTAATACCTAAAATTTTAAATCGAAAAAATTATGGTAGATTGGTTGTTTTCCTTTATTAAGCAAACACAAAAAAAAATTTTTTTTGCTGTACCAAACGACTTTTCGCCCTACAATATTGTAAATACAAACAAAAAACAGGAATTTATTTCATCCTCTTTTCCTCTTAAGCAGAGAGCGAATTGTGTAGACCTAAAAACTAAGCAAAAGGCAAAAAAAAAACGCAAAAAATGCAAAAATGACAAAAAAGAATCAAAAAAACGGAAGGCAGCATAAATCTGAAAAAAGCTCAAAAAATGAAAGTCAGTTACAATTTAAAACTTTTTTATTTCCTTTAAAAAAAAAAAATAAAATGCGTTTTGGAACGAAGTTTTATTTTAATATTTTTATGTTTTTTTTTTTACATACTTTAGTAGTTAAAAACAATGTTTCCATTTGTGCTAAAGATTTCAGTCCCAAAATATCAGCCATTAAAATTAGTAATGTTTCAAAAAGGCAAACGGGGAGAATACTTAAAAAAAAAATGCGTTTATTGCTTAGAAAAAAGACACCAGTGATAAAGTAGCAAAATTTTTAAAAAATAGTAGAAAATGCTAAATAAAATTTATGTATCAAAGGGGCTTGAAACGCGTAAATATTTTTAAGACATCATGGAGGGTTAAGCAGAAAATAGGGGAGAATACCTCATAATCCTGTTCCTGTTTATAAGTCTTATAATTACACGTTATGTTAATTACAAAAAGAATTTGGGTACCGGTAGATTCTGGAACTATGTGGAATAAGTGAAAGTTTTGTCAAAATGTAGATCTAACTATCATAGTCGTAATGGCTCTTCATATTCAACGCTTCCAACCAATAGTTCACAGATGTGTTAAGTGCCAAATGCAGAAATTTACAGGAAAACTAATTTTGTGTTACGAATTTCAATTTTTAAGTACTAAACACCGATTTCAATCGCGTCTTGAGTCTCTATTATTCATTTGTCACTTATAACAACAATACACTAAACAAGTAATATGCTGAAGGCTAAGAAAATGGAGTGGTCTTAACAAATCTAATCAAATTGATTAGTGGCCCTGTGTTCCTCGTGGAACCATAGGAACAATGCATACATACCAAACAAAGAAAGAAAGCTCGGAAGAAAGTTGTATCGCCTAGCGCTATCATCTTCCATCATCGGATTTGAAGAAAATTGTGGGAAACTAGGTTTTTGATCAAGTAGAATTTATTTAGGGGTTTAATCTCGAAAAATTATTGTCAGTCAAGTGTACAAGATGAGTGTATACATCATTTTAAAGTATATTTTTTTATTATTAACTTTAATTCAAAACTAAAAACGCAAGCGTAACTTATAGTTATTAAATAACAATATATTCATTTGGTTTAAAAATGTTTCCCCATGCGCTGAATCTCAGCCGCATCCGCTGTTTAATATTTCACTACGAAAAATAAAGAGTGCGTAGGCCCTGCCTAAAATGAATGTGGTATTCTGTAATCCATTTGCTTCAGATACAGCGAATACGGCGGATACTCTTGCGATCTAGTGAGACCAGGCAAAAAGGATCTGCACCACTAATGTGTTGTTCTCGTATTATGAGCCTTCGCCCTATGCACTATAAGACTTGCTGGAATGTACATTTCCTTTCGTCAAAGTATTCTGAATGAAAATTGATCACAGCCTCTTAAATTAACCTAATCGTTAATTTTAACCTTCTATTTCACGAAAATTAACGGATTTTTGGCACTTCCCATATTTCGGCCCAATCTATCACTACCAACTCCTGTGATTTTGATGATTGCAAGTGTGTTGAAGTGAAGCAAACAAAGGAGAAAATTTTGTATACACGTAGCTCTTGTCATTTTGTATATACTCTACCGAAATTGCGTTTGTTATGCAAAATTGTATGTCAAAGTCGTTTCGGCTTTCAAATTTTGACTGATCTCATTTTGTTATAAAGTGAAAAATTACTAACATTCTGTTTTCATCACCGAATTGAAATAAAAAAGGTTGCCTGCATTTTGTATCCTATTAAATAAAATAATTGGTGTAATCTATAAATTTTAACTTTGCATGTACTTACACAGACATACCAATTAAAGCGTGTTAAATGAGGTCCACGATGTAAGATCTGAGCGTGGTTTAAGTAGGTCCTCAATAAAAGGACAATCACTTCAACCTAACCTAATCTAAGATCTGAGCTTAAGCTTATCTCACGTATGCGTTTGATTTAAGTTTATTGAAAATAACTTTCAAATAATTTTTTACAATTTATTAATATATATTCCTCTTAGTTAATCCCAATTTCCACTAAAAGGATACTCCTCAAATGTGCTAAATATTTCATAAAATAAATACAGTTTTTCATAAGAAGAAGGTGTCATATCCTGTAGATACCAAGATGGACAGCATGATAAAACTCAATTATATAATATCATCACCACCACGGCCTATATCAAGTACCCTTTCGCTATTATTTTATTATACATTGTGGAGTTAATAATAATTAAAAGCTATCATGTAAGATAAAAAATTACAAAAATCAAGATACCCAAATATCCAAATTTTTAATTTTTTAAGTTAATACCTTAGCATTTACAGTTACCCGCCCCTCCTCTTTATAAATGCCAACTTCCGATTTCTCACAAAACGAGCGATTACTTCAAAATAATTGCTTGCAACTTTTTAACTTTATCTATTTTATTTTTTATGGACTTTAAACTATATAATTTATGTAATAATCGATTATAGTTCCTGATGCCGTTATCGATAAGTGGTAAACCGTAAGAGGATGCAGGCTACATTAAGTCATAATACTTTTAAACGATTCTTCAAAGAAGCCTTATCTAATATGGTCGTAAAATAAAGGATTATTATAAATATATGTACATATGAACATGTGGGTTGATGAAGTAAGAATAAAAATTTACAAAATACTACAAAAATTTATTGAGTTTGTTTTGTTTTTTTCTTTTTCATTGGTAAGTATTTTAATTTTATCATATTTCAAGACAAATGATAACAAAATTTTTTTTTTATACATACATTTTTTACCACAGTGTACTCTTATTCAAATAAATACTCTCTTCTCAATTTATTATGTTGTAATTTGTCCCTGAAACATTAGTAATTTTTTTTAATATTCTTCTAAAACTATTCTTTTAAGATGAGGTGGTAGACTTGCAGCCGCCATATTGGTCCACTATTATGCAAAATCAAACTAGACCTTGTTGAAATACCTTACCCAATTTTGGACAGGGGGGAGTCTCCCATTGACAGAATTTCCCATATTCATATCACTCTTAGTTTACGATCTCACCGCCCGATTATGAAGAGGTCTTAACAGCCATCGCTCGGCTGAAAAACAATAAGGCTGAGTTGTTTAAGACTGGAGGCGAAGAGCTCACAAAACTTATGCACGAGCTTTTATGCAGAATATCGCCGGATGAAAGCTTGGCCAGTGTTTGGAACCTCAGCGTACTCTGCCCAATCCCCAAAAAAGGTGATTCCACGATCCGCGCCAACTACCGTGGAATAAGCCTTCTTAACATCGCATACAAGGTTCTATCGAGCGTACTGTATGAAAAATTGAAGCCCATCGTCAACAACCTGATTGGACCTTATCAGTGTGGCTTCAGGCCTGGTAAATCCACCATCTACCAGATATTCACACTAAGCCAAATCCTGGAAAAGACCCGAGAAAAACAAATCAACACACACCATCTATTCGTCGATTATAAAGCCGCCTTCGACAGCACGATTAGAGATCAGCTATAGGTCGCAATGTCTGGTTATGGTATCCCTGCAAAGCTCATTCGTCTTTGCAACATGACACTGACAGACACCACCAGCGCAGTGAAAATTGGGACTGACCTCTCCGCGCCATTTGTTACCAAAAGAGGTTTCAGACAAGGTGATTCTCTATCGTGCGACTTCTTTAATCTAATGCTGGAGGAAATAATTCGAGCTGCGAACATCGACATCTTTGGCACTATCTTTTACAAGAGTGTCATGCTGCTAGCATACGCTAATGATATTGACATCATTGGCACCAACGCACGATTAGTCAGTGCAGCATTTTCCAACTTAGAAAGGGAGTCTCGTCGAGTGGGACTAGTGGTGAACGAGGACAAAACGATACCTTGTGTCAACAAACAAAGAGTCACGGCGTCTTGGACAAAATGTCACTGTTGACAATTACAAATTCGAAGTCGTCAAGGATTTCGTTTATCTTGGATCCAGCATCAACACCAATAATAATGTCAGCCTTGAGATCAAGCGAAGAATAACTCTTGCCAGTAACAGGTGTTACTACGAGCTCAGTAGGCAATTGAGAAGCAAGTCCCTCATCCTTCCCGTCCTAATGTATGGCGCTGAGATGTGGACATTGACCAGCAACGATGAGAGGCTGTTGGAAGCGTTCGAGAGGAAGATACTCCGCAAGGTCTATGGTCCTGTGTGCGTGGACGACGTGTATCGTATAAGATGGAATCATGAGCTGTACGCCGACATTGACGTAGTCAAGCGCATAAAAATCCAGTGGCTTGGCTCGCTGAGTCATGTTGAACAAATGGATGAAAGTGCTCCGGCTAGAATAAAAATTCGAGCCACGGAGGTGGAACGCGCAGAAGAGGAAGATCTAATCTCCATTGAAAAGACCAGGTATAGGGTGACCTGACTGCACTTGGCCTTACTAACTGGCGTCGGCGCTCGCATTGCAGAAGCGAATGGCGAGGCTTTATAGAAGCGGCCAAGACTGATCATCGGTTGTAGAGCCAACTAAGTAAGTAATGCATAGGTCCACTATTAGGCGGTTTTACTTAAAGCGTTTATTTATCACTTATGCAGTACAAAAATATTCATAAGAATATTACCAACATTTTTTTATTATTTATTTTTGACTATAGGTTAGGTTGGTGGGGCTGTTCATTCAAGAACACACTGAGACCTATTAGTCCATTGTGATACCCTTGGGGCGAGTGTTACCTCTTGATCCCTTCCTAATTAAACCAATTTGTGCTTGCAATGAAACGTGATAAGTCTCTAATATCAGAGGATGCCAGTTCTGTGAGTCTTCCATAGAAGGGTGCTTCCAGAGTTCTGTGTCTGCCTGCTGCTAAAGCAGGGCAATTACATACAAAGTGGAGATGGTTTCTTCTTCATTTCTACAGCTTCTGCAGAAGCCAATATAGGGAAGACCTAGTCTACGTGCGTGGCTGCCAATGAGGCAGTGCCCGGTTAGAATAGAAACTACCCTACTTATGTGGACACGGTCCAGATTAATGAGCGCTTTGGTGCGACTATGATCAGGCATTAGCCAAAAATGTCTGGCGATAGCGCAAGTTGATTCCATTCTCCACCTGCTCTTCGCGATGTGAGAGTAATGATCTTAAATCAGAAGTTTACACGTGGCAAGTGGTATACCTGCATTACCAGTGATAAGTGAATTGCTGAGTGTCGTACCAAGTCTGGCAAGGTGATCAGCCTTACAGTTTCCCTTAATGGCGCTATGCCCAGGCACCCAGTTATTAGCTGAACATTGGAGGGATTTCATTGCCGCCTGACTATCAGTGAAAATGCAGATATCACTACAAGGTATCGAATTACACTTTATCAGATTTGCGGCTTCAGTGATTGCAAGCAGCTCTGCCTGAAAGACGCTGCAATGATCAGGAAAACGAAAGTGCGCCGAAATGTTCAGGCGCTCAGAGTGAACTCCACCCCCAACCCTACCATCCAACTTTAAACCATCAGTACAAAAGTCGATGATATCAGGGCGTATCACATTACTCGCACTCCATTCTTGGCGAGATGGAATATATGTGCTGAAGCTGTTACCAAAGGATAGCGGGGAAAGGGTAAGATCGATAGAGAGTGAAAGAAGTTTAGTTTCATTAAGTATCGTACCATGACCATAATTTGTAAGGGGCCAGCTACTAATCGCATTCAGTCTCACTGCAGATATTGACGCTAAAGTCTTTCCGACTATATCTATTGGAAGGAGATCCAAAATTGTGTACAGCACCTTAGAGGGTGTCGTTTTCAGTGCTCCTGTAATTAACATTGAAGCTAGTCGCTGTACTTTGTCTAATTTTTTGTGATGGATGCTCTTTGAGATGACTATCCACCACACTAATACGCCTAGAAGAGAATAGGAAGTATAACACTGGTATACAACCACATGATTATATTGGGTTGTAATCCCCATTTCTTGCCTATAGCTGACCTGCACGTATAGAGAGCTATTGTGGCTTTACGTACTCTATCTGACGTGTTGGCACGCCAGTTAAGTTTCCTGCCCAGGGTGAGGCCAAGGTATTTGGCTTGTTCCGAGACGATAAGTGAACTACCATTTAGAGATAAAAATTTATTATACAGTGCAATCACCGATAGTCCTCGGTGATTGTACCAGGACGACAAGAGATTCAAAGCTCGTTGCAATAAGTCTACAAGTGTACAAAGAATTTTCCAGGAAGCGGTGATGACAACATCGTTCGCATAGGCAATTATTTTGCACCCTGTTTTTTCAAGCTTCGTTAGGAGAACATTTACAGCAATGTTCCAGAGGAGCGGAGAGAGGACACCACCCTGCGGAGTGCCTCTGACCGCAAACCTTCTGATGGAAGAGGTACCAAACTTTGCGTTAATGATCCTATTCGCTAATAGAGTGTCGACAAAAGCCGCAATAGAGTCACCCCCCCGCCCCCGCCCCCCCGAGATCAATCAGTGCTGAAGTGATAGCTGATGGGAGGATGTTATTGAATGCGCCTTATATATCGAGGAAGGCTGCAAGTGTAAATTTTTCGCAGATCCGCTGTCTCAGCGGATCTGCCCTTCATATAGGCATGTTGGGAGAGTGTTAGCTTCATTTGGATATTTGTCCTGATATATGTATCTTTAATAGAAAATATGCGAGGCTTATTGGTCTAAAATCCTTCGCTTTTGTGTGAGATGGTTTACCCCCTTTCGGTATGAAAACTACGCTCACTTCAGTCCATTGCTTTGGTATGTATGTGAATCGTAAGCTTGCCTCGAAAATGGGACTTAACCAGGCAGTGACTACGTCATCTACGTTCTGCATTTCTGTAGGTATTATGCCGTCAGGTCCAGGGGACTTGAAAGGCTTGAAAGTATGTATTGCCCATAGTATCCTATCTAAGGAAATTATATCGGGTGGTAGAAGTTGGATTTGCTGTCGTTTTACAGCATTCAGCGTCGGCTTTTGCTATGAACGATGGCATGTTTGGGCTAGTGGAGAGGATTTTCCTCAGCCGACTTGATTCTGAGTTACTTTCTATCTTGCCGCAAAAAGTTTCCCAGGAGGACCTTTTCGCTGTTCGGATTTCTCTCTTAAATTTGCGAACGCATTCTTTATATGCATTCCAGTTATTCAGCCTGGTAAGGCCAAGGTTACCTTTTGAGATGGCCAGATATAAATACCAGGGAAGCTCCGGTAAAAGACAGTCTGTTTTTAACAATAGTATCATACGAGCATGGTTCTCGCGTGCTGATTCCGTGTAAGTATATATACTTATCCAAGAGCAAACATTTGATCCACATGCGTCAGTCTACTAAAGTTAATCCCCTGACCGCCAAACCAGTAGGCACGGGTCACGTGACACCTTGGATTAAGGGAGTTTTTATTTAAGAGGGTTAGCTCCCTCCTCCTGGTCTATCTTAGCCAGTTACATATCAGATATCAGGTGTGCACTGTCATTGGCAATGACAATCACAGGTCGCAGCCGATATTTGATTTTCAACTGTTTCCAGCTGTCACCGCGTGGAGATGATAGACCACACTAACATCAGGTCACTCAATTACAGCACGCATATGGAATACCGAAATACATGTTAGTCCCCTTGACGACCTTTAGGATCTTTATATTTATATAGTTTTATTGAAGCATGTATTTCATTTAATAAGTTAGAAACGAATGAATTCAAAATTTTATAACTTTAATGTCAACAGATCAAAATATCAAACATACAAAAACAATATTCATATACAAAGTGTTTTTATTACAAGTAAATAGTATATGATCTTCAACAGCGGCCCTTAATGAAAACTCCTTATTGAATACCCAACTTTGGACAAAGTTTTAGATGTTTTGATTTCTGTAAAACCTTTGTAAAAATATCAGCTGTATTGTCGGTCGAAAGCACATATTTTAATTCAAAAATTGGATTTCGCACTAATTGTTGTGCACTTAAATTATCACCAAATAAAGTTGTAGCTTGCTTTATACATCTTCCAAGACCGAGTTCCATAAAAGATTACGAAGATAAATAATTTATTTTGTTGCAGCAGATATCGCCATATATTCTGCTTCAGTACTGCTTAATGCAACTGTTTGTTGTTTTTTTGACTCATGTGAAATAGATGCACCAGCCAATAGAAAAACAAATCCTGTATAAGATTTCCGATCATCGCAACTGTCAACCCAATCTGCATCTGCAAAACCCAACAATGGCTTGCTAGTTGATCTAAAATGCAAAGCATAATTAATAGTGTTGTATAAATAACTCAAAATATGTTTTGCCCCTGACAGATGTTCACGATGCGGATTTTGATTAAATTGAGCCAATTTGTTAACTGAATGGACAATATCGAGTCGTGTGCAAATACCAATATACATTAATGATCTGATCAGCGACTGGTAAATTTTCTCGTCAATATTTTTGCAATCGATACATTTTTTAAGATCCATCCCCGGATCCAACGGAGTACCAGTCTACCATATCATATTCCTTCAATAATTTCTTTATCATTTTCTTTTGGGAAAGCATGATTGGACCAGTGGATTCTTTTCTCTCCACTTCCATCCCTAGAAAATAATCAACTGGACCTTTGTCCTTAATTTCTAATCGAGATTGAAGGTCATTTTTGATTTTTCGTAGTGTTCCACTTTTTGAACATACTACTAAAATATCATTTACATACACAATAATGATATTATATTATATTCATCATGTAAGCGCATTGGTCAGTTTTACAACGAGTGAAACCAATCTCGTTTAGAATTTTATCTAATTTTTCGTTCCATTTGCGGCCTGATTGCTTCAACCCGTACAACGATTTTTGCAACTTACAAACTCTATTTGGATAACATTTATCCTCGAAACCTTCTGGCTGCTCCATAAAAATGTCGGTATCAATTTCCCCATTTAAATACGCTGTAGTTACGTCTAATTGATGTACTAAAAGCTTAAACTCTGCGGCTAGTGCTAAAACAGTTCAAACAGTTGAGTAGCGAGTAACGGGTGATAAAGTTTCGGTATAATTAATTCCATATTTTTGGGGCAACCCTTTGCTACAAACCTCGACTTATAGCGTTTAATTTGCCCATTTTCATCCCGTTTAATTGTAAATACCCATTTATTTTTTATTACTGGAACATTTATCGGTTTCTCTACCAAAACCCAAGTTTCTTTTGATATAAGTGAGTTATATTCGGATTTCATTGAATCCACCCACTCTTCACAATCGCTTCTTTCATGACGTCTTTTACAGATGTAGGAATCTCGTTTTCATTTTGCAGGAAACTATTAAATTTCTTCCTGACCTCAAGGTTTCAAAATTTGCCTCATCTTCTATAATACTGGGTATAATTATATCATTTGCTCACCTGTGTCCAAAATTTTCTTTCTCTGTGGATAATCATAAAGATTCTATCGGTTTCTCCATGACGTTAACCAAATCGACCAAACATTTGATCTTCAACTGCATCCTTCTCTTTGTCGATTTTGTATTCATTAGGTGAAAGTTGAGGTACTAATTGTGATGTATCCTTAAGGGCCATATTTCATAGAGCCGAGAAAACAATATTAAGATATGTCTATATATGAACACACATTTATATATGTAACTTTTAGCAAAAAGAAAGGAGTATGAGGAGTAGGAGGAGAGTGGGTTCACGAAATCAACAAAATACGTGAAACACATGGCGAATTCCACACTTTAGTGCCTCAACTGCGTCAGGACAAAAAACGCTTTTACAAATACTTTCGAATGACAATTGAGTCATTTGACGAAGTATTAGCTCTTATTTCCTGTGACATTAAAAAATCGAACACAAACTGGCGAAAATGCATCAGGCCTGAAGAGTGACTATCCGTTGCATATCCATTTTTTATTGTGATGTATTTTCGTTTGGGTCGAAAGTTGAAATGAATGAAGCAAGACTTTGACTCGAGTTATAACTTATTCGAGTCATACATTCATAGTCTTGAACTGAGCTTTTAGAAGATTCTTCACACATACAAACCCTTGCTGGTGGTGAACTATTCGAAGGTTCGATTTGATTTGCTAACTCCTGCTCCATCAAAATTTGAGCAATTTTTAACTTTCCTACTTGCTTCGTGCTCTTCCTTTTTTTCCTTTATTGCTTCATATTTACTGCTTGGCCCGTTTTGGTTGCTCGTAAATACTTGGAGCATCAATCTCTCAAACTGTTCCACCGTTTTTTAATTTCGTCACCTGAAATGTAAATTGTATTTCATTTTTAGATACCTTGCAACTGGCGATACTTTTTCCACAATTGGTGACAGTTTTCGCATAGGATTTACAACAGTGAGCTAAATTGTTGTAGAAGCATTTGAGGCAATATCCTAAAATATGGAAACAATTTATTTACCAGAACCCACAACGCAAATTTAGCAGCAATCTGCGGAAGGTTTCCAGAATTTATGGCAATTTCCTAACTGTTTTGGAAGTATAGACGGGAAACATGTAACCATAAAATGCCCGGACAAAACTAGTTCTAACTTTTGGTGTTATTTGCACAAGTTTTCTGTTGTGCTTATGGCCATTGTTGGACCAGACTACAGACTTTTGCGTCGATATTGGTGGATTTGGGAAAAATAGTGATGGTGGCATTTTCGAAACATCGAACATGGGGCTAAGATTCGAATCAAATGCAATGAATGCTCCTGAACCTAAAAATCTTCCTGGCCAGAATGTGTTGTGTCCACATTTGCTTTAAAATCATTTTTAATGAGACTGTTTCCATATAAGCCTCCGAAAAGAAAACTACAGTTTAAGACTTTGCCAAGCTAGGCGTGTTGTGGAAAATGCATATGGCATATTGGCTCAAAAGTTTAAAATTTTCTTCAGGCCTATTGAAACAAAAATGGCTACCACCATATTTACAATAAGAACTGCATGTATTTTGCACAACTTCTTAATTGTACAGAAACGTGAAACCAATTTATTTGAAACTTTAGAGCCACCAGAGCCTCAAATTGGAGCATTCAAAAACTTAAAAGTTGATGCAAGACGCGCAACAAATACGGCATTTTCCACACGAGAACTTTTTGTAAACTATTTTAACTAACTCTTGTACATAATTCCAAAATAACTTTTTTTAAATATAACAATAATTACAAAAGATTACTTAACATTTTCTTTTAGTTCGCTTCCGACTTCCTCCCATATTTTGTCCTTTTCCTTATGTTTTTATATTCTGCTTGGGAAACATTTTATATATATTTTCGATTATTTTCCCTTTCGAACATTTATAAAATAATTTTTTTGTTTTCCCCTTTGCCAGTCACAAAAGAAATAAAAGAAAAAGAATTCAAAATCGGATACGAATTGGCGAGAATGCATCGGACCTGAAAAGCAGCTAGCAGTTACATTAAGACAAAAAATTAAACAAACATTATTTATATCGCATTGGGGGGAAGTTAACTACTTTTTTTCAACTATCACATAGTTGTAGTTAAAATCATATCAATTGCATTTTAACAATTTTAATTGTAGTTGAATGCATAGTTAATTGATTATTTTGTTAACTACCCCCCAGTCTTATTTATATACATTTTTATTATTGTTCATTTTCGTTGGGATCGTAATAAGAAATGAAGGAGGCGAGACTTTTGCTGGAGCCACAACTAATACTGAATTGAGATGATGGAGGAACGGAACTTGTAAACGTTTCTTTTACAGACATGAATTCATGATTTGATAGAGATGCACTTATGAAATCTTCGTTTTGCTCCACCAACTTCTACTCCGCCAACTCCTGCTCCATCAATGTTTGAGCGATTTTCATTTCCGCAACAGATTGCCAACTTTTGGAAAATATATGTTTTTAATGTGGCATTTTTTTATTTTCAAAATATGTGATTAGTTTCTCTACGGAACTTGGTGCTGTAGAACTACGTTTCCTGCCACTTTGTGCTTGTTGTGGGTGTGAAATTTGCTGGCGGAGTAAAAGTTGGTGATTCAGGTAAAGCTGTAGCAGCGCCGCTAGAAAATTGTTCAGTCTCCACGAGCATACACTGTCTGCTTTGCTCGTCGTCCTCTTGTTCGAGATGTTGTTGCTTTTCCATGCAACTTACATTTGATGCAGTTGCAGCAAAAACCAGATATGGCCGGAAAGCAGTCATTTGTTCTGCCCATATCCATTTTTTTGAGATGGCTGCTTGTCCCGTTTTGGTTTTCGTGGCTCTTAGGAACCTGGAATAGCTATCCCTCAAACTTTTCCACCTTTTTTTGGTTTCGAATTTGTTTTTAAATTATTTTAACTAACTCTTGTATTCATTTGATCGCACTCGAAAAAACTCAACAAAATTTGTATTTGCATATTCACTTTTAGAAAATAAAACAATTAGCAAGAAATAACTAAACTTACCAATTTCTTTTAGTTCGGTACCGATTTCTTCCCATATTTTGTCCTTGCGTGTATTTTTATAATCTTCGTGCGAAACGTCATACGAAATGCGATGTTTTCGAACATTTTCAATTAACTTCTTCATATTGAAAATTTTTAATAAATTAATTTATATTTTTTTCTCACTTTTGCTTAACACAAATGGCGTGGTTATATAAATACTTGATTGTCCAAAGTGTTGGTGTATCTCATATTAAATGGGCGATGGGAGCATAACCACGGCATATAGAATAAAAGAAAACGATGAAGAAAAAAATCGCAGTAAAACCGCGGTGAGCGCCTTCAGCGCGACAAAACAAAAAAATGGTTATGTTCGAAAAACGCTCTGCGACATTGACGTGCCTGTGCGTGGCTGTTCATATAAAATAACGTGCTGCGTTTTTCCAACTTCTGTTGCTGCGGCAAAGTCGTGTCTGTGCGTGCATATCTTACCAACAGTGTTGCCATATTTTTCGGGCAAAAACTGTAAAAAGTAAAAACAAAAACTGTATTTTAAAAAAAAAATGTAACCTGTAAAAACGAAAAAGAAACCAAAACTTTTAATTTGAAAAGTTTTTTAGTCACTTGCCCATCTCACATTCAAAATTTAATAGGTCTATAATATAATAGTTTCCGCGTGTTTGGGAGATGCTATGCTTTTTTGAACGGGACAGAAATTTTATGTCCTATATCTTCTGGGAAACCTAATACAATAATGGTGCAAAATTTGGAAAAAAAAAAGTTCGCTCATTAGGCATGATTTTGGAAATAAAAAACAAAAGAACATACAAATGTTGTATTAATATTAAACCAGTTCTTATAACACATTCATTCAAAAAAGGACAACAACAATCAGCCATCAGACTGCTTTTGTTTGAAAAAAATTGCGTTTAACTGGTGTTAGATTCTACTCGCAAAAATGCTCTGAAATAGTTAAAATTAATTTATTTAAATAAGTATGTAATAATATTAATAAAATCAAAAACACTGATTTCTTTAAAATGAGGTAAAATAAGTCGATAAAAAAAGAAACAAATTCATTTAAAAATGTATAAAACATATATATGTTATTATTATTATTAATAAGAAACAAGAAATAACATACTTCTTATGACTAGTTAAAAAAATAAATAAACATTCCTGGGTCCGATTTTCCGAGTATTCATAGTTCACCAGTAATCAATATAACAATTCTAAATGCTCTCAAAACTGTTTCACCAAATTTCTTCTACATTTCTCTTGATGCCACAAAATTTGTTCAATTTTGTAATTTTTTTAAATAAGTCTTTTGTTCTTTTCAGCTAATTTTCCACATTCGCTACCTGCAAGTGCTATCCTGAAATACAATTACATTTTTATAATAATCAAAATATATTTAAGTCTACTCTACATATTATTGCAAAAACTGTAAAAACAGTAAAATTGGGGAATAAACTGTAATATTTGAGGGAAATCTGTAAGACTGCATGCCGACCAAAAAAACTGTAATTTACAGATAAATCAGTCAATATGGCACCGCGGCTTACCAAACACAATATTGTGTTTGTTTCATTTCAAGTTTTCCTCATAGTCGTCATCAGCGTGATCGTTATGAGGCTAAAGTTGCAATTTGCAACCTTTTTGACTATTTGGAGACTTTGACACGACTTTTCGAAAATACCCAAAATTTGAGACAAAAAGTGTGATATTCACATGAAATTATACGAAAAATCCATTGCCTTTAACTTGAAAGTTCGCAACACTAATTACATACATACTTTTTAGTTGCAACACCGTCGTTTTATAAGCTTTTTTACAAACTTATTGCTATTTTCAAATTTGCCACACTGGCGTAGGGAAAATTGTTTGGCCAATTAAAAGTTCACAAATGATGGATACTGAAAAATGCTACGGTTCTGCATACAAATTTTTTTAAATTTGCTAGCAGACTTGAGAAAATGCGATTTTTTAGAGTTTTTTTCAAAATGGGACGTTAGTCGGTAGAGCAGAAATAATTTGGGAATCATCATAAAATAAACTGAGGTTAATTTTTGGAGGTGTACAACAACTTGTTTTGGTGAAGCACCTTAATGTATGAATTACTTGAGATAATTGATTTTTTTTTTACTTTCTATACATCAATACATTTTATTTTATATGCAAACTGCTGCGAAATTAAATAAATGTTCCTTTTATTAAAAAAAAATACGATGAGACTTTTTAACTCTCAAAGGCACTTTTTTGCAACTTTTTGAAATTTATCAACGGCAACGCTGATGAGGTGGCAGTGTTAATTCTTTTGTACATGTTAAATTTCATAAATTTTACAAATGTTTGTATTTATTTCTTATGTTTTATTATTTTTATTTTATTATTAACTACAAATGTAGTTATTTAAGAAAAAATTTATATATTACATTAATATTGATAAATGAAATAAAAAAAAAAATATTATAAAAACATACTACATCTCATATTATGAGGTGCATGCATTTATTTATATTGAATATTGATAAATGAAATAAAAATATAAAATATGAAAAACTACACTTCATATGAGGTGAAATGTTAATTTTTTTCACAAAATGTTTAACAACAAAACCACACGATTCTTCTTCTTATTCTTTGCTTCGGTTTTCTGCTACAATCCGATTTTAACATGAGATGGCAGTGCTAATTCTTTTGTACATGTTAAAGTTCATAAATTTTACAAATGTTTGTATTTATTTCTTATGTTTTATTAGTTTTATTTTATTATTAACTACAAATGTAGTTATTTAAGAAAAAATTTAAATATTACATTAATATTGATAAATGAAATAAAAAAAAAATATATAAAAAATTCTACATCTATGCATATTATGATGTGCATGCATTTATTTATATTGATAAATGAAATAAAAATATTTAATATAAAAATCTACATTTCATATGAGGTGCAATGTTAATTCCTCTCACAATGTTTATTTTGAAATTACTGTAATGGCTAAACTTCGTCAACTATCGGTAGAAAAACAAAAACACACACGATTCTTCTTCTTATTTTGCTTCGGTTTTCTGTTACAATCTGATTTTAACATGAGATGCATTGTTAATTCTTTTGTGCATGTTAAATTTCATTTTCGTTTCTTTTCCCACAACGCAAATTTAGCAGCAATCTGCGGAAGGTTTCCAGAATTTATGGCAATTTCCTAACTGTTTTGGAAGTATAGACGGGAAACATGTAACCATAAAATGCCCGGACAAAACTAGTTCTAACTTTTGGTGTTATTTGCACAAGTTTTCTGTTGTGCTTATGGCCATTGTTGGACCAGACTACAGACTTTTGCGTCGATATTGGTGGATTTGGGAAAAATAGTGATGGTGGCATTTTCGAAACATCGAACATGGGGCTAAGATTCGAATCAAATGCAATGAATGCTCCTGAACCTAAAAATCTTCCTGGCCAGAATGTGTTGTGTCCACATTTGCTTTAAAA
Organism: Toxonevra muliebris; assembly: GCA_963691655.1. Classification (NCBI taxonomy): domain Eukaryota; kingdom Metazoa; phylum Arthropoda; class Insecta; order Diptera; family Pallopteridae; genus Toxonevra; species Toxonevra muliebris. Next base: position 47,397,263 of record OY829328.1, on the reverse strand, counting down.
TCATTTTTAATGAGACTGTTTCCATATAAGCCCCCGAAAAGAAAACTACAGTTTAAGACTTTGCCAAGCTAGGCGTGTTGTGGAAAATGCATATGGCATATTGGCTCAAAAGTTTAAAATTTTCTTCAGGCCTATTGAAACAAAAATGGCTACCACCATATTTACAATAAGAACTGCATGTATTTTGCACAACTTCTTAATTGTACAGAAACGTGAAACCAATTTATTTGAAACTTTAGAGCCACCAGAGCCTCAAATTGGAGCATTCAAAAACTTAAAAGTTGATGCAAGACGCGCAACAAATACGGCATTTTCCACACGAGAACTTTTTGTAAACTATTTTAACTAACTCTTGTACATAATTCCAAAATAACTTTTTTTAAATATAACAATAATTACAAAAGATTACTTAACATTTTCTTTTAGTTCGCTTCCGACTTCCTCCCATATTTTGTCCTTTTCCTTATGTTTTTATATTCTGCTTGGGAAACATTTTATATATATTTTCGATTATTTTCCCTTTCGAACATTTATAAAATAATTTTTTTGTTTTCCCCTTTGCCAGTCACAAAAGAAATAAAAGAAAAAGAATTCAAAATCGGATACGAAATGGCGAGAATGCATCGGACCTGAAAAGCAGCTAGCAGTTACATTAAGACAAAAAATTAAACAAACATTATTTATATCGCATTGGGGGGAAGTTAACTACTTTTTTTCAACTATCACATAGTTGTAGTTAAAATCATATCAATTGCATTTTAACAATTTTAATTGTAGTTGAATGCATAGTTAATTGATTATTTTGTTAACTACCCCCCAGTCTTATTTATATACATTTTTATTATTGTTCATTTTCGTTGGGATCGTAATAAGAAATGAAGGAGGCGAGACTTTTGCTGGAGCCACAACTAATACTGAATTGAGATGATGGAGGAACGGAACTTGTAAACGTTTCTTTTACAGACATGAATTCATGATTTGATAGAGATGCACTTATGAAATCTTCGTTTTGCTCCACCAACTTCTACTCCGCCAACTCCTGCTCCATCAATGTTTGAGCGATTTTCATTTCCGCAACAGATTGCCAACTTTTGGAAAATATATGTTTTTAATGTGGCATTTTTTTATTTTCAAAATATGTGATTAGTTTCTCTACGGAACTTGGTGCTGTAGAACTACGTTTCCTGCCACTTTGTGCTTGTTGTGGGTGTGAAATTTGCTGGCGGAGTAAAAGTTGGTGATTCAGGTAAAGCTGTAGCAGCGCCGCTAGAAAATTGTTCAGTCTCCACGAGCATACGCTGTCTGCTTTGCTCGTCGTCCTCTTGTTCGAGATGTTGTTGCTTTTCCATGCAACTTACATTTGATGCAGTTGCAGCAAAAACCAGATATGGCCGGAAAGCAGTCATTTGTTCTGCCCATATCCATTTTTTTGAGATGGCTGCTTGTCCCGTTTTGGTTTTCGTGGCTCTTAGGAACCTGGAATAGCTATCCCTCAAACTTTTCCACCTTTTTTTGGTTTCGAATTTGTTTTTAAATTATTTTAACTAACTCTTGTATTCATTTGATCGCACTCGAAAAAACTCAACAAAATTTGTATTTGCATATTCACTTTTAGAAAATAAAACAATTAGCAAGAAATAACTAAACTTACCAATTTCTTTTAGTTCGGTACCGATTTCTTCCCATATTTTGTCCTTGCGTGTATTTTTATAATCTTCGTGCGAAACGTCATACGAAATGCGATGTTTTCGAACATTTTCAATTAACTTCTTCATATTGAAAATTTTTAATAAATTAATTTATATTTTTTTCTCACTTTTGCTTAACACAAATGGCGTGGTTATATAAATACTTGATTGTCCAAAGTGTTGGTGTATCTCATATTAAATGGGCGATGGGAGCATAACCACGGCATATAGAATAAAAGAAAACGATGAAGAAAAAAATCGCAGTAAAACCGCGGTGAGCGCCTTCAGCGCGACAAAACAAAAAAATGGTTATGTTCGAAAAACGCTCTGCGACATTGACGTGCCTGTGCGTGGCTGTTCATATAAAATAACGTGCTGCGTTTTTCCAACTTCTGTTGCTGCGGCAAAGTCGTGTCTGTGCGTGCATATCTTACCAACAGTGTTGCCATATTTTTCGGGCAAAAACTGTAAAAAGTAAAAACAAAAACTGTATTTTGGAAAAAAAAATGTAACCTGTAAAAACGAAAAAGAAACCAAAACTTTTAATTTGAAAAGTTTTTTAGTCACTTGCCCATCTCACATTCAAAATTTAATAGGTCTATAATATAATAGTTTCCGCGTGTTTGGGAGATGCTATGCTTTTTTGAACGGGACAGAAATTTTATGTCCTATATCTTCTGGGAAACCTAATACAATAATGGTGCAAAATTTGGAAAAAAAAAGTTCGCTCATTAGGCATGATTTTGGAAATAAAAAACAAAAGAACATACAAATGTTGTATTAATATTAAACCAGTTCTTATAACACATTCATTCAAAAAAGGACAACAACAATCAGCCATCAGACTGCTTTTGTTTGAAAAAAATTGCGTTTAACTGGTGTTAGATTCTACTCGCAAAAATGCTCTGAAATAGTTAAAATTAATTTATTTAAATAAGTATGTAATAATATTAATAAAATCAAAAACACTGATTTCTTTAAAATGAGGTAAAATAAGTCGATAAAAAAAGAAACAAATTCATTTAAAAATGTATAAAACATATATATGTTATTATTATTATTAATAAGAAACAAGAAATAACATACTTCTTATGACTAGTTAAAAAAATAAATAAACATTCCTGGGTCCGATTTTCCGAGTATTCATAGTTCACCAGTAATCAATACAACAATTCTAAATGCTCTCAAAACTGTTTCACCAAATTTCTTCTACATTTCTCTTGATGCCACAAAATTTGTTCAATTTTGTAATTTTTTTAAATAAGTCTTTTGTTCTTTTCAGCTAATTTTCCACATTCGCTACCTGCAAGTGCTATCCTGAAATACAATTACATTTTTATAATAATCAAAATATATTTAAGTCTACTCTACATATTATTGCAAAAACTGTAAAAACAGTAAAATTGGGGAATAAACTGTAATATTTGAGGGAAATCTGTAAGACTGCATGCCGACCAAAAAAACTGTAATTTACAGATAAATCAGTCAATATGGCACCGCGGCTTACCAAACACAATATTGTGTTTGTTTCATTTCAAGTTTTCCTCATAGTCGTCATCAGCGTGATCGTTATGAGGCTAAAGTTGCAATTTGCAACCTTTTTGACTATTTGGAGACTTTGACACGACTTTTCGAAAATACCCAAAATTTGAGACAAAAAGTGTGATATTCACATGAAATTATACGAAAAATCCATTGCCTTTAACTTGAAAGTTCGCAACACTAATTACATACATACTTTTTAGTTGCAACACCGTCGTTTTATAAGCTTTTTTACAAACTTATTGCTATTTTCAAATTTGCCACACTGGCGTAGGGAAAATTGTTTGGCCAATTAAAAGTTCACAAATGATGGATACTGAAAAATGCTACGGTTCTGCATACAAATTTTTTTAAATTTGCTAGCAGACTTGAGAAAATGCGATTTTTTAGAGTTTTTTTCAAAATGGGACGTTAGTCGGTAGAGCAGAAATAATTTGGGAATCATCATAAAATAAACTGAGGTTAATTTTTGGAGGTGTACAACAACTTGTTTTGGTGAAGCACCTTAATGTATGAATTACTTGAGATAATTGATTTTTTTTTTACTTTCTATACATCAATACATTTTATTTTATATGCAAACTGCTGCGAAATTAAATAAATGTTCCTTTTATTAAAAAAAAATACGATGAGACTTTTTAACTCTCAAAGGCACTTTTTTGCAACTTTTTGAAATTTATCAACGGCAACGCTGATGAGGTGGCAGTGTTAATTCTTTTGTACATGTTAAATTTCATAAATTTTACAAATGTTTGTATTTATTTCTTATGTTTTATTATTTTTATTTTATTATTAACTACAAATGTAGTTATTTAAGAAAAAATTTATATATTACATTAATATTGATAAATGAAATAAAAAAAAAAATATTATAAAAACATACTACATCTCATATTATGAGGTGCATGCATTTATTTATATTGAATATTGATAAATGAAATAAAAATATAAAATATGAAAAACTACACTTCATATGAGGTGAAATGTTAATTTTTTTCACAAAATGTTTAACAACAAAACCACACGATTCTTCTTCTTATTCTTTGCTTCGGTTTTCTGCTACAATCCGATTTTAACATGAGATGGCAGTGCTAATTCTTTTGTACATGTTAAAGTTCATAAATTTTACAAATGTTTGTATTTATTTCTTATGTTTTATTAGTTTTATTTTATTATTAACTACAAATGTAGTTATTTAAGAAAAAATTTAAATATTACATTAATATTGATAAATGAAATAAAAAAAAAATATATAAAAAATTCTACATCTATGCATATTATGATGTGCATGCATTTATTTATATTGATAAATGAAATAAAAATATTTAATATAAAAATCTACATTTCATATGAGGTGCAATGTTAATTCCTCTCACAATGTTTATTTTGAAATTACTGTAATGGCTAAACTTCGTCAACTATCGGTAGAAAAACAAAAACACACACGATTCTTCTTCTTATTTTGCTTCGGTTTTCTGTTACAATCTGATTTTAACATGAGATGCATTGTTAATTCTTTTGTGCATGTTAAATTTCATTTTCGTTTCTTTTCCCACAACGCAAATTTAGCAGCAATCTGCGGAAGGTTTCCAGAATTTATGGCAATTTCCTAACTGTTTTGGAAGTATAGACGGGAAACATGTAACCATAAAATGCCCGGACAAAACTAGTTCTAACTTTTGGTGTTATTTGCACAAGTTTTCTGTTGTGCTTATGGCCATTGTTGGACCAGACTACAGACTTTTGCGTCGATATTGGTGGATTTGGGAAAAATAGTGATGGTGGCATTTTCGAAACATCGAACATGGGGCTAAGATTCGAATCAAATGCAATGAATGCTCCTGAACCTAAAAATCTTCCTGGCCAGAATGTGTTGTGTCCACATTTGCTTTAAAATCATTTTTAATGAGACTGTTTCCATATAAGCCCCCGAAAAGAAAACTACAGTTTAAGACTTTGCCAAGCTAGGCGTGTTGTGGAAAATGCATATGGCATATTGGCTCAAAAGTTTAAAATTTTCTTCAGGCCTATTGAAACAAAAATGGCTACCACCATATTTACAATAAGAACTGCATGTATTTTGCACAACTTCTTAATTGTACAGAAACGTGAAACCAATTTATTTGAAACTTTAGAGCCACCAGAGCCTCAAATTGGAGCATTCAAAAACTTAAAAGTTGATGCAAGACGCGCAACAAATACGGCATTTTCCACACGAGAACTTTTTGTAAACTATTTTAACTAACTCTTGTACATAATTCCAAAATAACTTTTTTTAAATATAACAATAATTACAAAAGATTACTTAACATTTTCTTTTAGTTCGCTTCCGACTTCCTCCCATATTTTGTCCTTTTCCTTATGTTTTTATATTCTGCTTGGGAAACATTTTATATATATTTTCGATTATTTTCCCTTTCGAACATTTATAAAATAATTTTTTTGTTTTCCCCTTTGCCAGTCACAAAAGAAATAAAAGAAAAAGAATTCAAAATCGGATACGAATTGGCGAGAATGCATCGGACCTGAAAAGCAGCTAGCAGTTACATTAAGACAAAAAATTAAACAAACATTATTTATATCGCATTGGGGGGAAGTTAACTACTTTTTTTCAACTATCACATAGTTGTAGTTAAAATCATATCAATTGCATTTTAACAATTTTAATTGTAATTGAATGCATAGTTAATTGATTATTTTGTTAACTACCCCCCAGTCTTATTTATATACATTTTTATTATTGTTCATTTTCGTTGGGATCGTAATAAGAAATGAAGGAGGCGAGACTTTTGCTGGAGCCACAACTAATACTGAATTGAGATGATGGAGGAACGGAACTTGTAAACGTTTCTTTTACAGACAAGAATTCATGATTTGATAGAGATGCACTTATGAAATCTTCGTTTTGCTCCACCAACTTCTACTCCGCCAACTCCTGCTCCATCAATGTTTGAGCGATTTTCATTTCCGCAACAGATTGCCAACTTTTGGAAAATATATGTTTTTAATGTGGCATTTTTTTATTTTCAAAATATGTGATTAGTTTCTCTACGGAACTTGGTGCTGTAGAACTACGTTTCCTGCCACTTTGTGCTTGTTGTGGGTGTGAAATTTGCTGGCGGAGTAAAAGTTGGTGATTCAGGTAAAGCTGTAGCAGCGCCGCTAGAAAATTGTTCAGTCTCCACGAGCATACACTGTCTGCTTTGCTCGTCGTCCTCTTGTTCGAGATGTTGTTGCTTTTCCATGCAACTTACATTTGATGCAGTTGCAGCAAAAACCAGATATGGCCGGAAAGCAGTCATTTGTTCTGCCCATATCCATTTTTTTGAGATGGCTGCTTGTCCCGTTTTGGTTTTCGTGGCTCTTAGGAACCTGGAATAGCTATCCCTCAAACTTTTCCACCTTTTTTTGGTTTCGAATTTGTTTTTAAATTATTTTAACTAACTCTTGTATTCATTTGATCGCACTCGAAAAAACTCAACAAAATTTGTATTTGCATATTCACTTTTAGAAAATAAAACAATTAGCAAGAAATAACTAAACTTACCAATTTCTTTTAGTTCGGTACCGATTTCTTCCCATATTTTGTCCTTGCGTGTATTTTTATAATCTTCGTGCGAAACGTCATACGAAATGCGATGTTTTCGAACATTTTCAATTAACTTCTTCATATTGAAAATTTTTAATAAATTAATTTATATTTTTTTCTCACTTTTGCTTAACACAAATGGCGTGGTTATATAAATACTTGATTGTCCAAAGTGTTGGTGTATCTCATATTAAATGGGCGATGGGAGCATAACCACGGCATATAGAATAAAAGAAAACGATGAAGAAAAAAATCGCAGTAAAACCGCGGTGAGCGCCTTCAGCGCGACAAAACAAAAAAATGGTTATGTTCGAAAAACGCTCTGCGACATTGACGTGCCTGTGCGTGGCTGTTCATATAAAATAACGTGCTGCGTTTTTCCAACTTCTGTTGCTGCGGCAAAGTCGTGTCTGTGCGTGCATATCTTACCAACAGTGTTGCCATATTTTTCGGGCAAAAACTGTAAAAAGTAAAAACAAAAACTGTATTTTGGAAAAAAAAATGTAACCTGTAAAAACGAAAAAGAAACCAAAACTTTTAATTTGAAAAGTTTTTTAGTCACTTGCCCATCTCACATTCAAAATTTAATAGGTCTATAATATAATAGTTTCCGCGTGTTTGGGAGATGCTATGCTTTTTTGAACGGGACAGAAATTTTATGTCCTATATCTTCTGGGAAACCTAATACAATAATGGTGCAAAATTTGGAAAAAAAAAGTTCGCTCATTAGGCATGATTTTGGAAATAAAAAACAAAAGAACATACAAATGTTGTATTAATATTAAACCAGTTCTTATAACACATTCATTCAAAAAAGGACAACAACAATCAGCCATCAGACTGCTTTTGTTTGAAAAAAATTGCGTTTAACTGGTGTTAGATTCTACTCGCAAAAATGCTCTGAAATAGTTAAAATTAATTTATTTAAATAAGTATGTAATAATATTAATAAAATCAAAAACACTGATTTCTTTAAAATGAGGTAAAATAAGTCGATAAAAAAAGAAACAAATTCATTTAAAAATGTATAAAACATATATATGTTATTATTATTATTAATAAGAAACAAGAAATAACATACTTCTTATGACTAGTTAAAAAAATAAATAAACATTCCTGGGTCTGATTTTCCGAGTATTCATAGTTCACCAGTAATCAATACAACAATTCTAAATGCTCTCAAAACTGTTTCACCAAATTTCTTCTACATTTCTCTTGATGCCACAAAATTTGTTCAATTTTGTAATTTTTTTAAATAAGTCTTTTGTTCTTTTCAGCTAATTTTCGAATTTTAGTTTTGTTAGTATTAATTTGGGGAAATATTCTTTCCACATTCGCTACCTGCAAGTGCTATCCTGAAATACAATTACATTTTTATAATAATCAAAATATATTTAAGTCTACTCTACATATTATTGCAAAAACTGTAAAAACAGTAAAATTGGGGAATAAACTGTAATATTTGAGGGAAATCTGTAAGACTGCATGCCGACCAAAAAAACTGTAATTTACAGATAAATCAGTCAATATGGCACCGCGGCTTACCAAACACAATATTGTGTTTGTTTCATTTCAAGTTTTCCTCATAGTCGTCATCAGCGTGATCGTTATGAGGCTAAAGTTGCAATTTGCAACCTTTTTGACTATTTGGAGACTTTGACACGACTTTTCGAAAATACCCAAAATTTGAGACAAAAAGTGTGATATTCACATGAAATTATACGAAAAATCCATTGCCTTTAACTTGAAAGTTCGCAACACTAATTACATACATACTTTTTAGTTGCAACACCGTCGTTTTATAAGCTTTTTTACAAACTTATTGCTATTTTCAAATTTGCCACACTGGCGTAGGGAAAATTGTTTGGCCAATTAAAAGTTCACAAATGATGGATACTGAAAAATGCTACGGTTCTGCATACAAATTTTTTTAAATTTGCTAGCAGACTTGAGAAAATGCGATTTTTTAGAGTTTTTTTCAAAATGGGACGTTAGTCGGTAGAGCAGAAATAATTTGGGAATCATCATAAAATAAACTGAGGTTAATTTTTGGAGGTGTACAACAACTTGTTTTGGTGAAGCACCTTAATGTATGAATTACTTGAGATAATTGATTTTTTTTTTACTTTCTATACATCAATACATTTTATTTTATATGCAAACTGCTGCGAAATTAAATAAATGTTCCTTTTATTAAAAAAAAATACGATGAGACTTTTTAACTCTCAAAGGCACTTTTTTGCAACTTTTTGAAATTTATCAACGGCAACGCTGATGAGGTGGCAGTGTTAATTCTTTTGTACATGTTAAATTTCATAAATTTTACAAATGTTTGTATTTATTTCTTATGTTTTATTATTTTTATTTTATTATTAACTACAAATGTAGTTATTTAAGAAAAAATTTATATATTACATTAATATTGATAAATGAAATAAAAAAAAAAATATTATAAAAACATACTACATCTCATATTATGAGGTGCATGCATTTATTTATATTGAATATTGATAAATGAAATAAAAATATAAAATATGAAAAACTACACTTCATATGAGGTGAAATGTTAATTTTTTTCACAAAATGTTTAACAACAAAACCACACGATTCTTCTTCTTATTCTTTGCTTCGGTTTTCTGCTACAATCCGATTTTAACATGAGATGGCAGTGCTAATTCTTTTGTACATGTTAAAGTTCATAAATTTTACAAATGTTTGTATTTATTTCTTATGTTTTATTAGTTTTATTTTATTATTAACTACAAATGTAGTTATTTAAGAAAAAATTTAAATATTACATTAATATTGATAAATGAAATAAAAAAAAAATATATAAAAAATTCTACATCTATGCATATTATGATGTGCATGCATTTATTTATATTGATAAATGAAATAAAAATATTTAATATAAAAATCTACATTTCATATGAGGTGCAATGTTAATTCCTCTCACAATGTTTATTTTGAAATTACTGTAATGGCTAAACTTCGTCAACTATCGGTAGAAAAACAAAAACACACACGATTCTTCTTCTTATTTTGCTTCGGTTTTCTGTTACAATCTGATTTTAACATGAGATGCATTGTTAATTCTTTTGTGCATGTTAAATTTCATTTTCGTTTCTTTTCCACTTTATTTTCCAAACACGCGACATCAAAAACAATCACAATAAAACTAAAATCAATCAAAAAACAAGCAACAACGCGTCACAATTGTAAATTTGCGTTACCAATGCTATTTGTTTTTGTAAAACTTTGTTTTCATTTTTTGTTTGTTCTGTGTGCTATATTTTAACAGCTAAATTTCAATTTAGGATAAGCAGAATGAGCGCATATTTTTTTAAACTGGTTACTAGCTGCATTACTTTAGACCTAGTCATTGAACTAGTCTCTTTTTCACTACGCTGTAAACAACGCTGTATATGTAAAGCGAGTGTTGCTGGTCTGGGCTTTCAAAATAAGAACACTGTGGTATCTCTAAACTAGAAAACACTATGCCGAGATCTGGCAGCACTGACTACAACGAAAGGAACCATTTTGTTATATATACGTATATCATTATTGTCTGTCAACCTTTGAAATTGAGTAAAATAAAGAAATCAAAAATAACTAGCGCAGCTCAATAAATATAATCAGGGGATTAAAATGCATATAACTAGATACTTTGTGCTACTAGTTCTTCATTTTACTGCAGGGTAACTACCCATAAATAAGGAGAGGCGCAAAAACCAGAAGAGAATCAGCAAAACGTCCCCTAATTTTTGCTATTCTTGTAAAAGCGCATAAGCCGTGTATATTCATATTACACATACAATTACAGAGGACTATCGCTTCTTGATTCGTTCTACAAACTTTTTACCGGGTTAATCCTAAATAGAATTACCAGCTGGCTAGATTGTGGTAATATACTTAGTGAATTCCAAGCTGGATTTCGTAAAATATATTCCACTATAGGCAACATTTTCAATCTGCAGTATTATTCATTTGAATCGAGCAGCAAAGAAGAAGACTGCGTTTTTCGTTGACTTCTCTGATGCTTTTAACAAGATCCCTCGAAATTATTTTTTTTTACAAACTTGCTTGTTTGGGCCTATCCTCTAAGATAATCAGAATTTTGCAATGTCTATACAAGGACACATTATGCCAGGTATGGGATGGATCGATGTTTTCTGATCATTTCGCAGTGTTTCAGGGAGTTAAACAAGGATGTTTACTGAGTCCGGTTCTATTTGCCTGACTGACTTCTGAGCTCCAATCAATGATAAACTCTTTATTCAGCTACTGCAAGCTTTGGTGCTTGAATGTCAATTTGTCTAAATCTAAAATTATAGTTTTCAGAGAGGCCGCCAGGTTCACACGTAGCTGTTGGATGTATGGAGATGATCAAATTGAAGTAGTTAATGAATACAAATACCTAGGTATTACTCTAAATTATAACATGTCCTTTAACAAACATCTTGATGCTAAGTTGGTTTCGTCAAAAAATGCTTAAGATTACCATCTCCAACAAACATAAAATTTTTGACACGGCGGCTAAATCTATCATGTTTTACGGTACTCAAGTATGGGGTTTCAAGCAATTTGAGCAGGTTGAAAAATTGTTTCGTTTCTTTATTAAAAAAGTGCTATTGCTTCCTAATAACACCCCGAACTACATGTTGCTTTTGGAAACGGGGTACACTCCCAAAATATCGACACTCTTCGCTTTCATTTCGGGTATATTAGAAAAATTCTTAATCGCCCTAGCAATCGCTTGCCGCGTGTGCTCGCTTTGGAGACAATATTGAAAAATGTTTTTTGGGCCCGCAATATGAGCGAATTGTACATGGAATTTGACATATCCCCCATCTACGACTATTCTTATGCCTCATTGCTAACTCAACATAACTTTGTTCTAGAAAAACTAAAGATTAAGGAACATAATAGCCTTTTAGGATGTGCAAGATATGCACAGTATCATGAGGTCTATCCGTACCTTAACCACAACATTACGCCATATTTCTTCGGCCCATACTCTACTGCCCAAATCAGTACTATCTTTAAGGCAAGATGTCTTTAACGTTGGTGGTAATGCTTTTATTAACGTTAATCATGATGTATGCACAATTTGCAACCTAGGAGAAGAAGAAAAAGATATCATTTAATCGGAAAGTGTCAAATTTTTAGTACTACACGACAAAACTGTCTCGGTAAAAGATTTCTTACTATTGGGGAATTCTATAATTTTCTTAATGGCAAAAATTTTAACGCGCTGTATAATTGCTTAAGGAATTGTTTAAGATATAGAGAACTACTTATGAATGAATTCTTTTAATTGCTCAAAATGTGTAATGTACCAATATTGTATTATTAATTATCAGTATTATTATTTTTTTATTATATAAGCCAGCCTGACACACAACAGATATTGTTATGTCAGATATAATGTACGGTTTGCTTGCAACCTGTGCATTATTTGATTTTTTTCTGAATTTTGCTTGATATCTATGTACCTATGTACCTGAAGAATAACCCAGTGGATATATCCCTAGTACCCCAGATATATACTTTTTTCTAGGTTTACAAAATAAACTATCACTTTAATTTATTTCAATAAGATTAAAAGATAATAGTGGTTGAAAGCTTCGGGCTATTAAAGTCAATCTCTTGTTGCGAATTTTTTTTCCCCTGGCAAGGTGGCTATCGCCTATTATGAAGACAGCAAAACTCCAAATGCTCTGATTAATAGATGCAGATTAACAAAAGCCTTAGTCAAATTCTCTCCGTAAATGGATCAGCTCCGTAGATATCTTTCTACAATTGGAAACATCGTACTTCTTCGTTGGATCCATTTCACACCGAGCAAAAAATTCCAACTCCCGGGTTTTTGTTATGTGTCGGAATTAGCTTATTGCGCTTGCCTTTGTATCCGCACTCATGGGAAGGACACTCCCGATCCTCTCATCCCTGAGTGGCAAAGGTCAAGTGGCTCCTACCCTGTAAACCATAAGCCTTCCGCGGTTAGAACTCTGAGTTGGAAAAACTTTATTGCGCTTCCCCTTGTGTGCACACTCAAGGAAAGGACAATCCCGATCCTATCATCCCTAGGTGGGCAAAGGTTAAGTGGCACCTCTGCCAACAGTAAGCTTTTCACTGTCAAAACTCTTCGGAGCGGTTTCAGTCTTTCCAAGGTAGCTAAACATGTTCAGCAATATCTCAGCTTAGGTCTAGTGACTCCTGCTTTGGTCAAATTCTGAGATCGTTCATTCTTAGCTGGAAACGTTTCCATTAACGTAGCAGCAATATATGGTGAATTTCGTTTCACTAAGCTTCACTTGTGGATAATGCACCTTGGCTTTACATTAGCAAGTTCAGTAACCTAGCTTACTAGTTCTTTTAATAGCCCTGAAAAAAATCCCTTTCAATCACCACAGTCATCTCCTCCACCCAAAATCCGAGGTACCGAGGTATCCGATATTTGAACTTTCTCCAGCGATCGAACATACCGACACTCTCAATCGGCTCCTCTTGTTCACGCGTACGTTGCAAATGCCTTGTATCTCGTATCCAAAAAAATTTAGATCAATACGATAACCCAGTTAAAACTGTATCAAAACTTATTTGATTGCAAAATTCACTTGTAAAACTCTGAATCTTTCAAGCGAATGACAAACGAATCTCCTTCTTACCTTTTAGCTTACTGTTTATGATTATAAGACATTGATACTTCCTATTTTTTACAGACAACACCAAGATGAGCCACGTGCAGATTCATCCACTTCCATATTGGAGACTCCACTCACGCATGCGCGCTTCCCTCTGCGACGGCTTCAAACAGCGAAAATTATCACCTTGGGTTTGTCGTCGCCGCTTTACGACTATGCGGTCACACGTACGACAATCCCAGCAGCATACCCAGTTGACGTAGACAGCATACCAACTCCTGCAGCGGAACTCATCCAGCCATCAGCTCAGCAATACGCCCGCTTAGCGCCGCCGCATCTAGCAGCCTATACGACAGCCCGACAATCAGTGTAGGATCTGATAGTTTGCGAATACGAATGGAAGAGGTTCAAAACACATTGAACGGTGCATCCGTTCAAGGGGGCCGTGATGTTTAAGACCACCTTAAGCAGTCTCTTATGCTGTTTCATTAGTGCTCCCGTCACTAATCATCATTATCACCACCTCCCGTATTGTTGTCTCGCGATACTATTTACAATTATATTGAAATGAACTGTTACTCTATCTCTATCTCTTTTGTTTTTAAACACCACTCTGGTATATTGTTTAGTATTATACGTTATATATATGTACACTCTGTACATATTTACACTTGTAATAGATCTCTGTGACCCATGGGAATTTATATCAGTTACCATACGGTATAAATATCTATGGATTGAGAATGTTCAAAGCCAGTATCTAGCAACTCCTGCTACAAAAACATTATCTAGCGACTCTTGCTGGAATAACATAAAACTCATATGCAATAAAGTTCACATCTCGTGTGATTCATTTTTAATTTAAAACCCGAAAATCCCATGCGTTCTTATTTACACTTTCAAAACCCTTTCAGTTTATATTCCCAACGATTTCGATTATCTGCAATTAAAATGCAATAGCTCCATCTCCAGCGTTAGAAGGTGGTTGGTAAGCGCTAATCTCGAGCTAGCAGCCCAAAAAACGGAAGTGGTATTACTCACCGCATTTAAAAAACTGGAGCAAATGGTGGTAAACGTTAGCGGGCATGGATGACTGAACACAACGTTCTATGCTCCTGCGTGAGATTCGACGCGGAAAAAGAGATTCTGAAGGAGGAAGAATAAAATGTTTAAAAATATACTGTTTCAGCTTTTCACTGTTTTTTTTTTTTTTTTGTTTTTGTGAGTATAATAGAATTATGTATATTTTTTTTTAAGCTTTACGAATTCTGTTTTTATGAATTGTTTTTTCTTTCTTTGCTACTTTTTTAAAAACGGTTACATTACAACCATCGATGCTTTTGACGATATAAGGACCTTCGTAAATACTTTTATGTTTATTATAGGGCTGTTTTTGAACTAATATATTATCATTTATTTCTAATGACAGAGGTTTGGCATATTTGTCGTAAAAATCTTTATTTCGCAATTTGTGTTTTTCAATTAGATCCTTTGCTAAATTATGGCTTTTATGTAAACGATATTTGACTTCTTTACTATAATTTTCTATGTTATAAATCGGATCAATTGTTTTTTTTTTTTTTTTTTTTGTATTTCGCCGGGTAGAGTTGCTTTCTTACCGAAAACTAACTCGTATGGTGAATACTTGTTATTAAAAACAGTGTTTGGAGTAGTGTTATGAAAAAATGTAAAATATTTCAAATAGGTGTCCCAGTCTGAAATATTTCTATCTATGTATGCTCTCAAATATTCATTAAAAACTCTATGGTTGCGCTTAACAGTTCCCAATGTTTCGTGATGATAGGCCGTTGAAAATTTTAATTCAATATTTAAAGCTTGCATAATGCAGTAAATACTTCATTATCATAATTAGATTCAGGTAATGGACCAATAGTGTCCAGAACGACTTTATCAAAAGGCTTTATTAGTGTTGGTGTTAAAACTAGTTCTTCTTTATTTCCAGGTTTTACTTTATTTAAGTTACACTTGTCGCAATTTTTTACAAAAGTAACAATATCTTTTGTCATATTTTTCCAAAAATATTAAGTTTTTAAAGTTTTTATGTCGTTCTAGGAGTGGATCATTGTGATAACCGTTCATTAGTCTCTCTTTTTTATTTTTATCAAGAACTGTCTCTACTGGATCAGTCATTATAATTTCTAAATTTTTTAATATTTTTATTCCGCGGTCTTTTAATTTTTGTATTGTGCAAATAGTAAAAAAAACATCATCATTCGGCCATACTATTGTAAGAATTTTCTGATTGACAGCTTCATTTTTGAGCCTCAAAAGCATTTCATCTAAATTCAATGTTTCGTTTTCAATCAAAATATTCAAAAATAGTACAATTTTAATTTTATACAAAATTTTATGCGCAATTTTGTTAATTTATCATTTGTATATAAAATTTCAGATCTGATTTTTGCTATTTTAGTATTGAACTCATGGGAAAATTTGTCATATACTGGCACTTTATTTATGCTACCATCTTTTTTCGGTATGCTAACTATCATTTCTTTTTCTTTAATTTGCTTAGACATTCCGCGGGTTTTCACAGCAAGGATTTCTCTATTTTCGTTTTTCAGCTCGTCAACTCTGACATTTCTAACCTAATTCTAGTTAATTTTGAAGAGGGGTCTTTTATGTTAAATAAGTATACTATAGGTCTATGATCGGACCTGACGGTAAATTGAGTACCATAAACATATGGTTTAAATTGCGTAATTGCAAAATGAATAGCTAAAAGTTCCTGTTCAATAGTAGGTTTCTTTTGTTCTGCGTTATTGAAAGATTTTGATGCAAAATAAATCGGTACATAATTTCCATTAAAATCCTGACTTAAAATTGCGCCACATCCAATTTTTCATGCGTCTACTGTTATTAAGAACTTTTTGCAGAAGTTTCTGGCATTTTTTATCCCAATCAAAATTAATTTTTTTCGAATTATATAATTCAACGGTGCTGCTAATGAAGCAAAGTTTTGAATAAATCTTCCATAATAATTAGCAAAGGCCACAAATCTCTTAACTGCATCTTTATTATTTGGAATTGGATACTTTTGAATCGTCTGGAAGAAGACCTTTTGAAGTGCACTTGTGACCAAGAAAAATCACTTCAGACTTAAAAAAGTTAAATTTATATGGATTGATTTTCAAATGGAATTTTCTGAAAGTTTCGAAAACACTTTTTAAATTCTTTAAATGATGTTGTTTACTGCATCCAATTACAATTATGTCATCGACATACAAAAATGCTTGATTATCTAATATGATTCTCTAATAACTTTAATCAATTTATCATCAATTGAGTAAACATGAAACTTTTCAAGACTTTCGACCTAATATTAAAATTTTGGATACATTTAAATTCTTCTGTTGTGTTTACTACACGCATAACTGGTGTACTTGAATTGACAATGCATTTACCAATAAATACTCCACTGCAAACCTCTTGAGAGCTCATAAAAATTGGTTCCTTTTTTTAATTTAAATTGGTTCCTTTTTTTAATTTAAAAATTCTAAACACCTCACATCTTGGTGGAATTATACAATTTTCGGTACTTGTACAATTTACGATAGGAATTTTCAATTTATTATTGCAATACCAAAACGTAATTGCCATATTTTCATAATTAATTTTGCATTTGTGTGCTTTTAAAAAGTCTTTACCGAGTATTCCTTCGGATCATCGGCGACAACATGAATCGAATAATTATGAATAATAAGATTTGCACGAATTGTGCCTAGAGTTAAAATGGAATCAGTTGTTATGCCTGTAATATTTATTATTTCGTTTTAATTGAGGACAGTGTTTAAATTTAAACAAGAAATTTTTATTAACGAAATATCGGCTTGAGAATCGATTAAAAAACTACATGACTTAATTGTTTCTGTACAATTCAAAGTAATGAAATCTGCGTAATTTAAATTTAAACTGCAGACTTTGTGAGCTGGTTAAAAATTGCGAATTTGTAGTGTCATTTTATATGGTTTTTGCTGTTGGTTATGCTTTTATTTCCGAAGGTAATTGGCTTTTTCACTGCCCCACAGTTACTTAGGAACAGTTGTTATTTTGTTTAGATTTTGTTAATATATTGTTAAATAATTCTATGTTTATTGTTGTACAAGTTTTTGTTTGTTTTTTTTTTTTCAATGTTTTTTCTTTTAGGGTTTTTTGTGTTTATATATGCATAAGCATAAATGTTTTAATTATAGGTGTTTATTTTTTTTGTGTTATATACTGTACTGCACTGTAAGTGGTTCGCCAACGATGAAGTGACCCGACGTAAGTATTTCTAAATCGCAGCATAAACTCTTCTTAAGTCAGTATGATATCCCCCAATATGCGTTTGATATGATATTTGACGCGCTTTATACCGATCTCCCAGTAACCTTCTATGTGCGGTGCATTCGAGGGATTGAAATGCCATGTAATACTGGAGCCATCGAAAAAAGATTGAACTTTGTCATTTGCAACGCATTGTTGGAACATGAGACGCAACTCCTTTTCAGCACCGACAAAATTAGTGCCGTTGTCGGAATACATGATTTTACAGTAGCCACAGTGATTTTTGAATCTTTTAAAGGTATTAAGAAAAGAAGCGGATGACATATTTCCTACGAGCTCTAGATGCATAGCGCCAGTGCATATAAATGAGCAGATGGAGCCCTTAACCATGAGAAAACTTGAATAAATATAAACCCGCTGAATCTCCAGCGCTACGTAAAAAATCGTGCATAGGTGGTGCGGCTTGATAGCAAATCTGATAACGATTGAATAGCAAGATTTTGGTTCTAACGTGTGCACTTGACGCATTTACGATATTACTTTCGAATCAAATTTCACGCAGCCATGACCCAAAATCGGCATTGTATAACAGCTTGCATAGTTTGAGGGCCACAGTGTAATGTGTATGTGTGTATGACGGAGACTATTAACCTTGCAAGTGGCGAATTTTTTCAAAGGATGATTGGGTGCTTAACATCAATTACGGCGACTGTGACCACGGACTCTTAAAATTTGATTCTCATCGAGAAACGGCTGCAATCGCAGAAGGCTCTTTCGGAGTATTGGCTTTTTTGAGCTGCAATGAGATAGTTCATTAGATAAATAATAATTTTGGTTGTACATTATTAGTGAAAGTTCTGCGATGAGAATATCTTTGGAGCTCAACGACCCATTCGGCTTGTTTTCAGCAGTACGTTACACGCTCGCGCGTATAATTGTGATAAAGAGCAAAAAAAATAAGTAATAGCCCTTTTTAATTTTGCATACGAAGAGTACATAGTACTTAATACCCAATGTTAGTCAGATTCAGCTAAGTGAACGGCAAGTTTTGCTCAATCACAATTCTAATTCTGTCGTGTGTAATGCAATTCAAAACTCATTTGAATTTCTTAAAAAGATTGGACCGTTCCACCACAGTTGATGTTGAAGCAGCCCAGCGGGCGCAACGCCTCTTGAAGCACAATAATCAGGATTGTGTTCAGAGCGAACGGGACTCCAGCTCTCAAGCGATAACGTTTCTTGTGTATCAGCTGCACGATTTGCAATGAAGGTGACCCATCTACTGGGATGGGCTTGCAACTATGCTAGCCTGATGGTGAAATCGGTTCAGGCATACATAGAATAGTTATTGATATTCGAATTAGATGCAACATGTTTCACAGGCTTTGCGGCGAAGTGGGCAACTCATAGTTCTGGTTGGGAGAGTGTTGTCACTTTAAGCGGCGCAACTTTAGTTTTTGAAGTGGTTAAAGCACCGGTGATCGTACCATCCAAATGAATTGTGCGGGCATACATGACCGCAGCCTAAGCGCGTTCAAACGCATCAGCAAATATGTGCAGCTCCGTATAAGAACCTGTTGTTCCAGCGCAGAGCCAGCGATCAAGCTTGAGACCACAGAGCAACTTTAAGTCCTGACGATGAGCGTTCCATGCATTAGCTATTTGGATAGGAACTGGATCATCCCAGTCAGCGTTTGTACGCCAGATATCTTGGAACAAAATTTTTGATTTGATTGTGCAAGATTCCAGAAGCCCAGAAGTTCAAGAAGAAGTGGGTCGAATAGAGTACTAGCGTCTGATAAAAAAGCTCCGGAGGGTTTAACCACAAATGCTAGAAAATCATCCTCCGTGTTCTTCTTTGCCCTCAGCAAGGTAATGGGAAATCTCTTTCGAAGTTCGAATCCCATCGCCTCAGTTCAAATCCACCATTCTTCAGCACTATAGATATATCTCGTTGCAGCGATTTTATTTCATCTATACTTGATGACCCTATCAGCAAATCGTCCATATGAAAATCAAGTAATATGACGCAAGCAGCTTCTTTGTAGTCATCGTACGCGTCTTTTGCGGTTTGTTGCAAGACCTTCACTGCTAAATTCGACGCTGCACCAACACCGTATGTAACATGCAACATGCGGTAATCAAGGTAACGCAGGATCTGGGTTGTAAATCTGCATTGTTTTCTGAGACATGCATTTGTCGGTACATTTTCAGCACATCTGCGCACAATGCATAGCGGTGCATTCTGAATCGTAACAGAATAGAAAAAAGATCTTGTTGTAGTTGTGGCCCGACCATTAACGCGTCGTTCAGCGAGTGTCCAGAGAAAGTTTTTGCTGAGGCATTAAACGCAACCTTAAACTTGGTTAAAGCACTAGATTCCTTCAATTACCAATAATCAACTATCCCATGCAGTGAAATATTTAGGAGTCATTCTAAATACCAAACTTCCATGGCGTTCTCATGTTGAGCTAAAGGTATCCATGGCACTAGAAGCTTTTTGTCAATGTGAGGCTATTTTTGGCAAAATATGGGGTCTTTACATTATATACGCTACACTATACAAATTCCAGAAGCCCAAACCTGGTTTTTTGCCAGGACACATTTTCACTGACGGCTCCAAAACAGAATACGGATCGAGTTCTGTTCATTGAAAATTATGAAGTGCACCTTCACTTCTCTCTTGGGTTGTATGCTTCTGTTTGTCAAGCAGAAATTTTTGCAATCATCAAGGCAATGGACCATGTCATTGATAATGATTGTTTAGAAAGGAGTGTCTGTGTAGTTAGTGAGAGTCAGGCTGCGCTTAAATCATTGCTTAATCGTCTAACTATATCTAAACTGATTATGCATTGGAAAACACAATAGCCTGCTGTTGATGTAGTTTCAGGAAATGAATCTGCTGGCTTCATGGACAAAATAGGTTAGGAAACCCGTCTTTGTCGTCTATAGCCATTAAGACTACCATTAATAAGGGGGTGGATTTGATCCACAATCGTAAATGGGAGGAACTGAAGGGCTTTAAACAGACAAAAATCATGCTACTTGTTATCTCGAAGCGTCTAACGAACTTTCTGTTATCACTGGTGTTGGTGTTATTTTTGGGTAATTTTGTCACAAGTCGTAGGTTAAGAAGTTCTTTCTCACAAAAAGTAATCACAAAATGTCAAGTTTATTATTTTAATTGATATGCCATTCCATTACAAAAATTTTAACCATAAAATTCGAATTTTTTTTCAAAATTGATTCCACTGTTAGAAATTTTTTATTTTTTTATTTCCAATTTACATTACACCTGTCTATTGACACTAAGTATTTTTTTTACAGTTTGGAAGTATACGTATTTTTAAATCAATAGCTAAAATTACATTATTTTACCTTTTATAAGTTATAATAAAGAGCCTAAATTTATACATTTATAAATATCTATTTATAAGCTCCGTTGGTGTGTAGCACTTCAAGCTTCTTGGTTGCGAAGTTTCAACGTCAGGAATTTCATTCAACCCTGAATTTGTGTGAGCTAACAGGCGGTACATATGTATGGCTGGATTTCTTCTTCCACTAAGTCGATGTTTAATTCTCGATGGATGTCTTTGTTTGAGATGTACTACTCGGCATTAACGATGGTGAAGAATTTTTGACTGAATTCGTTGAATTATTTTTATGTTAGATTTTGCGACAGTGCCCCATATTTCAATATCATATCTCCAAATTGGAATGATTAATGTTTTATATATTATCAGTTTATTTGTTACTAGGAGTTTTGAGTGTCTGCCCAAAAGCCAATAAAGTTGTCTGAATTGATTATTAATTTCTTGTCTTTTGCGCGTGATATGTTCTTTCCAGAGTAGTTTTGTGTCAATAGTCATACTCCGGTATTTAGCCTTTGTGTCTATTTTAATTTGTTCAATGTTTATATGCAAGTGATGATTGCTATGTCTCCTGTTTGTGTAAATTATTTGAACAGTCTTGCTGCTATTTATCTCCATACCCCAGTTCTTAAACCACAACAATGTGTTGTCCAGTAGTGTTTGTAGTTTTGTTAAGGCCACAGCTATGTTGGTAGTTGACGATAATAAAACCGTGTCATCAGTGAATGTAGCTATCATGTTTTCTCCTGGGGGTGGAGTTGGTATATCAGCTGTATATAGAAGGTACAACAATGGTCCCAGAACACTGCCTTTGGATACCCCAGCTTCCATTTTGTGGATTTCAGAGCATTCATCTTGATGCTTGACATAGAAGTACCTGTCACTGATATAGCTACGTAGCAGTTGCTAGTAACTTTGCGGGAGCTGGCAATTTAACTTATGTAAAAGTCCTTTGTGCTATACGTTGTCAAATGCCTTTGCAACATCTAAATAAACACAAAACTTTTTTCTTTATGCACGAGGCTACTCCGGTCTTCTAACTCGGCAAATATTGCGGAACCTATCTGTGGACTTACAGTAACCCAGATAAATTTGCAACACTCTAAGGCTGCTATTGCACTCCTATGTAAACGCCTTTCCATGTTGCATACATTACCTCACATAACAACAATCCAAGAACCTTGGGCCCATAAAGGACGCATCTGTGGGCTTGGTGAGTTAAGGGGGCGCACGATTCTATATGATGAGAGTTCTAATAGACCAAGAACCTGTCTTATAGCATTTCCTCAACATTTTGCGATTGCTTCTGCCTACTTTCCATACGATGCAATTTTGCCACCACCGCCACTGGCTTCATTAAGCTGTACTCTACCCCCTAAACTACGCAACGAGCGAGGTCTGGAAGCAGCGGTGGAAAATCTCACCTCTGCTCTTCAGACCAGCTTTGAGCGTACCTGTCCCCCTCGCCAACCTCTTGCTAAAATTACTGTTCCGTGGTGGAGCAAGGAACTGCAAACCCTGCGGGTTGAGTCGAGAAAACTTATCAACAGGGCTTTCAAGACTAATCTTGATGAGCACTGGGCTCTATATCGTCAAAAGCAGAAGTAGTATAAAAAGCTAATTCGAAATTTCAAAAGGGCTTCCTTTAGAAATTTCTGCAGCGGTATTGAAGCTATGTCTGAAACAAATAGATTGGCGAAAATCCCCAAAAAGGATCAAGCCAACCGACTGTGTTCACTCAAAAAATCTGATGGCACTTTCACGGAATCAAAAAGTGAGATTTTCAGCTTAATGCTGGAGTCTCACTTTCCGGGCAATCAGGTTTCTGTTGTTCAACATCCCACTTTTCCGGAAGCGCGGAAGGTTAGTTCGACAGTTTCGCAGCATAACTGGTGGGTTGCCAGGACAGTGCCGAATGAAGATGCGATTAGGTTTGCTATTGCTTCTTTTGACAGCTTCAAGTCGCCGGGTCCGGATGGTATACTCCCAGTTACTCTGAAAGAGGGTATGATGCAATTGCTACCGGTTTTGAAGAAGATCTTCATCTCCAGTTTGGCTCTTGCTCACATACCACAACAATGGAGGTTGGTAAAAGATGTTTTCATTCCAAAAATTGGAAAGGACAACTATACCAATCCCAAAAGCTTTAGACCAATTAGTATGATGTCTTTCTTACTAAAATGTCTTGAGCGCTGTGTTGAACACCGCATCCGTAGGGAGTCGTTATTGTTACATCCTCTCTCTTCATTTTAGCATGCTTACCAATGTGGAAAATCTTGTGAGACGGCCCAGCAAAATCTGGTAGGTCGGATTGAGCGGGGCCTCCACAAGAAAGAATACACTATTGGTATTTTTGTTGATATTGAGAGAGCTTTTGACAACGCGACTTTTGACGGCATGTGTAATGCAGCAGGTCAGCATGGAGTGGATCCGGTTCTTGTTAACTGGATACGCTCAATGCTGTCACAAAGACTTATGATGGTTCAAACTGATTGTGGTCAATCTGTGACCTGTGGCGTGAATAGAGGATGTCCCCAAGGGGGCGTACTCTCTCCACTGCTGTGGTGTCTGCTGGTTGACTCTCTGCTTGTTTCCCTAAATGAGTGGGGTATCTACACACAGGCCTATGCCGATGACGTTGCCTGCTTAATCACGAGCCAATCGGTCGGGTATGTTTGTAGGAAAGCCCAAACTGCTCTGAATATGATTGACCCTTAGTGTTGCTCAAACGGGCTATCAGTTAACCCTCTTAAAACTGGTGTTATTCTTTTCACCAGGAGAAGGAAAGTAGATGGTCACGTTTTACCAGTACTCAGAGAAATCACTATTCAGCTATCCCAAGAAGTGAAATATCTAGGAGTTATTCTGGATACCAAACTTCTTTGGCGTTCTCATGTTGAGCTAAAGGTATCCAAGGCATTGGCAGCTTTTTGCCAATGTAAGGCTATTTTTGGCAAAACATGGGGCTTATCACCTTATAAAGTCTTATGGCTTTATAAGGCTATGATTCGACCTATCATCACCTATGCATCTACAGTCTAGTGTAGCAGACTAATGTTGACAGCGTTAGGAAAGCTCTTGCCAAACTTCAAAGGTTTGTGGCCATTTGCTGTACGGGAGCTTTTCCTACAACACCTGGCTCATCCTTGGATTCATTACTCAACTTACCACCTCTTGATATTTTTGCTAAAGGATAGGCTGTCAAAGCCATCTGTAGGCTTGAACGCAATGGGTATTGGTATGACACTTGCTGGGATATTGGTGACATTGTTGAAGGTACTGATATGGACCTAACAGTTCTATCAATGCCATCCGATACAATGCCAACAATTCCAGTTTTAAAACAGCGCTATACAATACAAATTCCAGAGGCCCAAACTTGGCTTTTGCCGGGACCTGGGCCGAGAGATGATTGTAAGCGTATTTTCACTCCAGAACAGAATTCGGTTCGGGTTCTGGGGACTTTATTGAAAATGTTGGAGTGCACCTTCACTTCTTTCTTGGGTTGTATGCTTCTGTTTTTCAAGCAGAAATTTTTGCAATCGCCAAGGCAATGGACCATGTCATATATAATGATTGGAGAGAAAGGAGTATCAGTGTATTTAGTGATATTCAGGCTGCGTTTAATTCCTTGCTTAATCCTCTAACCACATCTAAATTGGTTATGCACTGTAAATCCAGGCTTGATTCTGTTAGAAAACACAATAGCCTGCTGCTGATATGGGTTTCTCACAGGAATTTCAGGAAATGAGTCGGCTGATCTTCTGGCCAGAAAAGGTTCGGAAACTGATACGGCAACAGGTTAAGATAGACCAGGCGGAGGGAGCTAGCCCTCTTAAATAAAAGCTCCCCTAGTCCATGGTGTCATGCGACCCGTGCCCATTGGTTTGGCAGCCAAGGGATTAACTCTAGTAGACTGGCTCATATAGCCTCTTTGGTATTTACCGCTGGCCAATTCAGAGAGTAACTTCGGCCTTACCACTTCCTACCTCGACTGCCGAGCTTGGCTTCGGTCCGGCGAAGCAGTCACATATAAAAAGAAATGAACACAACCAAAAAAACAAAAAAATCGGATAAAGAAAAAAAAACTTCGAGCAGCTCAAGCTCTCTGGCCAAGCCTGGTGCGAAGGCTGCTCACAAAACAACAAAACGTAGTCCTAGCTCATTGGCGATGCCTGGAGCGAAGACTGCAAAAATATCTACCAAGGCGCACATTGTCCCTCTGGACAGTCCCAGCACTTCCGCTGCTGCCATGGCGGTGTTAAGTGCTAGCAAGCCTCTGGCCATGCCTGGGCAAACTCATACCACAGGCCATTCCCGCCCCTTCGGCTGTTTCCAGCGGCGACCCCCTGGTCTCAACGCAGCAAGCGAATCACCAGCGTAGAAATGCGTACAGGGAAATTCGTGAATGGGGTTCTCTGGACCCCGGCAATTGGTCGAGGAGAGGCTCCCGGAGGTGTTTAATTCGGTTCTTACCGACAACCCAGGGCCTCCCCCTAAAACCATGTCAAACTGGTCTTTTGCGCAGACCAGCGTTCGGTCGACCTTTACAGGCTTGCTATCAAGCGAGTCGGGGAGGTCTGGCCAGGTGCATCCTTGGATGTCAACTGCAAAAGCGACATTCCGAACCGCCCAAGATGCAGAACCGGAGTACCGGCTTCTATTGGTGATCCAGAGAAGATCCTGAAGCTCTTCAGAATAAGCAGCCCGCAACATCCTACCGGTGACTTGAAAGTTACTAAAGTCAGCGAACCGGAAGACAGATGGAGATTCGCTGTCATCATTATCAACGATGAACTAGTCAAACTTTTGGCGAGCCTGGAGGGTGTGATTAACTTTAGTTTCACATCCCTCACACTTCATGTGTATGAAGCGGCTTCGGCTAAGGTTGAACATGAACAGGTAGGTAGCGCATCGTCAAATGAAGCTGCCATGTCAATTTGCAGTGGTGATTGCAGCGGCACGTCGGATAGCGCTGCACCATCCAGTCCCACGAGTGAGGATCTTTATTTGGACGATCTCTATCTGGAGGATAATCTGTCGAGCTCCGAAGATAACGGTAACTCAACGGTCGTCGGTGCTCTTGATCTGAATCCTTCAGATGAGAGCGCTCCAAATCAACCTACATCACAGTAAAGTGACCTCTGCCGCTTTACTACTTCGCCTGTCGAAAACAGACGAACAAATGATTCTCATACAGGAACCCTGGGTCGTTAAGAACAGGGTTTGTGGTTTGGGGATCAATGGATTCAGGTTACTGTATGTCAAAGGTAAACCTAGATCATGCATCCTAGTATATAGGAATATAAAAGCATTTATGTTATCTGCTTACAGTGATTCGGATAACGTAGTTATTGCAGTAGAGCAACGAGGTCGCACTATCTGGGTGGCTTCATCATATATGGCGCATGATGCTGCAGAAGCACCTCCACCGCCACTGATCAAGAAGGCAACCGCCGACGCTGGAAGTAACAACATCGCTCTAGTGGTCCGCGCGGACTCTAATAAACACCACGCGGTATGGAACAGCACAGACACAAATGAAAGGGGTGAGTCACTTTTTGAATTAATCATGAGTAATAACTTTACAATATGTAATCAGGGCGATACACCAACCTTCCAGGATGCTAATCGTTCTGAAGTACTAGACATTACCTTGGTCAATGCGAAAGCTGATGACTACATTTTTTCTTGGAGAGTTTCTTCGGAAAGCTCTTTCTCTGATTACAAATATATCATTTTTAATATTGACTTGCATGTAGGAGAACCTATAAGTTACCAAAACCGTAGAAGAACAAACTGGAAAAGATTCAGATCATCCCTGATTGCTCAACTACCCAATGATCCTCCAATCAATATTGAGTCTACCCAACATCTAGATGAAATGGTAGACTCACTAAAGCTCGTATGCAATACATCGACAAAAATCTCCTGCCCATCCAGAACTTCTAAAAGGCAAGCCAAAACCACCTTGGTGGTTTACAAGCATTGCTTCTAGAAGGACGGAATGTAGGAAACTTTTTAATGCAGCCAAACGACAAAATGATTGGACCGCATATAGAGAATGCGTACTCAAATTTAAGAGGGAAATTGGAGTGGCGAAAAAGTCCTCATGGGAGGCTTTTTGTCGCAAGATAGAGAGTACCTCAGAATCAAGTCTACTAAGGAAAACCCTCTCCAGCAGTCCCAGAATGCCATCGTTCATAGCGAGAGCTGACGGTAGCTGGACTACATCCAGTGCAGAAACGATTGAACTCCTTGTCGACACTCACATTCCAGGCTGCAAAAATACAGCTGGTTATTGATATTTGTTTATTTAATGAAAACTAATTTTTTTGTAACTTATTTATTTTATTGTTGAATAATAAAAATGAAAAGAAGCTTTAAAATTCTTAGCTTTACAATATGATGCTTTTTGATTTAGTTTTCAGAAATCTTTACGTATTCTTCTGCACAAATGCACGATTAGAAAAAAAAGAAAAGGAAGAGCGTAAACATTTTCAGGCATCACCATGTACATTTGTATATAGCATAGCATTTTTTCGGCAACAGTTCTCCCCCCTGTAAGCGACCTTCTAGGAAAGCTTTCAGTCATCTTTGCCGATGTCCAGCACAGCTAGTTTTACGCCGGGCGTTTCAAGATACCTTTCGTTGATTGAATTTTTGCTCGGCGAACTTGCCCGTTTTGAGCGTTGATGGTGTCGACGACTCGACCTTTCAGCCACGAATTCCTTTCCGCGTTTTCGTCAATGATAAGGACTATGTCCCCTTTCACTATAGGTTTTATTTTCTGGAACCACTTGCATCTGCATCTGTAAGGTAGGCAGCATCTCCTTTACTCATCTTCGCCAAAACAAATTTGTGAACATTTCGCTTTGGCGTAGACTCAACATATAGTTCATCTTCTCTGGATCACAGAAGGGCTTAGCGACATTAGAATTTCCCAGCAAAAAGTGGTTCAGCGCGATAGCCTCCTGGTCTTAATTTTCAAGGGACACGAATGTTAGCGGTCGAGAGTTAACCGTCATCTCAACCTCCATCATAGCGGCGCGCAAGCTTTCGTCGGTGAAGGTCTGTGAGGGAAAATTTTTGTATAAAACTGTTTTCACTGACCGCACTAAGCGCTCCCATGTGAGAAGCTGCTGGAGGATAAAATTTCGAAATTTTTCATCTGTGAGCTAGTTGAGTTTGTACGACCGAAGAATCGAACTTCTTCATTTCTTCGCTTAGGAAATTTTCTGCACCTCGGAAATTAGTGCCGTTGTCGCTATACATCTCAATTGGGACTCCACGGCTATAAAATTCCTTAAGCAAATGAGACACGAATCTGTGCTGAGCTTGTGTGCAATTTCGATGAGTATAGCCAGTGTTGTAAGGCACGTTAGCAAAACTCCCCATCGCTTTTTTGATTTTCTGTTTTCGCTGACAAGCATGGGTCCAAAATAATCGATGCCGATATATGAGAATGGTCGCATAAAGGCGCTTAGACGTGCGCGAGGTAGGGGTGCCATTTGTGGTGCTTGCGGCTTGGCGTTGTTTACCTTGCACCTTTAGCAGGCTTTTCTCACCGCTTTATAGAGTGGGCGAAGCTTTGATATAAAGTAAACTTGTCTCACCTCATTGATAACTGTCTCGTGATTGATGTGGTTATACATTTCATGATAGTGCGCGACGATTAATCTGGCGACGTGGTTGTTAGCTGGCAGCAGCACGAAGTCTTTTTGTACCTGGCAAGCCAGCGGGAAATATCCTGCGCGGCTTTTTATACGAATTACTTCATGCTCGTCCATATACGCGATCAACTTTCATAGCGGTCCACCTTTTGGAATTGACTTACCAAATTGATAGCGTCCCATTCGTCTGAAAAATTTTCTACCTGAACCATTTTGTAAATAAAGTGTTTTGCACGCACAAAATTCTGAGACGATTATTTGTAGACGTATCGCTGATGTTTCGTAATAGTAGTTCCATGTAGAGGACCCAGTTTCCCACGGCACGATAGAGTCTTACCCAACTAGAAAAATATTCAAAATTTAATTGCGTAGGATGGTACTCACGTATGTGCAAGAACTGAGGTCTGATTCCCTGGTGTCGATTTCACCCAAATTGCCATCAACTGGCCACTTGCTTTCATCTTGAGTCAGAAAAGATGGCCCTTCAAACCATTGTTTATAGCTGTTCATACCAATTGTCTGTTTGGTTGCGAGTTCTGCAATCCAACTCTATTCAGATCGACCTGACAAGTAATAAATTTCAGCGCCTTGAAACATTACGTACTGCTGGAACTGCAGCGCATCGTTATGCAACCACCTGAGCAAAGTTTTGGAATCGCTCCAAATTACACGCTTCACGAATTTTATTTTATGACCGTTACAAATAGAGTGCATTAAGCGACAGCCAATAACTGCGGCCTGCAATTCAAGGCGAGGTATTGAAATTGGGCGCAGCGGTGCAACTTTTCATTTCGCAGAAACAATAATAACTTGAACCTCCTTGTTGCGTTTGATACGAAAGAAGGATATAGCTGCGAAAGCATTTTCGCTCGCATCCAAGAATGTATGTAGCTGTATGCTGCAGTGCTCAAAAAACATTTTCGAAACGTAGCACCGGAGTATGAATACGTTAGTGATTAAATGCAAATATGACAGGCAACTAACCCACTTTTCATGAATGCTCTCTGATATTAGTTCGTCCCAGTCGATTACGCATCGCCATATGTCTTGCAAGATCATCTTTAAGTATGCCATGAAACAAGCCACGTAACCCAAAGGATCAAATACCGACATTAATACCTGAAGAACTTCTCGTTTGGTTGGCACAATTTCTTTGTCAAGTACATTACGGCGCAAGCGTACAAATTTTAGAACGTACTTCAATACGTCTTCTTGTGGGCCCCAATACATTCCTAAGATTTTCTCACATTGACCAATGCTTCTGGCGCAGTCAAAGGATTTACTTTTGGAACTGTTTTCTTCATTTAGAGCTCTAGTACCTCCTTTGAATTGGATACCCAGTTGCTCTTATGAAAACCTCCGTGTACTTCACGTGTTTCCATAGCCAACAGAATGGCTTCTTCGACAGTTTTCGTTGAGTCAATGAAATCATCAACATAATGGTGCTGAGTGATAGCTTCGGCTGCGTTGGAGTACTGAGCTGAGTTGGCCACTGCATTTTTGTCGCATACAAAATGTGCAATGAATGGTGAACAAGGTGGACCAAACATCAAAACGTTCAATCGATAAACGATGATGGAATCTCGATCACTAACCCACCAAAGAAAACGCTAAACGTTCGCTCGCACTGAAATCCTATGAAACATTTCGGTTATTTCGCCGCTTATAGTCACTGGTCTCATTCTAAAAGAAAATTAATTATGGGTACTAGAAGATCTGGATCTTTTAGCAGAAAATCGTTCAAGGCGTAGCCAGCTGTTTTCGCAGCGGTGCACAGTGGTTCCGATGAAAAAACTCTAGGAATTATCCAAATTTTTTGAAACTTGGTATATATAATACTACTGGCCACTTATTGGTTTTGAGCAAAAATGGGCGTGGTCATTCACCCTTTACGCCAAATTCTCATACAAAGCTTACCTACCCAAAATATTATACAAGGAACGATCACATTCGATGAATATACATACAGCAGGTCATAAGTGGGGCTTGGGGGTAAAACCCCCACCTGCCCTCCTATGCCATCCCTTTCCTCCCCTCCACTTACCGATGAGAATTTTATTACATTTTGATTGCTAGTCATGAATCAAGAAAATTTTTTGAAGGAACAAAGAAATTTAAGCCCCCTTTATGAAATGCCTGGATTCTTTAGTGCAAGCACATTGACATAGGTAAATATGAGTCTTCTAATATAGTTTGTTATTATTGAAAAAAAAAGGGAAGTATTGAAATGAAAAACCTTATACTTCAAAAGCTGCAATATACGTTGCTCCGACATCATCGCCATCGTCCAAATTATCATCGACATATTCAGGATTTTGAAGAAGCTTCAATATTTCAGAAGATAACTTTTTTTTTATATTTTTTGTCGCTTTTCAAGAAGACTGCTTAAAACAGAGTCTGAAAAAATTAATGACATGTGCCTTAAGTCCCTCAATGTAGAGCTTCAACTAATTTTACAGTTGTTATGCTCTCTCTAAACTTTTTTACAGAGCCTCTTCTGACAACATTCTAATTAGAATAAAACGGCTATTCTCCGAAGATGCCATAGGTGAGCACTTAAAAGTTGAATATAAAATTAAGTTAGTAAAAGTAGGCCATAAAACATACACAGTTCGATTAAAAATTAATTAATTAAAGTACTAAATTTAATTTTGCGACAGAAGTTTACGGCATTTGTTTTTGGGAGACTGGAAACTTTAGAAAAAGATTTCAAAAGAAACTTAATCGACATTAAGAAAACAACCAAAAACTTTATTTGAGAAGTAAAAAACAACACACACATACACATATTAATACACACAACTGTACCATTTTCTATAAAAATAATTAATACGTGGACAAAATTAAATATTTAGAGCGAACGTTTTGCTAAACACTTAAAAAAAACAAAGAGTTGTACAAGCGAGCCAACCCCAAAGCCGAAAGCAAATAGGCCCAAATCGGAAGCACTGATCAGGAAGAATCGGTACCACAAGGCCCTCTTTGTTCTTGGTAAAATTGCCAAAAATGAAGCAGCTGGTACACGAGTTCGATCAGGCCGATAAGGCGAAATACCAAGCGGTGGTCGACGAGTACGTCAAATACCAAGCCACGCATCCAGAACCGTTAACAAGCAAGGCAACGAAGCGCAATAAATGAGGAGTCTGCAAAGCTCTTGGCCACAATGGACAACAGGATGCGGTTTGGCGTTAGATACGCCAAACGTAAA
Source organism: Toxonevra muliebris (assembly GCA_963691655.1). Taxonomy (NCBI): domain Eukaryota; kingdom Metazoa; phylum Arthropoda; class Insecta; order Diptera; family Pallopteridae; genus Toxonevra; species Toxonevra muliebris. Next base: position 47,365,258 of record OY829328.1, on the reverse strand, counting down.
ATTTTATGGTCATCAGAAAACGATGACGATGCATGCGAGTTGGAGGATGCCAATAAGCTGCTGGACAACCTAACGCTTCAGGAGGAACCTAAACAAGCATCTACCGATGTTGAAGGTCGTGCAAATTAATCTGCAGCATTCAAAGGATGCCTCGGATAATTTTGCCATCTTCCTGGGTGAGAAAGATGTAGACATCGGCGTTGTGCAGGAGCCGTGGGTCAGAGGAGTTGGCATCATGGGGCTCAACCTGCAAAAATACACAGCATTATACACTAAGGGTGCTGGTAAGCCAATATCTTGCATATTAGTCAAAAAAACCAATAATTGCTTTTGTTCGTCCTCAGTACAGCACAGGCGATTTAACAGTCGTTAAAATCGAGGTGCCTAGCGAACCTGATCCAATAATATCATCGGCAAACATGGAGCATGACAAGGACGCACCACCGGAAGAGGTTACGTCGTTAACGGCCAGTTTAAACAGAAAGGGTACTCCACTACTCCTTGGATGTGACGCCAACGCAAGCCATACGCTATGGGGAAGCATTGAGGATAACGTGAGAGGTGAGTCACTTTTTTATTTTATTAGTAGTTCCAATTTTGCAATATGTAATAGGAAGTACTCCTACCTTTACCTTCCCTAGCTCGGTAAGTAACACTGGGTGGGAGGAAGTGCTAGATATTACTCTTCTGTCAGGCAACACAACAATTCAGGTTGAGAATTGGAGAGTATCCAATAAAAAATCCTTTTCGGATCATAGTTAGATAATTTTCAATGTGAGTCTGACACCAAAAGTTTCAATTCCCTTTAGGAACCCAAAGAGAGTAAAATGGGATACATTCTCTAGGGTTGCTAGTGTAAAGCTTAGGAAGATAAAAACGACTCCTATAATCTCCACGGGAGAACTGGATGAGCGGTTGGATAATTTTGAGGTAGCCTTTAATATGTAGGAGTAAAAACTCCTTTTCACCATGGTGGAATGAGGAGCTTTCGAATCTTAGAGAAAGACCACGAAAGCTATGGAAAGATTTCTGTCAGTCAATAGAGTCAACCTCAACTTCCGCAAGACTCAGTAAGGTGCTTTCCAAAGAGCGTACCAATCCTTATTTAAAAAAGGAGGATGGCTCATGGACTGAAACATCTGCAGAGACGCTTGACATTTTAATAAATACACATTTTCCGGACTGCAATGGCAATGCAATTGGATCTTTTTCATCCGTAACGAACTACCGATCCTCGCTAACGTACAGTGTTTATGGAAGAAAAAATCAAATATTCAATAAACAGTTTTTCCCCTTATAAATCACCAGGTATGGATGGAATCCTCCCAATCATGCTACAGAAATTACAGGATATAGTAATACCATGGCTGGGGGTGTTTTATAGGGCATGCGTAAAATTTAATTATGGACCACTTAGCTGGAGATAGGTTAAAATAGTTTTCATCCCTAAGGCAGGGAAAATTGGTCACGAGCCAGCTAAGGACTTTAGACCGATTAGTCTTACCTCGTTCTTGATTAAGACGATGGAAAGGGTCATGGAACTTAGCCTCAGGTCTATAGTAGAACGCTATCGAAATTCCAAAAGTCAACACCCGTATCTCAAGGGTAGATCTACGGAAACAGATCTACATGAGGTTATTCGCACTGTTAAAAAATCCATTCACCACAAACAATACTCGTTAGCAGCCTTTCTAGACATTGATGGGACTTTTAACAACGTAAGCACGAGGGCTATCCAAGACTCTCTTATCATGCTTGTCTAGGTCAATTTATTCAGAGTTGGGTAACACCACTCTTATAAAACATGTTAGTAGAGGAACACCACAGGGAGGAGTGCTCTCACCACATCTGTGGCTACTAATCATATTCTTAACGTTTTAGACAAACTGGGGGTAAAGGTGGTAGCATATGCGGACGACATGGTGTTGGTAGTATGAGGAATGTTCCCAAGCATAATGAGCGAAATTATGCAAGGGGCCTTGGCCTGCTTATGTTGTTATTTTTCATGAATTGTACACAGTTTCGGTCAAAATAATAGCACCTTAAGTCTGATCAATTTCTCAGAAGAAAAATCTTCCTAACTATGCCACTACCCAAATATTTTTTCAACATTAATAAAGTGAAATATGTTAGTTACTTCCTCACTGAAGCAGTCATTTCATTATCACTGTTTTAAATTGTTATGATCTTATAATGCTAATTTCATGCAGTCAAAAAAATAGCACCACATCTCATTATCAACAAGAAAAAAGGAAACCGAAAAGTTATAAGAATTTTTTAATAATTTTTTTTTTATATTATACATTTTACTTTAAATAAGCATTGGCTTAATATTTAGTTGCGAAACTCTTATTTGCAATAACTGCTTCACAACGTGCCGGCATTGAGTCAACCAGGTTTCGGCACCTTTCTACAGGGATTGCTTTCCAGGAACGTTCGATAGCAGCCCATAGCTCATTTGTGTTTTTTGGTTGGTTTTTGGATAAGAGTCCTTTTTTCAGGCGTGCAATGTTTTCCTCGCCCCATTTGGCTACCCAACCATTAAAATAGTGTTAAATAATAAAATCAACTAGTCAAAATAGATTATCCTTACCTTTTGTATCAAATTTTAAAATTTAAAGCAATAAATGTAAAAAATAAAAATAAATTGTATCTGCGGTGCTATTATTTTGACTGCACAAAAATTAACACGTGTTACGATAAATAGAGAAATAATAACTAGCGTTATAATTATTGAACGTTATATTAGTGAACTGGACACACTCAATAAGAGAGTATAATGCATTTAACACTACATAACGGTATTTCAAAATTATTTTGCTTAATAAAAAAATTGCTTACAAATGTATATATATTCGTTTTGTGGAGCTATTTTTTTGACCGCAGCTGTACATTTATTCTGTTCCATTACATACATTTATTCTGATCTATTACAAACAGTTATTCTGAACTAGTACTTGTACTTAAATATGTTAACTATAAGCCAGAGAATATACAGAGAATGGAAACTTTACCATTACACATGGTGCCAAGTGATTTAGTAGACCTACCACAGTAGTGCCCAGCGATTTAGTAGACCTACCACAGTAGTGCCAAGCGGTTTAGTAGACCTACCTCAGTAGTACCAGTCGAACCAAAAAGTATTGCTGATGTTCATGGTTTTTTGTTACACTTTACTATTTTGCCTTACTATTTCCTTTGAGTTTACTCCTATTGCTATATGTTATATTTTTTGTGTTATGAAATGTTTCAAAAATTGTTATTTTGTTTTTTAGCACACAATCAAAATATTGAAATCGTACCAACTATGATTTTTTGCTAAAAACTATTTTTATATGTCTAAAAGCGTTATATTCGTAGTTCATTCGAAGAACAAAACCTTTTTGTTTACTCATAATTTTTTCATAAAGACCAAACTGAATAGATGCCTGATTTCATTTATTATTATATCTATTTACTAATAAGTTCACATAAGTAAGAACCAAAAGTTTTAATTGAATGAATTTTATTTAGTACAATTTTTGATAAAGCGTACTTTTTTTTTGCATACATTTTCGTTTTGTTAGCACGGCAATACATATCCATGAATATTATTCACCGCTTCAAAAATATTGGATTATCTTTTTATTTTGCGTGAATAATTTTATAATATTAATAGTGACTAAAACAGTTTTTTACAAAACTAATAATTTATATTTAATTGTGGATAAACAGTTTTTTTCTAAACTTAAAATTTATAAAATAAAAAAAAAATGCCTCATCAGAGAAAATATATGGTCTTTGTTTCTTCTTCAGCAATAGTCCAGTGTGGGTCTGCTATGATGGCGGTCAACGCTCTGCCTTCATTTACAAAATTTGTTGCACTTACTGAAAACAAATAATAATTTTTTTGTTTAGAACAAGAGAACAGCTCCGTTTTGTTTGGTTACTTACTTTTTTACGTATTTCCGCTTTTACCAAGATGAAAATTCTGTTCCAATCCAGAATTTTAACATCTCATCAATCGCATTTGCATATATCGTTTTACTGGCGCAGTCCATCCTTCTCATTTTTGCACTCCTCTATGTTGATAATGAAAATGTCTGCCGGCAAAGATAAAGAAATATATTATTGTATAATTTATTATCGTTTAAATTAAAGAATATTGCAAAAATACTTACTTTTGCATTCAATTTAGAAAATGTGAAAATTTAATCAGCTGATTTATTTTTCACCACCAACAACAACAAAACTGAGGTGAACTTATATATATGTCTGTCCACTATAGCGACATAAAAAACGCAAATTTTTCAAAAAATTAGGAGGAAGAGGAAGACTTTCCATTCTCTGTATATTCTCTGCTATAAGCTTTTATCTCTATAATTCTAAGGTTGCTATTTTATTGTGGCAACGGCTATAAAAGCCGCCCACTTATTCATTTTGCTCTTGTCTCATTACTATTCACTTCATATAAGTACTCTTTGTATCATCATACACAATGTATTACACATACGCGAATCCGAATCGCCCCAACGCACCAACGTGCTAGTTTATTTAATAAAATTAATTATAACATTTTAACGAAAATAAATTATCTTTTAATTAAATCGTTAGAAGATTAAACATGGTCCTTCGAGCCGGATTCGGGGATCCGTAACTTCGAATCCGCTCAAAATTCAATCGGCCAGCCGTTCCTAAAATTTATTATGAAATAAACTAACACTGCATTAATCGCGAAGTGCACATCGCGAGTCGAATGAATAAAGACGTGTCCATCTTTGCTCATCGAAAACACAATAGTGGGTTGAAAAAAAAAATTAAAAGCTGCTTTGAAAAAAAATTAAGTAAAAGGTGAAGCTAATTTGCTTAAATTAAAGGAAAAAAACTATTAATAAACAATTGAAAATCGAATAAACTTAAACACTTAAAAGAAATATATAAAGAACTCAAAAAATATCACGCGGTAGACTGCGATGCCAGCACAATAAAAAATTGCATAGACCCGTTAAAAAAAAAAAAAAAAATTGTGGATTGTGAGAAAACACGGTTTGAACTTTGCCAAAACCAAAAAGAAACAAATTTAAACGTGAAAAGTGAACTTTCAACACTTATTTGTGATATTGAAAGTCAAAACAAAACAAAAAAAAAACCTAATTAAAAACTGCCGTAATCCTAAGCCATAGTGAAAAGAAATTAAATTAGAAAAACTCGAAAAATTCAGAAATCAAATACAGAAACTGTCATTCTCAGCAGTTGCGCACCACCAACAGCAATGACAGCAGGAACACCCATCCACACAATGTCAGGTACACGAGCAGCTACAAACGGTCGGTGCACCTACATTTCATCAGCAGCTGCAACAACAACAAAAATTCCAGCAGCATCAGCAAGTGCCACTAGCGCAATGGCAGACAAAATTAAAACAAACCGCCATTTATCAACAGCATACGAGCTATCATCAACAGCACCAGCAGGATCAGCAAAATCACCACAGTATCAACGCCTGCACCGAAACCCAACAACAACGAACAACGGAATACCCCAGTATATGAGTAAGAAAATCAAGGAATATGATAAAGTAAGTTGGAACATATTCTAATAAAATATCTATTACATTATATGTACTGAAAAGGTACAAAAGTGCATTATTCCATTAGACATGTACATACAGAAGTACAGTCTCCCATTTTTTAAATATAAAATATTATAAATAAAAATTCATATATATTTGAAATTCACGGTGTTATTTACCGAAATCACGGTAAGTAATATCAATCCGTTAAAATTCAAGGTATATACATATATGCATTAAAAAATTGGCGAGTTTTCTTTATATATTGTTACTCAAACATAACCACACGATCCAATTCCATTCGTTCCAAAAAATTCTGTCTCTATATAAATAATAACTACCGCAAACGGTTCATATATACATATTCTGGCGTGTCTCATTATATGCTCTCAAAAATATACATTAAATATTCTAAATTCTAATTAATTCTTCAAATGCTTCAATATAATGCAATGATCGAAAACAAATCATTGCTTGATATCTCTCTCTTTGAGCAAAAATTTGTTCGCTCGTTTGCACGAACATTTGCTCGCTCTTTTGCATTAAATACAAACCTTTTCACAAGCTTGTGCAAACGTTTTGAGTTTATAAAAAAAAACCCAACAATAGATACACTACATTTGCATGTACATTTTCCAAACACATTTTCTCTTTCTCTCTCTCTCTGTTCATATTTCTAGTTTCAGTTGGCTTGGTTACTTCAAAAAAAAAAAATTTAAATAAGACCTTGTTTAACTAAATTCATATAAGTTCAAATAAGACACAACCCACAGTTGACATACATAACACACCCGTATTATTCACCTGTGAGTTGACAAAGAAGTGCGACCCAATGACAGTACTCTGATATCTTTTCTCAAAATGTCGCCCTCAAAAAGTGCAAAAATGTAACATTTTCTGCCCTTTCAGTAATCGACGGAGTAGAATGTTGCCTTGCAAATCAGCTGATCGCTACAACGAAATTATTCATTCAGGAATATTTAGAATAGATCTAATAATAAAGAAATGTGCAAGTACTCCCAAAGAGGAAATAAAAAAGAAGATATCTGTGCATAATTTTAAAAAACTGTTTGCATTGTGTTAAATTGGACGAATATCACTTTTTGGGCAATAACATTTCGGTTGTCCAACACTTGCACTTACGGTCTCCTGAAACTTTATGGCTTTTCGGAACACTTTTGTTAATCACTGTAATTATAAATTTAATTAATAAAAAATAACATCATCATTCTTGCATAACTTTTTCCAAAAGATTTAGCATTTTGTCTGCTCTCTTCATTCTTTCATTGTCTCCTTTCTCTTGCTTCCTCTTTTCATGTTGCGATCTCCGTCAATATTTCCTGCAGATTTTTCTTCTTCTTTATCTCCTCTTTGGCAGTATTTGCTTCTTTCTTTATCATATTTTGGCTACTTATTTGTATTGCCGGTTCGATGGAGTCGTCCAGGCTACAAATTTTGTCCAGCTCTTCTTCAAATTAGAACTTCTGTCGTTTGGCGCCAGAACTGCTGTTATTATCAATAACCATTTTTTTTTCTTTTTATGACAGTTTTGTATCTTTCCTCGCAGTGTTTCCAACTTTTGCCTTCAAATTCAGCTGCATGTCTGATCAACATATCCTTTTTTGCTCTGAACTGCTTCAATGGGCCTATGTCTAGCAAGCAGAAAGCATACTTATCCAGGAGCAGCCTGGTTTCGCCTTCCGTCCATACTACAACAAAACAAGCAAATACAGATCTTAATAAATGCTTTAAATAATGTGTGTTTTTAGAACATAACTTACAAGTAACAATTTTGCTCGAATTCGGACTTTCTTTTTCTTGCATGTTTTTATGTAATTATTATATTTTGCGCGCGTAACAAAACAGCTGATGGATAACGCAGGGTTACATTTTTTTGTTCTTTTCTCGTCCGAAAAAATGCAACATTCTGGCAGGGCGCGGGTAACATTTTAAAAATGTTGAACGCTGGGAGGACAACATTTTTTTTTTTTAGAAAAGAAAACACCATTAATTTATACTCATAAACCTACATTTACATAATTCTCTAACACTACCATTTCAAATTTTTTCTCAAAATGATTTGATTACGGAAGTTAACCCTCGTTTACCCCAGCCAAATGTTGCGAAATTTTCTCCCTGGCAGGGTAGCTATCACTTATGATGAATCACGCAAAACTCAGTTCTCGCCGAGCATACAAATCCAATCCCCTGGATTTTGTTACGCGTTGAAATTAGCTTATTGCGCTTGCCTTTGCATGCGCTCTCATGGGAAAGACATTCCCGATCCTCTCATCCCTGGGTGGCAAAGGTCAAGTGGCTCCTACACTGCATATAATAAGCATTCCGCGGTTAGAACCAAAGCGGTTAGCCACCAAACAAACAATCTGGTTCAAAACCATCGTACTCCCTCGATGGATCAAGCGGAGCATAAAACGTATAAGATAGACCAGCATATGATAACATGGTACACAGACGGTTCTCTCACTGAAGAAGGAACCGGCGCTGCAGTATCTGGGCCAAGGTAAAATACTCTGAGCCCATGGGTAGGCATCTTTCAAGCGGAAATATACGCAATTGATATGTGTGCATACTTTAATCTCAAGCGCAACTACCGGAACCAAAACATTCCGATCTTAACACTAACTAAAGCGTTATCAAGACCCAACTTGCCCAAGGATGCTGTTATAGCACTGGGAAGTACATTATTGAAGGCTCCTTCTATATCGAGGAAAGCAACTAGAGTAAACTCCTTAAGACCCAAAGATTTTTCGATTCTGAAGACTAGGGAATGAAGGTCAGTTTCTACTGACTTGCCCCTTAGTGTAGGTATGCTGTGATGTAGATATCATTCTGAGATTTTCGTGTCTTGCCTTATTAAAGTACCACAAGTCGCTCAAGAGTCTTCAAGAGATATGAAGTTAGACTAATCGGTCGGAAGTCATTTGCTTTGTTATGAGAAGTCTTCCCTCCCTTGGACTTCAAGAGTTTCTAGAATCGACATGAACCACTCTCCGTTTGGCTTTAAAATGTAGCCAGGAGTAGATGAACTGGAAGCTAGGATTTTACTCAGACGAAATGCTTCGGAGACACCCTCAACATTGTTGCAGTATCCCTCCCAAGACTGTCGTTTGGTCTTCCTAATTAGTTTCTTAAAACTTCTAAGGCTATCTTTATAGTGGAGACATTCATTATCTCTTTTTGCCTGATTAAACAGTTTCCTACATTTTTTCCTGAGGAGAATGATCTCATCCGACTACCATGGTGGTTTAGCTTTGCCCCTAGGTTTTACTATAGGGCATGAAGCGCTAGACGCCTTATTGCAAGCATTGGCTAAAGTTTTTACCATCTCATCCAGTAGATGTGGGGATGGAAGGGTTAACAATCGGGAGTTTTTTCACAAGGGCAGCTTGATACTTCACCCAATCAGTTTTCCTTCTGTTCATAAAAGGAGCTACGCTTGGAGTTTGAATGTCCAGGCGGAACTCAATGTATTGATGGTCAGAGAAGGAGTGTTCTTTTGAGACCCTCCAGTCTTTGATGAAATGAGCCGATCGTTCGCTGACAAGAGTTAAGTCTAGAACCTCCCGTCTCACTGAAGTTATAAAAGTAGGTTCGTTTTCTACGTTACAGATATCTAGGTTTGTATTAACAATTTAATTGAAAAGTAACTCACCCCTATCATTGATGTTTGAGCTCCCCCATATTGTGTGGTGAGCATTGGCGTCTGCTCCGAGAACGATGATGGGTTTGCGCCTAGCAGCCTCGGAGATCGCTCTGCGTAGTGTGCCATGTGGTGGTGGCCTGAGTTGATCGTGAGCCATATAGCTAGAGAAGATGTATCGTCATCCATCGGTTACTCTCATCGAAAGTCCACAGTTTTTTCCGGAGGTAGACAGGTATACGAAAGGCTCCGTTAGAAGACAGCCTATTTTTAACACCAGTATTAGACACACACGTATCCTACGTGCTGGTTTCTCATAAGTACAAGCACTTTCGAAAAAGCAGAATTAGGATATGTTTACGCCAGTCTACTAGTGTTAATCCCCTGGCTGCCAAACCAATAGGCACGGTTCGCATGACACCCTGGATTAGGGGAGTTTTTATTTATGAGGATTTGCTTTCTCCGCCTGATCTATTCTTAGCCAGTTGCATATCTGATACCAGAAATACCCTTATTTGATATGCAGCTGTTTCCAGCTATCACCACGAGGAGGTGATACACCACACTACCATCCAATCACTCAATTACGGCATGTGTCGAAACACATGTTGGTCCCCTTGAATGTCTGACGGCTTGACAACCCAGTGAGATATAACGGAGAAAACGACACACAGTGTCGCGAGTGCGGCCAAAAGTAAAAAAAAAAAATTAAGTATGCAAACATTTGCTTACTTATCGAAAGATAATACTTTAATTAAAATAAATCCAAAATATTTTTTTAATATTATTGTTATTATAGCTACTCCACACCTCCAAAGTTAGAAATTCTGGAGGACAAATATCTTTGTGATAAAAATTTGATTTTTTAGACTAAATTTTAGTACTCAATATCACTTATTGGTTATATTATCGCGATTTAATTCCGCGGCGCGTCACTCGCGAAATTAAAATTATTTAATTTTAATTTTGTTAGGAAGCGCAGCCGCGTGCTGCACTTCCTAACCTTTTTCTTCTTTTCTTTCTCTATCTTTCTTCTGTCACTCTTCCTCTTCTTTTTGGCCGATATCCACATTCACAATAGTAAAAGAGTACCATTTAGTACTAGATTATACTACTGGGAGTGGGGATATGGAGACTTCTGTAAGAGAGCGCAGAGGTGTATTTGTTGTAAATTTGCGGAAAAACGGGAAAACTTTGGTTCTCTCGTTTGGTTGATTTTCTAGTGAGAATTCAACGGTATGACTCCGCTATGCACTAATACAGGTGCATTGCCGCCAATTCTCATACAATTGGTTGGGTCGGGGACTTTGTCCAGGGTGTAATCATGTACACCCACACATGTATGGGTATGATGATTTCCCGTTTAGAGACCAGTTTCTTGGAGAAACTGCATTGTGTCCTGCTGACATAGCGGACGAAAATATAATGTATGTGGCTGAATATAAGTGGTACATATTTTTGCACCGTACTTATATTCAGTTCTGTGCTAGCTTTCGAGAGCGACTATCAGGATTTTTCTTAGTGCGAATATTTCACGAGTTATTTTAAATTATACACTTTTTTTTTTTTGAATCTTGTGCGAATTATTAAATTTTGTGTTGTGTCCTTTTTTTGGTGAATTAATTTTTGTGTACATTGGTATCACCAAGTCGGGTGAACCAAAGTATTTTAAATTAATATTATTGTGATTGGTACCACCAAGTCGTGGTGGACCAATAGTGTTAAATTTAATTTAATTTATTAATTCTATTAAATATTGAGCGCGGAGTTAAAATCAATTTCTATTTTGTTGTGTCGCTAACTTGTAGCGACAGTGGTAAAGTAATTTTAGCCGGGTTACTTTGTTCGGGAATTAATTTTCGGGTCGCGATCCTTGTGCGCGAATATAGAAGGGTTCATAAACCCATTAACCCAGGGAGTATCTATTTATTTTTATATTATTTTTTTTGTGGTCACTTTTTGGCAGTTGGTGCTAACTGCAAGTGACTATTTTGTTTGTGGAGTAGGCTTCTCCTACTACTAACTTTATTTTCTCTCCTTTCTTTTTAAAATTTGTGGAAGTCCGTTTGTGTGCTCGTGAGCCCAGCAGGTTGTGCGGGTGAAATTTAATTTTACCTTTTGTAAAATTGTGCGGTAGCTCAGTATTGAGCTACAGAAATCGAGCGTTTCCAAAAAATATATTTTTTTTTATTCTTATTTTCATTTTATTTTGAACCTGCGACCACTTCTCCACTGAGATAGCTGGCAACGCAGAGGTTCCGTCTTTCTCCGTTAATTTAATTTGAGCGCGAAAGTGACGGTGACAAATTGGCGCCCAACGTACGGCATTTATTTATTAAGAGTTTTAAACTGAGAATCGGAATTCTCACAAACGCGTATTTTTTTTGTGTTTTTTTTTTATATTTCAGTGAATGTGTCACTAATAATTTTTTTCCCCCTTTCAGAAACTTTATTTTGAGTTCCAGCAAATTTTGAACATCGGCGGTCGGAAGGAAAAAAAAAAATTGTGTGGAAGTACCCAACTTTGTCCGGAAAACTTGGTTGGTGGTTTTGGTTTTGCGTTCGGTGAGTCCGTTCCGTTTTATTATTATTTTTTTTAAATTCGGTTTTATTAAATTAATTTTTTTTTACTTTAATTTTTTTTTTTTTTTAAAAAAATTTGGTTTTATTCAATTTTTTTAAATTTTTTTTATTTTTTAATTAAATTTTTTTACTAAATTTTTCTTTAATTTGATTTTGCTTTTATAATTTAAAATTAAAGTTAATTTAAAGTTCATTTTTTTGTTTTTCGGTTCCTCGTTTTATTAAAAAAATTTCATTTAACTTTTTGCGTTAATATTTTTTTTAATTTTGCGTTATTTTTTTTATTATTATTATTATTTATTATAGCTATTATTTTTACAAACATTTTTATTTTTTTTATTATTTATTATATTATTTTCGTGTTTTATTTTTTTTATCTGTGACTAGTATATACTAGTGGGAAATTTCTTTGGGAAAATTTGTGATTTTTGTTTTTTTCTTTCTTTCTTCTTTTTCATTTAATTTTTTTCTCTCAATCTCATAATGGAAATTAATCGGTTGAATCAAGAAGAATTGGCCTACGAGATGGAGGCTCGGGGTCTGAAAATTGACACTGTGGATGTCATGAGGAAGTCGTTGCGGGCTTCCAGGGTTGTCGAACGGCGGGGATCGGTGGACGTTTTCGCCGATTATCCGTTTCCTTTTGAAGAGGATAAGGATGCGGTTGTTGAGAAAATTTCCGAGATTGTGAAATTAATGTTGTCGCCACCCAAGGATACGAAGTCTTCCGAGTACCAGAAGATACTCGTGAAGATCGAGTGGGCGCTTGGGCGGATTTCTCGGGCGAAGCCCACTGATGGTGTAGGAGCGTCAGAACAAATGGAGCTCAAAAGTAAGCTAGTTATGCTTCTAGCTGAGCTTGATGAGCTGGTAGGTGGGGATGAGGAAGAGGCTGCACCAATGGCGGTGTCAAGGCCCATGTTAGGGAATATTCAGAGGGGAACTCTGCAGAAGGAGGCTGCAGTAGAAGTGGGGTTAGATACCCCTGGGGTTAGGACTGCACCTTCGGTTGGAGGTGTCGCAGGCGTAGAAAAATTTGAAAATTTGGCCAGGTGGGAAGTAAAGTTCAATGGCGAGAAGACTGGTTTGTCTCTCAATGCCTTCCTGGAGCGTGTGGACGAGCTGTGTGAAGCTCGTGGAGTCAGTGAGACTCAACTTCTTCGTGGTGCGGTTGATTCATTTTCAGGAAAGGCGCTTATATGGTTCCGCGCGGTGCGCAAAATGGTGTCTAGCTGGCAAGAGCTAGTAGTGGAGCTAAAGTTGGAGTTTTTACCACCCAACTACGACGAAATTTTACTGGACGAGATCAGACGTCGGACTCAAGGAGGTACGGAGTCCATTGGAGTTTATGTTGCGGCGATGAAAGGGATGTTCGGCAGGCTTTCCGAACCAATATCCGAGCGTCGGATATTAGGATTAATTATGGCGAATCTTTCGCCTTTCTATCAAACTCAGCTGAGCTTGGCTGAGCCGAAATCGTTGCCCGAATTGGTTTCCCTCGGACGTCGACTGGAAGCAGTTCGGACAAACGTGGAATCATTTGTTCCACCACCCAGTAGTCGGTCGAACCTACTGGAACCGGATCTCGCGTACGTATCGATTGGACCAGATGTCGCGGAACTTAATGCGCCACTTCGCGATCAACGATTGGAGCGTCGGATAAAGGCACCAACACAGTCGAAGCTAGCGTCGTTCCGGTGCTTCAACTGTAAGCGATTTGGACATGTGTCGGCGAACTGTCCCAACGGTATAAAATGTTACGGTTGCGGAAGAGCGGGCGTAATGAAGCGGGATTGTCCTCGGTGTACGGCGGGCCAACGGGCCATTACAGATATTCCAAATAATCGGAATAATGGAGGCAGTGCTTCTGCATTGGCTCGGACGGGCCCTAGAGAGGATAATCGTATCCCAAATAATTCGGGAAATGTGGTGCGAGCTCCTGTGGCAGCAGGGCAGGAGACTCGTCGGAGTTAGGTAGATTGCCTGCGAGCAATCAGCTGGTGTTAGGTATTAGGCCTTCTCATTTAGATCGAGAAGCTGTGTGTCTAGGTTTTGCGTTTTCGAAAAATGAATCGGATAGTAGGCCATATTTAGGAGTTAGAATTTTTGGCGTGCTAATTAGGGCTTTATTGGATTCGGGTGCAACGCGCACCATACTCGGGCGCCCTGGATGGGAAATTTTAAAATCGTGGGGTATTAAACCCAATGCGTGTAATATTCGCGATGTAGCATTGGCGGATGGAGAGCGGGTACCGGTCGAGGGTACAGTTTCACTACCAATCGAGGTGGAGGGCAAGTCGGTCCTCATAAATTGTTTAATAATTCCGAATCTTCCACAGAAGCTGATCCTTGGTGTTGACTTTTGGGTAAAGTCGGGTATTGTACCAGATTTATCCAAGGATCAGTGGAGTTTCTCAGGCCAAGTCGAGGTCTCGTCAGTCGCGACGATAATTGAGAGGACACAATTGTACAGGAGTGAAGAAGAGGAATTAAGCCGATTGATAGTGGATACTTTCGAAAGTATGCCTGATGGTCTTGGGTGTACTCATTTGGTCGAACATCGGATCCGAACCAAACCGAACGTCGAACCGATTAAACAACGGTATTATCCCGTGTCGCCGGCGATTCAGAAACGAATTGATACTGAACTAGAAGACATGTTAGAGAAGGGGGTGGTTGAGGTATCACATAGTCCATGGGCTTCTCCTGTGGTAATGATAAAAAAGAAGGACGATACGTATAGGTTTTGTGTGGACTATAGGACCCTTAATAAGAATACTGAAAAAGATAGCTACCCTTTACCGTATGTTTCAGCTACTTTAGACAAGCTGAAAGATGCTAAATACTTATCTAGCTTAGATATTGCCTATTGGCAAATACCAGTAGCGGAGAATTCTAGGGCCTTCACGGCATTTACTGTCCCTGGTAGGGGTTTGTACCAATTCAAGCGTATGCCTTTCGGTCTGCATAATGCGCCTGCCACTTGGCAGAGATTTATTGACAGAGTCATTGGTGCCGACTTAGAGCCTCACGTGCTCGTGTACCTTGATGATATCATCATAGTCACGAACACGTTCGCGAAACACATTGAAGTGCTCAAGGAGGTCCTGACCGGTATATGCAACGCGGGTTTACGTTTGAATCGGCAGAAGTGTAACTTTTGTTTATCTTCGCTTAAGTACCTTGGGTATGTTGTCGATCGACAGGGTCTACATGTAGATCCGGAGAAGGTCGAGGCCATGCTTAAGATGCCAGCGCCCCGAAATGTTAAGGAAGTACGATCCTTTGTGGGAACTGTTTCGTGGTACCGTAGGTTTGTGTCACATTTCGCGGAATTAGTGAGGCCCCTTACTGATCGTACAAAGAAAAATAAGAGGTTTCACTGGTCTCAGGAATGTGAAGATAGTTTCTTGCGGGCCAAGGAGTGTTTAGTGACAGCTCCTGTCCTAAGTTGCCCAGACTTTGATAGACCCTTTGTACTACAGACTGACGCATCAGACTTTGGAGTGGGTGCTGTACTGACGCAGGAGTTTGACGAGGGGGAAAAAGTAATTTCTTACCTAAGTAGGTCCCTGAGTAGGAGTGAAAGAAATTACTCAACGACGGAGAAGGAATGTTTGGCGGTTTTGTGGGCGGTTGAGAAGTTGAGACCATACATCGAAGGTGTTCGTTTCACAGTGGTGACCGGTCATTACTCGTTAGTATGGCTCAACAACTTAAAAGATCCGTGCGGTAGATTGGCGCGATGAGCGATGAAGTTGCAACAATACGATTACATGATCGTACATCGTAAAGGTAAAGAACATGTCGTTCCAGACATGTTATCGAGAAGTGTTCCGGTCGTGAACGAAGTCGCGGAGTCGTCGCGAGATACGTGGCTAACTAATATGTGTAAAAGGGTATCGGAAGACCCATTAAATTATCCGGCGTGGCGTATCCAGAATGGAAGTTTGTATAAGCACGTCAAAACAGGACCCCAGAATATGTGTAACCAGGCCTATCACTGGAAAAGAGTCCTAGGTAAGGGTGATAGGGGAAAGGCATTAGTCGAATGTCATGATGACCCTTTAGCGGGCCATATGGGAGTTTTGAAAACCTTTAGTAGGGTATTAGAGAGATATTTTTGGCCGAAGATGAAGGCGGATGTTAGTAGGTATGTACGTGGGTGTCAGGTTTGTCAAAGTGTCAAACCTGAAAACAGAAGACCAGCTGGTTGTATGGTAGGTAGGACCAAGGTCTTAGAACCTTTTGAAATGATCTGTGTGGATCTGGTAGGGCCCTTAGTGAGGTCAAACCGGGGGTATTCTTATATACTCACTGTGGTCGACTACTTCACTAAGTTTCCGCTCTTGTTTCCGTTGCGGACGGCAACAGCCAAGAGCATTTTAAGAGAGTTGGAAGACAATGTGTTCCTTCTCTTTGGTGTCCCTGGTTCCATTGTGTGCGACAATGGCCCCCAATTTAGGAGCAAAAAGCTAAAGGCTCTATGTGAGTCGTATGGGGTGCGCATTAGATATACGGCTCATTATCACCCTCAGGCAAACCCAGCGGAGCGCATTAACCAGACGATTAAGACGACGTTAAGGGCATATGTGTCGGAAAATCACAAGACTTGGGATACCCACCTGTCGAAGGTAGCATGTTGTATACGCACAGCACAACATGAAGTCTTGGGGGTTTCTCCGTACTATGCAAACTTTGGGCGAAACATGGCAGTCCGGGGAGACAAGGATTACAGACGGGAAAATGACTTTGACGAAACGACTACGACAAGTATCGAGGACAGAGCCAAGCAAATGGCAGACTTGAGGGAAAACATACGCATTAAGCTACAGACAGCAAGCGCCAAGATGGCGCAGATTTATAATTTAAGACGTAGGGATACACAGTATTTACCAAACGAGTTGGTGTGGAGGAAAAATTTTGTACTGTCGGATGCTGCAAACTTCTTCGCCGCGAAGTTGGCTCCGAAATTTATTGGACCGTTTAGGATTAAAAAGAGGGTGTCTCCTTGGACCTATATATTAGAAGATGAAGACGGTAGCGAAAAAGGTACTTGGCATGTTCAAGACCTGAGACCACATACTGAGGAGTACTGGCCGGACTAAGGGTGTGCTGGTCGAAAGTTGTTGTCCTCTTGGTGAGTCCAAGCAACTTTCGCGGAGGTAGAGGTGGGGTTATCGTGATTTAATTCCACGGCGCGTCACTCGCGAAATTAAAATTATTTAATTTTAATTTTGTTAGGAAGCGCAGCCGCGTGCTGCACTTCCTAACCTTTTTCTTCTTTTCTTTCTCTATCTTTCTTCTGTCACTCTTCCTCTTCTTTTTGGCCGATATCCACATTCACAATAGTAAAAGAGTACCATTTAGTACTAGATTATACTACTGGGAGTGGGGATATGGAGACTTCTGTAAGAGAGCGCAGAGGTGTATTTGTTGTAAATTTGCGGAAAAACGGGAAAACTTTGGTTCTCTCGTTTGGTTGATTTTCTAGTGAGAATTCAACGGTATGACTCCGCTATGCACTAATACAGGTGCATTGCCGCCAATTCTCATACAATTGGTTGGGTCGGGGACTTTGTCCAGGGTGTAATCATGTACACCCACACATGTATGGGTATGATGATTTCCCGTTTAGAGACCAGTTTCTTGGAGAAACTGCATTGCGTCCTGCTGACATAGCGGACGAAAATATAATGTATGTGGCTGAATATAAGTGGTACATATTTTTGCACCGTACTTATATTCAGTTCTGTGCTAGCTTTCGAGAGCGACTATCAGGATTTTTCTTAGTGCGAATATTTCACGAGTTATTTTAAATTATACACTTTTTTTTTTTTTGAATCTTGTGCGAATTATTAAATTTTGTGTTGTGTCCTTTTTTTTGGTGAATTAATTTTTGTGTACATTGGTATCACCAAGTCGGGTGAACCAAAGTATTTTAAATTAATATTATTGTGATTGGTACCACCAAGTCGTGGTGGACCAATAGTGTTAAATTTAATTTAATTTATTAATTCTATTAAATATTGAGCGCGGAGTTAAAATCAATTTCTATTTTGTTGTGTCGCTAACTTGTAGCGACAGTGGTAAAGTAATTTTAGCCGGGTTACTTTGTTCGGGAATTAATTTTCGGATCGCGATCCTTGTGCGCGAATATAGAAGGGTTCATAAACCCATTAACCCAGGGAGTATCATTTTATTTTTATATTATTTTTTTTGTGGTCACTTTTTGGCAGTTGGTGCTAACTGCAAGTGACTATTTTGTTTGTGGAGTAGGCTTCTCCTACTACTAACTTTATTTTCTCTCCTTTCTTTTTAAAATTTGTGGAAGTCCGTTTGTGTGCTCGTGAGCCCAGCAGGTTGTGCGGGTGAAATTTAATTTTACCTTTTGTAAAATTGTGCGGTAGCTCAGTATTGAGCTACAGAAATCGAGCGTTTCCAAAAAATATATTTTTTTTTATTCTTATTTTCATTTTATTTTGAACCTGCGACCACTTCTCCACTGAGATAGCTGGCAACGCAGAGGTTCCGTCTTTCTCCGTTAATTTAATTTGAGCGCGAAAGTGACGGTGACAATATGTATATATATATATATGAATTATATGCGTAACGAAAATATGGAATTATTACATTGTTTTGATTACCATATTCTAAAAACCGTTACTTTCACACCGCAGGTTGTATTGAACCAGCAACGATTTTGATGTTTGCCGAGACATTATTGACACAATTTTTTCGACTTGACTACACTCCATTTTTCAGTTATTGACTCACTCTATGTGGCCCCGCGCATACTGTACATTCTTTGGTAACTTTTGGAGACTGCTCTGACGAGTTTGTACTAGCTTCAGCTACTGCGTGTGCATTCAGTCCACCATCTCTACGACTACGCTTTTTTTCTTCTGTGCTGCTTAAACTTGGTACCGTTACACGACAAGTAGCTTCAGCTGTATCGTATAGCCAATCCGAAAAATCCTGTGGATTTGGGCTACAAATATGTTTAGAATGTATAGCCCAGTTAAACAAAGTGTCGGAACTTAACTTACCCACAAACTCTTGGGAAAGCATTGGATTATTTAAATAGTGTGTAAGTTGACTTGCGTGCATGGAAGCGCAAACATTCTTTACAACGAATGTAAAATCGATTATTGGTTTCAGCTTGCGTATGAGTATATTTAAAATCAATTCTGGACGACCAAAGTACATTTTTAAAGTACGAATGACATCAGGTACCCTGTCTGGAATCATCAAACAATCATCAACAATACAGCTTCCTTTGCTTTACCATGAAGACATTTCTGCAAGCGAATCATATTTTCGTCATTGCTGTAACCAGGTACGCATGTACTCTGTTCGAAAGTGCTAATGAATATTGGCCATTTTCTAGGGTCACCGTTGAAAGCAGGCAAATCTTTTGGTATTGATCGTCGCACCATTAATTATGTTGTATTTAAATTGTCTGCATTGTTGAGAAAAATTGCCCGCTGTAGTCGGCAGTCTGTACGCGAAGGAGATTCCGCGGTGACTCCCGCTAACTCTATTCTGTGATCTCCTTTATATAGATTTTGTTTTTCATGAACCTGTGTGTATAATATTTTGTACTTCCGTTCTAAAAATTCCTCCTTTAAACGCATTTCTTCCTCCAGTTGCTGCAACTGCATCTGCTTTGTTTCGATGAAGTCATTCTGATGATTGCTTATGATTACCGGTTGCCTGCTAACGCAGGTAACAAATTCTGGTTGTGATTGATTGTGATTTAAACCACTTTTTGCACTTAGCTCCTCTCTTTCAGTGTTTGTTGTTGACTGCATTGCAATGTTAAGGTTATGTTCGCTCGCACTATGCATGATATTTGCCATGTGTTGTGTGCCAGCGTTTTCTATTTGCTAACATGCCGCGCAAATCCAGCTGCTGCTCACAGCACCAAAGTCTATGCCATAGCAAGCGCTGTGAAATTGTAGACGGCACTGAATACATCTTAGAATTTGGTAATTATCTTTACCTTTACAAAGCGTGCAATTGTAGTTGGAGTCTTGCTGACGACCAGCCATTTCCATCGTGTTGAATTTATTAAATCAATTTATATCAAACGTAAGAATTTTAAAGAAATTGTTATTGAAATTTCTTTATTTAATGAAAACTAATTTTTTAGCAACTTATTCATTTTATTGTTGAATAATAAAAATGAAGAGAAGCTTTAAAATTCTTAGTTTTACAATATGATGCTTTTTGATTTAGTTTTCAGACATTTTTACGTGTGCTTCTGCACAAATGCACGATCAGAAAAAAAGGAAAGGAAACAAAAGGAAGGCATTCCGCAAAGAGGAGTCCTCTCTCCGCTTCTATTAAAATTTGAAACAACTGGATGCAGGGTGATTGTCTATGCGGATGATGTCGTCATCACCGCTTCAGGTAAATTCCTCTGCACACTTGTAGACTTATTGCAACGAGCACTGAACCTCCTGTCATCGTGGTGCAACGTCCGAGGACTATCGGTCAAAGCATCTAAGACTGAGGTGGTTCTCTTTACTCGGAAGCACTAATTACCAATTTTCGACTCACCAACTTTAAATGGTAGCCCACTCATCGTCTTGGAACAAGCCAGATATCTTGGCCTAATCCTTGACAGAAAACTCAACTGGCGTGCCAATACGTCAGAGAGAGTACGTAAAGCCACTATAGCTCTCTATGCGTGCAGATCAGCTATAGGCAGGAAATGGGGATTACAGCCCAAAGTGATTATGTGGCTGTATACCAGTGTTATACGACCTATAATATAATAATAATAAAAATAATAATATTTTATGGCATAGTTGTTTGGTGGACTGTTATCTTAAAGAGCACCCATCACAAAGAATTAGACAAGGTACAGCGGCTAGCTTCAAGGTTAGTTACAGGAGCCCTGAAAACTACACCTTCAAAAGCACTGTACACGATGCTAAATCTTCTTTCAATAGATCTATTTGGTAAGACCTCAGCTTCAATCTCAGCTATGAGACTGAACATGATCCGTAAGTGGTCCCACACTAATCATGGCCATGGTAGGATACTAGATTGCCATGATTTAATTTCGTGCCACGAATTAAATAATTCTTTAATTTTAATTCTATTAGGAAGCGCAGCCGCGTGCTGCATAGAGGTGAAACTTTGGTTCTCTCGTTTGGTTGATTTTCTGGTGAGAATTCAACGGTATGACTCCGTTATGCACTAATACAGGTACAGTGCCGCCAATTCTCATACAATTGGTTGGGTCGGGAACTTTGTCCAGGGTGTAATCATGTACACCCACACATGTATGGGTATGATGATTTCCCGTTTAGAGACCAGTTTCTTGGAGAAACTGCATTGTGTGGTGCTGCAATAGCGGACGAAAAGATAATGTATGTATGTATAATGGCTGAATATAAGTGGTACATATTTTTGCACCGTACTTATATTCAGTTCTGTGCGAGCTTACGAGAGCGATTGGCAGAATTTTCCCCTTGCGATTTGATAAGCGATTGATTAACTGAATGCGATATTTTGTTCGATTAAGTACGAATATTTAGTGCGTTATAGGTTAAATTCTATTAATTTTGTTTTGTGTGTTTTTAAGTTTTGTGTACTTTGGTATCATCAAGTCGGTTGAACCAAAGAATTTTAGGTTAATAATTTTGTGTGTGGTACCACCAAGTCGTGGTGGACCAACAGTGTTGAATTTTATAATTTTGAACGCGGAGCACTGAGTCGTGGTGCATCGGAAATTTTATAATTAAAAATATAAATTTTTTTTTTTGTTGTGTCGCTAACTTGTAGCGACAGTGTTAGAGTAATTTTTAGCCGGGTTACTCGCGTGTTTTTGTATTTTAACTTTCGGGACTTTTTCGGGTCTTTGTGCGCGAAGGGTTCATAAAACCCATTATCTCAGGGAGTATAATTTTATTTTATACTTTTTGTAGTGGTCACTTTTAGGCAGTTGATGCTAACTGCAAGTGACTATTGTGTTTGTGGAGTAGGCTTCTCCTACTATTCACTTTCATTTTCTCTTCTTTGTACTAAAATTGTGAAAGTCTGTTTGTTTGTTATCCGTTTTCGTTTATTTTAATTTGTTTTGATTGATTTTAAAGTAGAGTCGCGGTAGGGTCAATAAAATTTAAACAGCGAAAGTTACGGTGACAAGGTGAAACCAAATATCTTCCCAAATCGATCTCACCCTCTCCTCATTATCCTTTGGTAACAGCTTTAGCACACTTATTCCTACTCGTCAAGAGTGGACTGCGGGCAATGTGATACGCCGTGATGCCATAGAAGTGTATAATAATGGCTCAAAACTGGATGGCAAGGTTGGGGGTGGAGTTCACTCTGAACGTCTGAATATTTCAACGCACTTTCGATTCCCTGATCACTGCAGCGTCTTCCAAGCAGAGCTGCTGGCGATCTCCGAATCAAATCTGCAAATCTGATAAGGTGTAACGAGATATCCTGCAAGGATATCTAGATTCTCACTGACAGTCAGGCGGCGATGAAATCTCTCCAATGTTCTGCTAATAACTCAATAGTTGCCCTACAATGCAGATCGTCTCTGAATGAGACGGCCGCAGCATTCAATGTACACCTCACTTGGGTGCCTGGGCACAGAAACATTGAAACTGCAAAGCTGATGATCTTGCCAGACTTGGTACAAGCTTTTTATCAAAAACCACCACTCCCGTATTGCGAAAAGCAGATGGGAAATGGAACCAACCTGCTGCATTGCTAGGCAATTTTGGCCTGGGCCAAACCCAGAACGCACTAAAGCCCTTATAAACCTGGACCGAGTCCACATAAGCAGGGTAACCTCCATTCTAACCAGACATTGTCCTATCGGAACCAAGCCCGGAGACTAGGTCTTCCCTATAATGACATCTGCCGAAGCTGCAGAAACGAAGAGGAAGAAGAAACAATTTTTCACCTTATATGTAACTGCCCTGCTCTAGCGACTCGCAGACAAAAGACTCTGGGAGAACCCTTCTATGAAAGACTGACAAAACTCGCATCCTATGAAATCAGAGACTTACTTCGCTTCATAGAAAGCACTAAATGGTTTGACTAGGTGGGATTAAGAGGTAACTACTTGCCCCATAGGGTATCACAATGGACCAATAGGTCACAGTGTGTGGGTCGACTTGACATACAATCGTAAATGGAAGGAACTGAAGGGTTTTAGACAGACAAAAACCATGTTACCTGTTATATCGAAGCGTCTAACAGACTTTCTGTTATTATTCAACAGAAAGGGCTGTAGGCAGCTGGCGGGACTATATACAGGACACTTCTCTTGGGCCAAACATTTAAATATGATTGGCCTATGAGCTAGTGCCTTCTGTATTTTCTGTAGTTTGGAGGAAGAAGGTGAAGAGACGGCAGACTACTTTCTTAGTGTCTGCCCCGCTTTCTGCCAGATCAGAGTAAGCATATTTGGCACTGGAGTTTTTGGAGACGAACACCTGAGCTTTTTAACACCCCTGCGGTGTTAGATTTATTAATAAATCTGCTAAGATTTATTAATAAATCTGGTAGATTTAAAGAATAGCAAAAAGGAAAACAAGATATAGTACAATGGACTCAAAACTTGTTTGAGTGCTGTATTCTTGAATACTTCTTCGTCATTATTTTTTATCTCAAAAACTTACTAACTAAAAAAAATGAATGTGATTTTTTTATTCAGCGACCTTTAAATTTGGTAACTACTCCTCTCGGGTGAGAGAAAGTACCCGTTGGACACTCGGAGCTATCCCTGAGGAGCAACTCACAACGGATCAAATT
This sequence comes from Toxonevra muliebris, assembly GCA_963691655.1. Lineage (NCBI taxonomy): Eukaryota > Metazoa > Arthropoda > Insecta > Diptera > Pallopteridae > Toxonevra > Toxonevra muliebris. The sequence goes on along the minus strand of OY829328.1, from coordinate 47,341,676 downwards.
ATGAAACTAGAGTGGGCCAAAAAGCTGGTCGCTGAACGCGAGAGACTGCTGACCACCAAAAGACAACGCTCAGTGGAAGAGTCGCAGCCCCAGCAAAAAAGGCTAAGAACGGGCCATCTCCCAGGGTTAGTTTTACGCTCAGATCTTACAACGCTGATGCGAAAGATCACCTCATCTGCGCGGTGATTAATAGGTGCAACGTTAACGAGACCATCTCTCCAAGTAATTGGAGACTGGTCGAAATTGTGGAAAGTGGAGTCTGGGCGGCAGCTAGGATTGCGGCTGTTACGAGGGAGGAAATCTCCAACAGAATCCGGATACCGGATAAACCCTCTGACCCAGAGGAAATTTTAGAGTTCATTCAGATCTCAAATCCGGAACTACCTACTGATAACTGGATGGGTCAGCGAGGCGAAGGAAAAATCAAGGATTGCTACTGTAGTGATCAATGAGGAGTGCTGAGCACGAGTGCGAGCCAGCTTCCATTACTGCTAACAGGAGGAAAGTGCTTGACATTACTCTTGTGACTGACCATTCGTCACACATTGTAAAAAACTGGAGGGTCCCTAGGGAACACTCCTATTCCGACCACAAATACATTGAGTTCTATCTTGATATAGTGAAACCTGATAGTTCTCCATTTAGTAACACTGGGAAAAGTATAGAGCTGTCCTAGTTAATACTTCAATCTCGCTAAACGTACCAATGACTGGTCAGTGAAACCTGATAGTTCTCCATTTAGTAACACTGGGAAAAGTATAGAACTGTCCTAGTTAATACTTCAATCTCGCTAAACGTACCAATGACTGGTCAGCTTATAAAACACACAGCAGATCCTTTAAAAGAGAAGTAAGGAAAGCAGAAAGGGAATTCTGGAGGAGCTTCACCAGCAGTATAGAGGAGACCTCCGAGGCAAGCCCTTTGCGCAAGCTTCTAAAATCTGCCCCTGCTACACTTAGCTACATACAGAAACCAGGTTTTGGTAGGCACCCACTTCCTGCATGCTTAACGCTCGAATCTTTTTCCGGACCAAAAACTGTATATTTGTACCAAAAATTTTTTAAAAACAGTAAATCGATTTGAAAAAAACTGTATATTTCGCGGTCAATTTTATTGACCGCGAAATATACTAATACGCTACGAAATTTATTAGTACGCTGTTGCGTACTGAAACGCGTAATTGAATTTATCTTTTGTATACTAAATTTTTGTACCTAGTGTAATTTTTACTATTTTCTTTTTATGCATATTTTTCATATCTTTCGATTTAACTGAACTTAAACTTCTAACTGTATTGCTGAATTATAGTGAAGCGTTATATAGAACTGCAACTAAGGGCAGTGACTGAGTTGTCACTTAGCGTACAAGCAAACATAGACAAAATTTTCCCAGAAACAGAGAGAGCGGCCAATGCTACTTTTGCTAGTGACGTAGAGGAATTATATGTCAGTGCGAAGTCGAGCATTTTGTCTCTAATTCCTAAGCAATGCCATGTTCAAGGAGATACAAGCTTTTCGCAGACTGCATCATTTTCTGCACCAATGCCACGGTTGCGCCGCGAAATTAAAATACCAAAAATGATTGATCAAGATCAAGCCTTGGATAATTGCGAACGATTTCTGATACTCAAAGATAGTTTAGGTCCAAGACCGCTATCAGCAATCGCAGAATTCGATGAAACAGACGCAAACTATCCGAAGGCCTTGGAGCGCTTAAAGTTGATTTTCGATAAGAAGGCGCTCATGTTTCAAAAGAACACATAGCTGCGCTTTTTGAAATGCAAAAGGCCACCAAAGGGTCGGCTGCGCATTTACGTAAAATAATTGATACCACTAATGCGCGTTTGAGCGCGATGTTGTCGCTGGGCGACTACGAAGACGTTGCTAATGCTCTCATCATATTCTTGGTGTTGGAAAGGCTGGATGCTGAATCGCAAGCTAAATGGGAGGAATCAATTGACTATAACCAGCTATCCTTGTGGGAAAATTGCTCAGCAGTATTATCCAGGCGGTGCCAAACTTTAGAGGCACGTGAAGCAAAGAGTACGCATACCGATTTGAAGCAGGCTATTGTAAGAGATGTCCATTGGGAATCCAAGCCAAAGGGATTGTTCGGTAAGCGTAATACGCCAACGTCACTAGCTATTGAGCAAACGTCTTGCAGTATTTGTCACAAAGGTAGTCATGAGGTAGTGAATTGCTCTAGATTTACGCGAATGAGCTCTCAAGAGCGCTACTCTGTGGTACGCGCCGCCAAACTATGTTTGGTGTGTTTTGAAAGGGGCATTGGTTCAGGCAATGTAGCGCTGCGAAGTGCGCAACATGCAACCTTCCCCATCACATATTGCTTCATAGACAAGACGACACAGGGTCGGTCTCAAATGAAGCCAGCGCGTTGGAGAAGAAGGAGAGTAGCTCATCGACTAAAATGGTTGCATTATACACGAGCTGGAGTACCACAGTTGTGCAGGAAGTTTTCTTGGAGACTGCTGTTATCCTGGTGAAAGACGCTTGTGGTCGTTATCATCCAGCACGTGCTATTTTAGATTCAGCGTCGCAAATTAATCTAATGTGTGATTATTTGGCGCAGATGTTAAGACTGCCCAGAGCGCCGTGTGCGCTAGACATCAATGGAGTAAGTGGTGTAGGAACAAGCATAACGAAAAATGTCCATACCATGATTAAGTCACGAGTCAGCAATTATGAGATGGCATTACAATTTTATGTATTGCCTAAAATTACATCCAGAAAGCCTGATCAATATGTCGACATCTCCACCTGGAATATTCCGAAAAATGTTGAGTTTGCAGATCCGCGCTTTAATATTCCCGCTCGAGTGGATATTTTACTAGGCGCAGAAATATTTCTAGAGTTGCTGTGCGTAGGCCAAATAAAGCTATTAGATGATGTTCCTTGATTGCAAAAAACGGTATTTGGCTGGGTAGTATCCGGCAGCAGGCAATGTGAAGGTATTCGCATGAGAGCGCAAAGTCTGGTAAGCGATGTGGCACGAGTAGAGCTGCAAGACGATAAACTCAACAGTTTGGTAGAGCTATTACAAAACTTCGCTCTGTTTTCGAATGCAGTTGCAAAACTAGTAGCGGCTTGTCCCTCAACGACGTAATGATGAAAGGGCCAATTATACAAGATGATTTGCTCTCTATTGTACTGCGTTTTCTCAGCTTCAGATTCGCGCTCACATCCGACGTGACGAAGATGTATAGGCAGGCGTGGGTCACTGCAGAAGACTCCAACTATCAAGCAATTTTGTGGAGAAGCTCCAGCCAAGAAAAGCTTGCGGCATACCGACTTCTGACAATAACGTATGGAACGACGGCAGCGCCTTTCCTAGCAACACGCTGCCTGAAGCAGTTGGGAGAAGAAGGTGAGAAGCAATTTCCATTAGGGTCGCAAAAAATATTATCCGATTTTTATATGGATGACTTCATCAGTGGGGCTGATACCGATGCAGAGTTACTGCAAGTCTATCGCGAGGTGTCTGCACTAACCAAGTCTGCGCATTTCACGTTACGCAAGTGGCATTCGAACAACACTAGTTTTCTGCAGCAGCTCGACGAGGCCGAAAAAGAGAAGCCACTACGAGTCAACGATGCTGAAGTTATTAAAACACTTGGCATTGTTTGGGAACCAGGAGCAGATCTTTTTAGGTATGTCTGGCAAGATGTACCCACCACGAAAAACATAACCAAAAGAGTCGTGCTAGCGGAGCTGTCAACTTTGTTTGATCCACTTGGCCTCGTAAATCCAGTCATCGTAAAGGCAAAAATCTTTATGCAAGACTTGTGGATCAAAAAACTGGCGTGGGATGAGTCCCTACCAATGCAGCTGCACAGCCAATGGAGCGAGTTTCGCGATAGACTGAAGGAGATACGAGATGTAAAGGTGCCGCGCTATATCTTGAGCGTGAAAAGGCCTGCAAGAGTTGAGATGCACGGGTTCGCGGATGCGTCAGAGCGGGCGTACGGTTGCTGCATCTACGTGCGATCAATCGACGAAGACAAGGATGTAACTGTGCAGTTGTGGAGTGCTAAATCGAGGGTTGCACCCCTCAAAACAAAATCGCTCCAGCGGCTGGAGCTGATGGCAGCGCACCTGCTGGCTACATTGGTAGTGAAGACGCAGCAGAATTTTCGAATTCAACCGGATGATCTGTATTTATGGAGCGACTCAGAGATTGTGCTTGAGTGGCTAAGGGCGCATCCTTCAACGTGGACAACTTTCGTGGCCAACAGGGTGGCCTTGATACAAGAGGCAACTAAAGCAGCAATCTAGAGACATGTTCCCTCTCTGCAAAATCCTGCAGACGTTATATCCAGAGGTGCGTATGTTAACGAATTACTAACATCTTTTTGGTTTGCAGGTCCATCTTTCCTAATGAAACCATGCGACCAATGGCCTGCTAATAAGCTGTGTAGGAAGCCATGCGAAGACATTGAAGAACGACAAAAACATACGACAGCGCTGACTGCGGAAACGAAGAAGAATGCTTTTGTCGAGTGGCTTGAAGGGAAAAGCGATTTTGTTCAAACACAAAAACAAACTTTTTGTTTGTATATTGCGGCGAGTAAAGGGACGACACGACGAATTGCCTCATCTCACAACAACAATGCAGGACGAAGCACTAATTCGCATTACGTATTGTCTGCAACAACACTACTTCAGCAACGAGTATCGCGCACTAAAGCGCGACGGTGCGATGCAAACATCAAGCAAGGTGAAGAACTTAAGCGTTTTTATTGAGGTCTGCTATGGAGTTGATATTCTACGAGTAGGTGGGCGCTTGAAAAATTCAAGCTTGCAATATGACGAAAAATACCCGATTTTGCTACCTGGAGAGAGTAACTTCTTTCGCAGTTATGTACGATATGTGCACGAAAAGCATATGCACGTAGGAACGCAAGGTTTGATGGCAATCATGCGGCAACGGTTTTGGATCGTTCATGCCCGGTGCTTTCGCTGCCGACCGAGGCTAGAGCAACAAATCATGAACAACTTACTGACTGAGAGAGTCAACAACGCAAAACCATTTACAACAGCTGGTGTGGACTTTTGCGGTCCGATTATGACAACATACAAACAAAGAGGAATGCGTACCACTAAAAGCTATGTTGCCGTCTTCATATGCTTCGCAACTAAGGCCGTACATATGGAGGTAGTTTCAGATCTGTCCGCAAAGGCATTCATTGCAGCCCTCAAAAGGTTTCTCGCTCGTCGTGGCCTGTGTGCGCAACTTTTTTGCGACAACGGCACAAATTTTGTTGGTGCCCGTCGTGAGCTGAAGGAGTTCAGCGAAGCATTTAACGAACAGCAACAACAAGGCATAATTTCGAAGTATTGTGCAGCAAATAACATTGATTTTCGCCACGATCCCCCCACTTTGGAGGCCTGTGGGAGGCGGCGGTGAAATCCGCTAAATACCATCTGGTTCGCATCTTAGGCGAAGAGTTCCTGACATTTGAGGAGCTCTGTACTGTGGTAGCAGAAGTCGAGGCCACGTTAAATTCGCGCCCTTTGACTGCGTTATCTTCTGACCCTAGTGATGATGCAGCTATCACGCCAGCGCATTTTTTGACAGGTGGACCGCTTGTTGGTATTTCGGAACCTATTATCGAACGCGAAAACATTTCAAATTTGAACCGCTGGATGCGACTCACCGCCATTCAACAACACTTTTGGAAGCGTTGGTCATCCGAATACCTGCATGAGTTGCAGCGGAAGACGAAGTGGACAGCGAAAAAAGACAACCTAGTTGAAGGCGACTTGGTTTTGAAATCAGAAGATAACTCACCACCTAAATCATGGCTAATGGGTAGAGTAACAAGAGCCATAAAAGACTCTGAGGGTTATGTGCGCGTTATCGACGTCCAAACCAAGAACGGGTGCATCCGCCGCGCAATACAAAAAGTGGCGCTGATTCCCAAACCAGAATGAAGTTGATCTGCCTGCAGACAAATCAAGGGCGCCGGCATGTTGCTTACTGAAACGCGTAATTGAATTTATCTTTTGTATACTAAATTTTTGTACCTAGTTTTACTATTTTCTTTTTATGCATATTTTTCATTTCTTTCGATTTAACTGAACTTAAACTTCTAACTGTATTGCTGAATTATAGTGAAGCGTTATCTAGAACTGCGACTAAGGGCAGTGACTGAGTTGTCACTTAGCCTTCAATGAATAAACGGTATATTAACATAAGATCAAACTGCGTTTCTTTTACAAATTCACGTGGCGATTAAAATATTGGATACTTCGGGGTCGTGAAAACTATCACGTCCTAACAGGCGCCTTTAACAATGTCACACCCGAAGCAATCACCTCATCACGAACCCACTCTAGCTACGGTCATTCTAGTATATTACAAAATACGAGTAGCTCAGTTCTCAGGGATATCGACTACACTCTTGCTAAGCCCTCTTTTGAAACGAAATTTATCACGCATATTCCCACCAGTCAGAAAAGGGGACAGTTGGAAAATTCATTCAGTTTTTTACGGATGGCTCCAAACTGGACGGTAGAGTTGGAGCAGGTATCTTCGAAAACAGTCTGGACATTCAAAAATCTTTTCGCCTCCCGGACCACTGCAGCAGAGATAACGGCGATTAAAGAAGTAGCTGACTGGCTGAAGTGCAGTAAATTATCACCATATAATACTTACATCTTCACGGATAGCCAAGCGGCCATTAAATCACTTAATAGTGTAATTACTACCTCCAAAGTAGTCTCCAAATGCCGACTATCTCTAAATAAGATATCAAGCATTTCAAGGTACACCTGTATTGGGTATCAGGTCATAGTAACATTCCGGCTAATTGCAAAGTCAATGAGCTGGCAAGACTAGGCACAACATTCCCTACTCCTTGTGTAGAACATATATAGCCAAATGATCAACATAGCTAACAAAAAGTGGAGATAAACGTGCACGTGTTCTCACACAAAACTAATCTGGCCTTCCTACAACCCAAAGAGATCAAATTCTCTTTCTTCGCGAAATAGATCTTCTATTAGGAAAACTGCTGCAATTATCACTGTGAATTGTCTGACCGGCTGACATACCAATAGATTGGGACTACCTTAATGACTTCTGCAGAAGCTGCCTAGACGAGGAAGAAACTACTCTCAACTTTCTCTGTAACTGTCCAGCACTTGCAACACGTAGACTAAAAGCAATCTAGCTGACTGTCTAAGCCATCTACTATTTTCTATTCTATTCTACTCCTTTCTATGTTTGGGCCCTTTCCCAATACTCCTTTCTTTCTATTTCTTCCTTTTTCTCTCCTTACTCTATTTTCCCCGCTCTATTCTGTTTTTTTCTTTATCCTTATTACTATTCTTATGAATATTCTTCCACCGTTCGTTCGCTCTTTCTATATTGTATTTTTACATTTTCCAATAAATTCTTTTTATATATTTACAACCGAATTCCAAAGTGTATTTAATTCAATATAAATAATTCTAATATAATTCACCACCGAATTGAATTGAATCTGCTGACATCAGAGATTTGGATAAGTTTATTAAAAGCACAAAATGGTTCAACTCTACTTAAGTTATTTAGCTTACTGTAAATCTGCTGGCATCAGAGATTCTACAGTTTAGAGAACCACAAAGTGCATTGTAAGATTAGGGAATTGTGGATAAGCCACGTGGTGTTACAGCAGGCCGTATTGGCCTAAGTAGGTCCTATTATCATAGAACCACTCTAACCTAACCTATATTTTAAGTTTGAAATTTTGTAATCCATTGTAATACAAAACAACAAATAAAATGTTTACACACAAAACAAACAGTAAAAGGAGAAAAAATCGTATTGGAGTCAGTAGGGCATTACCATATAGCTATAGTATAAAAGAAAAAATATTTGAATTTTAAGAGATTTCTTAAAATTTTTTTTCAAAAAACTAGACATTTAGCGTTGAATAACGGAACAAGGACAAAGCTTTCAAAAACGGGACAGTCCCGGCGAAATCGGGACGGTTGGCAACCGTGACAACACAACCAAATGTAATTGAGGGAAAAAAGAAATATTTCTAGAGCGCAGTAACAAGGATATTTGTTATTGATTTCGGCAGCAAGAACACAACAAAACGAAATATGGTCATGGGAAAACAAATTTTCATAGTGCGCGACCGCAACAACAAATATTCATAGCCATGAAATGATTTCAGCAACGAGGCAACAACAACAAATGTGATCGAGGAGAAAAATACTCAAACCAAATTCATTTGTGCTCGAAATATAACAATTCTTGTGTCTGTTGTAAAATATTGGAATACAATAAACACATGTACATATTTTAAAACAGCCATTGCAACAAACACAATTTGTAAAAGAGCCATTGAGCTTCTTGCTGGTCACCCCTGATTTAAAGTATTGCTTCGAGAATTTTTAATTTAGACCAGGGGTGACCGGCCAGCAGCTCAATTGGCTCCTTTTCAAATTGTGTTTGTTGTATTTTAATATTTTACAACAAACACAAGAATTGTTGTATTTCGAGTACACATTAATTTTTATTTGTATTTTTTCCCCCAATCACTTTTGTTGTTGTGGCCTCGTTACCGAAATCATTTCATTGCTATGAATGTTTGTTGTTGCGATCGCGCGCTAAGAATATTTGTTTTTATTTTTCCTCTGATCATATTTCGTTTTGTTGTGTTCTTGCTACCGAAATTAATCCATAGCTTTTGCTTTCAATATTCTTTCTTTTGTTGTTATTGTGATTGTTGTTGGTGTTGCTTGGCTCCCAAAATATTTTTGGTAGGGGTGACTACCCCTAAGTTTTATTTGCAGGTTTCTAAAATTTTGGCACAGACGAAGTGGGGACGCTTTATCAAAATCCATCAAAAACTCGATATTGAAAAATTTTATGTTAGGTCCTTAGCAAATTAAGGCAGCGATATATTAAAGTTTTTTTTAAAAACCTAGAAGGTTATGCATATATTTAATTCATAAAATATGGTGAAGGTTAATCAAGCGTGCCGCTTAAAATCAAAATAGTAATGTTTGGTCAGAATAAACATTTTTTTATTCGTTTAGTAAGAAATTATACAGTCACTAAATTTTATCGAAAAAAATTATTAAGTTTAAAAGTTATTGAGAATTGAAGTTTTTCATATGGTTTTCTTAACAAATTGATTTCTCGTAAACGGTCGATCAGAAATCGGCGATTGAGACATCAAAGTTTTTGTTAGAGAATAAGGTTTACAATTATTTTTATAAAAAAAAATTTCTTTCCATTAAAAATGTTTTTTTTCTTAACATTTTAATATAAAAACACTTTCTTTAGCTGAGAATATTTTCTTTCCAGATACATAAATTCCAAAATCACAAATTTCTCAAAAGAAAAAACTATTATTCTCAATCTCGAAAAAAGTTATAAGCATTTATCTTCGCGCGAGTTAAGGAACGTATTCCCATATCTCACAGAACCAACCAAAATAACAGAGTCACCTAACAAACAAAACTAACCAAAACAACATTATCATTTAGCAAACAGAACCAACCAAAGCAACAGTATCACCTAACAAACAAAACTAACCAAGACAACATTATCACTTAGAAAACAGAACCGACGAAAACAATATTACAAAAAGCAACCAATCAGAGTGCGACATGTAAATGCACTTAATAGCATGGCAGAAGAATTTAGAAGGTAGATGCATTTTGACAAGTAAAAGGAACTTTAACATTTCTTTCGATACTATTCTTCTTTTTGCAACAGAGTTGTATTTTCATAGTTAAAATTTTAAGTGAGAATTTATAAGAAAATAATTTGCATAGTATTGCATGTACATAGGGAGAATTAGTTGCTGCTTTTTATAATATATATTAACAATTAACATGTATTTGCAAATAATGAAAACAAATCTAAATAACATTATTTATACTTTTTTTATTATAAATCAAATTTATAATTTAGTTCTAAGTAATAAAAGTAGTATTAATAATCTACTACTAGCTAACTCTTTTGTTCCCATTTCAAAAAATGCATCTCTATAATGGTCCTCTTACCTTTCAAAAATTCAAAATGGCTACTTTTTGAAAAAATGCATCTACCTCTAAATACTTCTACCATGCTTAATAGTATAAATAGCATTAAGTGTACCAAATGTAAGCCAATCTTAAAAGTATAAAAATAAAGAGACCACACAAATTGTACGGAAAAATATAACTTTTTGATTCAATTGAATCTGCAAGGATTAACTCGCGCAAGTCTAAAAATGCTTGTCAACACTGCAATATTGATTGAAAATAAAACTAAGCAGTAGCAACATATGTAAATTCAAATTCTGTTTTGGCAATCACAGTAATTTTTTGATGTGTAAACATTTTAGCTCACGGTATGGCCAAAATTTCAAATGTGTAAAATGTAAGCATAACTGTATCGTAAGATGTAAGATAACTGTAACGTCCAGTTCCCCTCTCGCTCACACTACTGCGCGGTATGGCTGTGCTACTCTAAACAACAAAGAGAAGAGAAGAAGAGAGGGAGAAATTAAAATACGAGCAGAGTTTTTTTGTTTATGTTTCGATCAATTTACTCACACTAATATGTACATACGAAAACAAAATGTGTGTGTACATTAGATGGCTTATTTGCTCCATACATTTTGCTAAAGTATTTCAGATCTTCATTCTGACAGCAGAATATGAAAATAGGGTGCTAAAACCCAATTAAAATGAAAAAAAAATTTAAATTTGCGAAAACTGGATGCGCTACTCCGAAAACCGTGATTTTGAAGGATGTTTTACAATAGGTTTGGAATTTTGTATGGAAAAAGCATTCAACTTGCATATAAAAGATTTTTAAACATCTATACCCATATAAAAAAAAGCCGCTAAAGTTAATGGCGTACCCAGTTTTTCGATATAGCTAAACCGAAAGCCCATTTGGCACTTTTTTTTACAAATTTTTAAATTCAACCGTTAGGATTTTCCAGATAGCGTTAATTTTTTTATAATAAAAATACATAAGATTGTAGGTAATTTAGTTTATTTAAAATACAACATTTTTTCACATCGAGTTTTATTTGAACTAGTAAGTTAACGAGTACAATCAAGTTTACCTTTGACAAATGTCGTCAACAAATTGCACGAAAAAAAAGCAGGAGTTGAAAAAATTACCTTAAATTAGTGAAACTTGCCAATTAAGAAGTAACTACTAACTTTTAACATTTTCTTCATACTGAATAGCTTGCGTCAAAATTGTTGATTTATATCAATATGTAATACAGGTGTCCCCCGTATAACACGATAGTTAGGTTCCAAAAAAGCATCTTTTTGTGCGAATTCATATTATACGGAACAAGGAAGCAGTATAAAAAGCGGAGTTAGATTCCAAGAATTTAGAAATCTGTCGTATTATATACGAAATCGAATTATACGGGACAAGCAAGTAGTACAAAAACAGGGTCATGTTCCTAGAGTTTTAAAAAACAACTTTTTGGGATAAGTGCTCGTTCGAGCTGTCACATTCAGGGGTATTCATTTGCTTCATGTATATTTTAACTTTTTGTACGGTTTGATGCATTTTCTCTCTTTTATAAATAAATTAAAGTTTTTATTTTTGGTTGTAAAAAGTAAAAAAACATAAAGTAAGTATATTGATTTTATTTAAAAAATTTTAATAATAAGCACTTAACAGAAAATTTATTGGAACATTTAAAGAAAAAGTTGAATTTAACAAACAAAATTGACAATGAAACTAGAACACAGAGTGAACTGGAATTTGATAAATAAGTATAACAAATAAAAATTAGAGTTATAGTTAAATATCTTATTAACAAATTCAAAAAGTAATTTATTCGTGGCAGAACTATTTACTGGTGTTAAACGTGTGAAGATCGACTATACCATACAAGCAGAGAAGTCGACGTAGCAAACACAGGCGTTTGATAGGTTTTGCATTCAATTAGTTAAATTGGATTAAAATTAAATATTTTTTAAATTATAAAAACAATACAAAATAATGAGTAATAAAGAATCTAGGTTTCAATAAATGTATAAACAAAATGTAGTGATAATGATAGCAAACCACGGCATTATAAAAATTTTGCTTTGTACATTAAACTTAGAAAGGCAACACTTTTTTATCTATGTAAATAGCAAAAAATTTTGAACAAAAAAAATTAAACTTATTTACATATATGTAATACTTCTATATTGGCAGTAATCTACCTTCACAATGAATTTGAATTCCGTAATCAAAGAGAGACAGTCTATATCGAAATTGTTTATTTGTGTTGGTATGTGGATATATTTGTAAGCTATACAAACAAACAATTGTCAAATCGTTCCAGGGGCGAAATTAAAATAGAGGTATATGGTCCGAAACGAATTGAACTATTTTTATAAACATAAATTTCTGGTTTCTTTTATTTGTTAATGGTCCTCAGATGTGAAGAGCGCTGAGCAAATAAAAATATTCTTTTACTTTTAAGTCACAAATTGCTGCCCATTTTTGTCGCATTTCGGCAATCTTTGGCAGCCTTTTTAATTGTTTTTTATCACAGTTATGAACATATTTCCGTATGCAAAATAAATTAATAACTTTGTTTCTGTTTTACACAAGAAAAAGCTACTTTCGGACCTTTTTCTGTTTTGATTTATTAAATTCATTAAATTCAAAATAAATTCAAAACAAATTTCACATAAACTAAACTCTAAAAAATGGAAAAAAATTATTTGATATGTTTGACACCGTTCCTGAGATTTATATTTTTGAAAAGTCATTTCGGGTACATTCGTTCATCGGTTTTCTCACTCTAATGTTGGGGAATGTACTTTGTGTGTACTGCCAATATAGAACTACTACATATATGCTTATTTATCATAAAATCCAATCAAATGAAGAAAAAAGTCAAACTATGAAATATTAACAATTAGATTTCAGTTTCATATTCTCTAATAATAATATGTAACTAAGTGACACTAAACCTACACAATTACATTCTTCTTAAATCTATGCAATGTTTTTTGCTCCTCCTGTAAAAAAATAAAAAGTTCAGTTACGCCTTTTTGGATTTTAGATCAAACATCAAAAGGCGAACGAAGTATAGTAAGTGGCAATACGTACATTTTAACGTATATAAATTCGTGTACGCGCCGCTCGAAGCCAGGCGAGTTTAGTAGTAGTTGTTTGGTATTATTTGAATATCTCTAAAACTGTATCTCATCCCACTCTGAAATTTTACACAATTTTCCACATTAATAAATATTTGCAGACTTAAAAAATTTAAAAAAAAAATGTCCAAGTTTGGAAAAATTCAATTTGTTTATAAAATTTCCAGAATTCATATGTTGAATAACAAAAACAATTTTATGTTCATATTTTTTCGATAAGTTTGTGCGATATACAAACTTTTATTAGTTGGAAATTTTTTCCTACAACGGTTAGTTTTTAAGTAATTAGGGATTGAAAAACGTTCCATTTTTACGACTCCAAAACTTTAAAATATCATAACTTGAAAATAAAAAACATCACACTGAAATAAAAAAATACGTGTCGATTAATCTCAAGTATGCAAGAAACAATTTTGGTTGAAATTAAAATTTTTCGTTGTAAATCTGACATGGAACCACCCATATGTACATTACATTCGTTTACATAGTAAGCGAAAGTGTTTTTTTAGGTTGCCTCCCACTGGCACCATGAAGGAAATGTAAAGAATATAATTGTAATTTATTACAAAAAGTTATTTTGATCGTGTTTTGTTTGACAAAGCTTTTTTGGTATGATTTTTTATAATCAGTAATGATTTGTCCAGGATTTTTCCGATTTTTATTTTTGCATATCAATTCCCTTTCTACGCTACGGCACACAGCACACTGTCGCGAGCTCATACATTTTTGGGGCAAAACTAGAAGGGGGCTTCGAGTACTGAAATTTGCACACAGCCCTTTCTTAAAGTAATTCAAATAACAAAGAAGTTTTGTCAAAATTGGCTAGACGCACCACCCACCGCCCATACAAACCAAATGGATTATGCCTAAAAATTTGTTGCTATTTGATAAAAAGTTTTGTAATTCAGTACAAGCACTACAAATGAGCCGTTGCATGCAAAAGTGGTGTAAATCAAAATCAGATTTTTGAAAATACATTGCTTTTGTAGAAGTGTTGCGCATAATAGGGCTCCTATAAAATTTTCCGATGTACAGGCACATGTTCAACCCAGATGTACACCTTTTTTGTAGGAAACTAAATGAGGCCTAAATTATTGCCAGAAAGTAAAAATCCAAATAATAATAAAAACTGACTTACACCACTTTTTCACGCAACTTGCCATCCAAATTAATAAAAATTTAATTGAATTATTATTAATTAATTTTTAAAATTTAAATGTTTTTAAAGTGTGGTTAAATTGAAAATATGGTAACATTGTATAAATTAATTTTACATATATAAAAAGTAATTTTTATAAATCATCTTTTAAAATCTAATGCTTATACTATAATCTATCTATATATATAAAATAGAGGCTGTTAAATGTTTAGTCCTAATAGGTTTCTATATTTCGCAACGGATTGTCATGAAATTTCGTATGTAATTGCTTTGGACATTTGTCGAGTTAAGTTGATATTTATTTTAAGTTAATTTCAAATAGTTTCTTTAATATAGATCGATATTTGAACCAAAGTCAATTTTTTCGAAAAATTTAGCTACTTAATGCAAAATGCTGCTTAAACTATAAGAGGTATATAAAAATTATGTATAGAAAGATTATAGATCTTATCGTTTGCTAAAATAAAGTCAATGGTGGCATACATCTAAAGTTAATAGTTTACCTGTAAAATGTATTTTTATATTAAACATTTTTTCACTTTACATTTGTTATTGTATATATTTATGCTTTTCCTAGAACTAATAACAATGATTTTGATTTCACTTCTTTTCATTTCTCCTCTATCTCGCTCCCTGTGATTTCTACCACACAAACACAAAACAATAGAATGCGAGCTTTCGTTTTATATGATTTTTAATTTGAATGAATGTAACTATATATTACTAATTTGATCATGCTTTTACATAGAGGTGTGTGGATAAGAGTGTTAAAGTGAAGGGTAAAGAAAGTAAAAGGAATTAGAGAGGATGTATTGAGTTCGAATCCCACTAATAGTAAATCAATTGTTTTTTCTTTTTCCTTTTTTTTGTTTTTTCTTTTTCATCGGTGTGGTGGAAAAAAAGTAAATATACAACAAAAATACTTACAAAGACAATATATACAATATGCAAATATTATACTTTCATCACATAAATATAAAAATATAGTATGCTATCAATTCGGTCATGGAAAAATTGTTTATTTATAAATATTTATATATATCTTCTATATATATAAAATAGAGCGCTGTTAAATGTTTAGTCCTAATAGGTTTCTATATTTCGCAATGCTTAAACTGAAAGAGGTATATTAAAATTATGTATGGTAAGATTATAGATAATATCATTTGCTAAAATAAAGTCAGTGGTGGCACATATCTAAAGTTAATAGTTTACCTGTATAATGCATTTTTATATTAAAAATTCCCTTACATTTGTTAATGTAAATATATTTGTGTTTCCTAGAATCAAACCCAAAGTTTTTTTTATTTCGCTCCCTGCGATTTCCACTGCACAAACACAAAACCGAAAAGAATGCGTGAGAGCTTTCTGTTTTAAATTCTTTTTCATTTGCATGAATGTACTATAACTACATATTACTAATTTGATCACAGCATTTCTTAGTGTTGTGTGGGTTAAGAGGTAGGGTAAGGTAGTGGATGTAGTTAGGTAGGGTAAGGTAGTGGATGCTGGAAATCGTTTTTTGAATAGTGAGTTCAAATCCCACTTGAAGCGAACCAAATTTTATTTTTTTTTTTTTTTTGTGGTGTAAAAAAATAAATTCACAACAAATAAAGACAAAGGTGAATATAAAACATACAAACAAACATAATACATTTTCATATACATATTACTAATGTGATCACGTTATTTTGTAAATGTGAGTGAGTTAAAAAGAAGGGTAAAGTTGAGTGTAAAGGAATTCTGAGTTTTTTGGTGTCGTGAGTTCGAATTCAACTACAGGTTGACCAAGTGATTCTTTTTTATACAAAAAATTAATTTTTTTTATACTATTATATAAAACTGTAACTTGATTTCATGGACATATGCCCATCAATAACTCAAATAATTTTCGGGTATATCTCCAGAACCAGAAATTTAGTACAAGGATGTTAATTGGCAATGTAATGCCACAGGAAAAAGGTCTGTGAAATTGAAAAAAGGGGACTTTGCATCTCCTATATAATCTGAGTTTTAGCTATGGAATATCTCAGTATTCATTTGTGGCACGTTATTTGTATAAAAACGTTATTTGTCAATAGCATTCTATGAAAAAATATGGATAAGCGTGGCCTTTTCCGTTCAACTTTAATGCTTTTATATATATTTCCAGAACCATTTACCCACGCTGGTTGACAAAACCACGCCACAAAAAATGTGGTTAGGATTGAAAAAGACGGCGAGGAACTTTCCATATAGCCTGAATTTTCATTATTGTATATCTTAGAAACTATTTGTAGTGCAGTACTAAGATTTGGAATGATAATATGATTTACCAATAGAATTTGGTGGGTAAAGTATGGGCAGACTTGTTCCACATCGGTTTTATAAGGTATATTTCCTAACTTATTTGTGGTTAGAGAGCTTTGATTGCCAATGGAAAATGCTAGAAAAAAATAAATGGAATAAATAAAATATGCGTGATACCTCCCATGCAAAGAAAATGTTTGAAACTGTATACCTGAGAAACCATTGCAAAGAACACACTGGCTGTTTGTGCGTAAAGGGGGATGGTTAGTAGTAGTTGTTGCGCAGAATATGGAAGTTTTTTTTGGCATACAAAGAAAATGCTTCAAAAGTTATATATCTCTGTCTTATTTTGCTAAGGCCCTAACATCCATTTTTCAGTATAGAGTTTTCGATGGATTATGATAAAAAATGTTCCCTGTTCCGAAAATTTTAGAAACCTACACTGAAAACTTGCAATCATTTCTTTTTGTTTAACTTACAAATTCTCCTGTAAAATTTGAAAAATGCGTGTTAGGGCTTTAGCAAATTAAGGCAGCGATAAGGGGAACCATAGAAAGGCAAACAATACAAATTTAGTTGTATAGGATGTATGTTGATAGTTATTAGAGAGATATTTTTTTTTTTTGTTGGAACAGACAAAAGAAGTATTCAAGAATACAGCACTCAGACAAGTTTTACGTCCATTGTACTATATCCTGTGTTCCCTTTTGCTATTCTTTAAATCTACCAGATTTATTAACAAATCTTAGTAGATCCTGCGGTGGTAGAGAGCTCAGGTGTTCGTCTCCCAACACTCCAGTACCAAATATGCTTACTCTGATCCGGCAGAAAGCAGGGCAGACACCAAGAAAGTGATCCGCTGTCTCTTCACAAGCCATTCTTAGAGAGTCATAGTAAGAAAGATGATGAAGGTTTGTATGTTAAGATGGGATGTTGATAGCAATAACTGAGAACAATGTTGACACCATTAAACACGTGGAAGTGGAACTACTCATGTAAATGATATGATTAGTGTAATAATGACTTAGGGCTCATTTGAAAGGGTATGGTGTAGGCTTTAATTTGTAATATTAGCGAAGTTTGTAGCACATCAGGGTTCAGCTCTACAATTTTTCAAAAATGGCCAAAAACGCTGTTTTTAGGGGTTTCAGCCTCTTTTTTTTCGAAAACGTGACGTGATGGAAAGTTTTTCAACCCAGATTCGTGTTAAGCATGAAAAATTCTTTCGGACACTGTAGGAATCATCTTATTCGCAAAACCCATGCAGGGCAGTGTAATTAGCTTCTTGTTAGGCTTTTGCTCTGCATCTACGGTGTTATTCTGGTTGAAATGCTAGAATAACCAATTCCTTTTCTTGTACTGGTTCAAATGCCAGTGCAAGAAACATATAACGAATATCAAGCAGTCAAACGAGGCTGCTTCAACAAACGGGTTAAAGTTTTTTTGCACATATTTAATGACATAGTATTGCGAGTTGTGTTGGCGTAATGGTAAGGCGCCAGGTCTGGCCAAAAAATTATTTTGTCTCATTGGTGATATTTTTGAATAAAGTCTCCAGCACAGGTAAGCACCTTTCTCTGTAATTCTGCGAAATCACTGCCAAATCATATTTTAAAAATACAGGATCATTAATTCACGCTGGGTAATGATCAACCACAAAAACAATTTGTTGGAACTTGGTCTTATAGATATATTTATTCTTGTCTGATGGTCTTACATTGGGAGACTCAAAGTAACATCTGTGCTGTCATTTGTTGCCTTCAATGGTAAAGTATGACTCGCCATTCGTCACACAAATTTACGAAGAATTGAGTGCGAAATAAATTTTGGAAGGGTTGCGTAATAGAGATGGGCTTTGCAGTGACTTTTTGGTCACCAGTTGCTGGGTGACAGTGCCTTTGATGTAACCATTATTTTTACATATTTTACAATCGATTTTAAACTAACATCCCGCTGAGCTAGAGACTTGAAATTTTAAATATAGTTCAGAACTGGAAGACAATACAATATGAAGTATCTAAAATATATAGAAATATAATAGTATTTAAAGTATTAGCATCGGAAGTTTTTCAATTTTTTCATTCATCGTTGTAAAATTCATTGCTTTAGCGGGAGTAGAATATATGGATATGTGTATACATACACAAATTCAAAGACAAATGAGAGAGAGAAGATATAAGTAGAGAGCAAAAACAAAAAATAACGAACTTTTCTTTTTGTTTTTGCTGGAATCGAAACAAAAAATCATAGATACCAGCAACGCGGTGCAATACCAGTGGTTTGACAGCGACGATTGTCGACACATCCAGCGGACAAAAATGTATGAATGGATGAGTTTGACGTGTTTGATAAAACAAATATTTAACATTTCTTTTGGCAAATAACATTCAGCATTTACAGTATTTATATATTCTTTATATACAAATATGTAAACGCTTGGTTGCGGTTTTGCATATTTCATATAAGTACTTTTGAATCTTTTTCTACTGATTTCATGAATTGTTATTACTATTTTCAACATTTTACCTAAATGTATGTAAATAAGTATATTAACGTAAAATGTTGAAATATTTTAGGAGAATATATTTAGCTAAAATGTTGAAACTTTTCATATTTTATATTTCATATACTTATAAATAAATTATCCTCCTTGTACATTTTGTTACATTCATACCAACAAATCTTTGTCTTACTTAATTGTTTGTTTACATGGTATTGTAGCAGCGATATATAAAATTTAGCATGTATTAGAGAATTAACACTGCATCGCATGTTAAAATCTGATTGTAACAGAAAACAAAAGCAAAGAATAAGAAGAAGGCAGGGCCGTAGCCAGGATTTTTTTTCAGGTGGATTTTCATTCGAAGAATATTGCCATTGACTTGCCATTACTGACGATGAGCCCGACCTCATAACAATTACCAAAAATACTAAAAATAGTCAGAGGCTCATTTTTTTTTCAAATGATTATCAGTGGGAATCAGGGCCATGATAAGGAATCCGGATGAGGTTGGCTTATATTCCCCAAATTCGTGCAATTACTGCATTGAAAGAGGTCTTCCGAGCCGGGGTGATCTGAGCAATAATGGGTTAAAGAATTAATTACATTTTAAGATTGTTTCCTAGAACTTTAGAGCTGATCCACTACTACTGCCCTACATGGGCTTTGTGAATAAAATTGATCCTAGTGTTTGTGAATGAATTTTTTATACTGAATATGAATCTGAGTTCAAAAATTTCCCATCACGCCACGTTTTAGAAAAAATGGGATGGAAAGCCCTAAAATAGAATTTTTGACCATTTTTTAAAATGCTAAAGCTGAACACTGGCGTGCTACAAACTTCGAAATCCAGAACTTATAGGCTGAATCATGACCTTCCAAATGAGCCCTAAACCCGAAACTGTAAATCGAAAACAGTTACTGACCTAGAAAAACAATAAATGCAGAATTGCTCAGCATCACCTTCTCTTTTTGTATCCAAAGTCAAACCTCATGTCAAAGAAAACAAATCGGATCTGGTCGCATAGTGTAACTAAGATTTCAAGTTTATTATTTTATATTTGACTTTTTAGAAAGAAACCGATGGAAGTAAAAAATATTTAAAAACAGTTCAATAGATTTTATTTTGACTTTTTTTCATCCACTGGCAATTAATATCAAAAAATAGAAGAAAGTTTCCACATTTCGGGGGGGGGTCAGAACCCCCTAAATACGGCTTTGGAAGAAGAGATGTGTTTTTGTTGTTTTCCCGATAGTTGACGAAAATAAGCCATTACAGAATTTCAAGTTTAACATTTTCAATCGTTTTAACATTGCACCTCGTTGTGCAATATGAAATTGATAGATGAATAGTTCACTTAAGTCGCTACTAATTTTACCTCTATGCATAAGCGTCCCCCTCTTTTCGTTTTAAATCATGCAAATATTTTCAGACCTACTAAAATTCATAATTACATATTTTCAAGACAATCTGTATGGGTGTTATAAATATGTATGGAGCAAGAAGAAATTATTTTATACTTTTTAGTCCGTTTTAAAAACGTGGTATATTAAAATTTTTTTTTTATTTAAATTTTTAAATTAATTTTTTTGAATTAAATTGAATAAAAAATTAAATAGGAGCGGTCTTTGTCCAACTAATGTTGAACTCGCCTACACTCCGATATCAGAAGTGGGATACAACCAACGTTCGCTAAATGAAAGTGCCATGAGGGATGATTCAAGATGGCGGCTGTTACTTGAACAGCAGAACCAAAATTTTCTAACGCTTGTGCAAGCTATTAAAACTTCTATGAGTGGCGATATACCGGAATACGATCCAGAGAACAAAAATGCAGATGCAGGCTTTGCTGCATATGCTGCAACTATGATGACGTCATTGATGTGCAGATGGAAAAGTCTGTCGACCGAACAAATAGCTGTGTCTACGATCCTGGCTCATATTTCTCAGTTCGAGCCCCGAACTATGCGTTTATCATTTACTTCCGAAATTAACATGTCCTTTTTGAAGAGAAAACCAATTGCTCAAAGTGATGGGAATGTGCCTGACATATAAAGACAAAAACAATCATCATCTACGGTTGTAAAATGCTTTAATTGTGGTAAGCAAGGTCACAAGGCGTTGCATTGCAGGCTCAAGAGAGACCACATGACGAAGGATAAAAGACCAAGCACTGATGAACGTTCGAAGGATCCTACAAAGCCACAGGTTACTTGTTTCAATTGTAGAGGTGCTGGACACTATGCATCAGCGGTGTCAGTTCGTCTTCTGAGCGACGAGTGGACTTGTGTGTAGTAAGCGGATCCACTGGGACATTGCTTCATTCTGGTCAAAAGTTTTCGTTCAATTTTGATTCAGTAGCTTGTAAGTTTAGTTGTAAGAGATTTTGGAATGTAGTTACCATAATGGGTATTGGACAAACAAGTGTAAACAGTACAATGCAAATTTTGACGGTAATTGAAATAGATGGCATTTCTTTTGAAATTCTTTTTCATGTCTTACCCGATTATTGTTTACGTTATTGGTAACGCGAGTTCCAAAAAAAAATAATTGTAAAAGAAATCGTCTTTATAAATTCATTGTATTACATTAAATACAAAAAAATCAATTGTACCGAAATAAAACATTAGAGAACTAAAAAACGGTACTTTTGTGTTCTGATATTAAGAAGCAAGAAAAAAATGCTGTACAGACAAAAATATAGGAAAAAAACAAACGGTTAATTCAAGAAGAGAGATAAAAAATAATTATCGATTATATTGAATAAAGGTAACGTAAATGTTATGTTATATGCTAGTTAGCGGCTTCAACAGTTATAAAATTATGATTGGACGTGAAATTTTAAGTCAAGGACTAGCTGTTCATATGACATTGGATAAATTACATTTTATTAAAGTTAATGTTGCTAACAAATGTGGCGTTAGCTCAGCTAATGATATAAATTTTCATGATATCCATCCTGACATTCCTCAAGACCTTAAGCCAAAATTAATTACATATTTTTATAGTTTTAAAGTAAACTTTATTCAGGGTATTCCCAATATTCGTGTAGATATGGAACCAATGCAGATACGACTTCAGGATCCTAGCAAAACTGTTTTGCAGGCGTCCTTGCAGAATGAGTCCTGAGTAACGTAGAATTGTACGTGAAAGGGTGAATGAACTGCTAAGTGCTAATGTCATTCGCTCTAGTTCCTCTACGTTCGCCAGTCCCATACTTCTGGTTAAGAAAAAGGATGGTTCTGACAGAATGTGTGTGGACTACCGTGCACTCAACGATAACACTATACCTGACAGATTCCCATTACCACAAACCACTAGCACATATATGACGTTAAAATATATATTAACATTTATATTTAATTAACTATAATATATATATTTCACTGAACGGAAATAATACGGTACAACAAGAAGAAATTGATATAAAAGGACATGCATCGCACTGAAGAAGTCACCCAGACTTAGACTGTGGCACAGGTCATTTCTTCTTCTCTTTGTTAGATTATATGAAATACTCCTTACGGTTGCGTCAGCACGGAAGAATAAGGCTTATACATTGGTAGCTAATATTAAACGAAGCGACAGCACGTTTGATTCCTCTTTAATCCTCAGAAATCGGTCAGGTATTTATTGGACCTAGCGAGTGAGACATCACACCAAGGTATAAAAATATCAGGTATTCATTAAACACCAGGGTGTGCGACAGCCTCACTGGTGTAGTACAAATAAGTTGCCACTGACCATACTGCAAACGACAAAGATTTAACCATCGTGTCACGAGGACACGCAGGAACGAGCGGCAACGAAGCCACAGCAAGAAACCCGAGCGCCAAGAAAGGCAAACAAAGTGAAACGAGCACGAACGAAGGCGAACGAACAAACAAAATACGAGGTACTAAGGATAAAAATACTAACGAATCAAGTGTAAATTAAAACAACAGTGAAGAATTTCAATAAACAAGTGAACATAGAAAATAGAAACAAATTATCGTGAGTTATTATTTACGCACCCTGGTTACTCGCTGAGTATACCCTGACTAAAAGAAAAGGGACCAGGAAGGTTCGTTACAAAACATGACTAAATTCGTTAGGAAGTTTGTTGACAACTGTGTTACATGTAAAATATCGAAATTCCATTCTGGAAAAATACAAATCGAACTGCGCCCCATACAAAAAGTAGCTATTGTGTCTATAGACGCATTCACAAAGTATGCCTTATTGTATCATACTCTAAGCATAGATACGTCTAGAAGCTTTAAAACAAAGTATTTCCTTGTTCAGTCCTCCATCTAGGATCATTGCTGATCAAGGTTGACGCTTTACTAGCAACGAATTTCGTCACTTTTGAAAATCACACAACATTAATTTGCATTTGATTTTGACGGGCAGTTCTCCTGCTAAGGGTCAAGTAGAGCGTATGATGAGCACTTCAAAGAACATGCTCACTGCGGTTGAAACTAGTAATCGCTCATGGCAGGATGCTCTACCTGACATTCAGTTGGCCTTGAGTTGTAACTCAAATCGTCTAACGAAGTTTAGTCCTCTTGAATTGCTAATTGGTAAGGTGGCGAGACCCGTTGATATAATACTATTTGATAGTGATGAACCCGCAGTTGACCTTGACGAAGCACAATATGACAAAAAAAGCTGATTGTGACAAAAAGCCAAGATTAATAAATTTGCTTTAGGAGACTTTGTATTATTGCAAAATGAAGAGCGAAATCAAATGACTCCAAGTATAAAGGACCTTTTACGGTAATAGAGGTGCAGGACGGTGATCGATATGTTTTAAAAGCTTTAGATGGTAACCGTACGTATAAGTATTCACATGACCGTATTAGGAAAATAAAGTCATGTCCCCATTGATATTGATGAAAATTATACACAATCTGTAGAGTTAAGTAGGGAACAGACAGATTGAATTTGTTGTTTGTGAGGAGATGTGCATTACTTAGCTTAATTTGTTGTAGCCTCTGAGGAGAAGTAGAGAAATTGTTGCTGGATGGAAGCGATGAAATAGACATACCACTAGATAAAAGTGGTGACCATCTATCTCTGGATAGAAGAGGTAAGATATTTACAGTGCTGGATAGAGGCACTAGATGAAAAATATTGTGGAAACCGTAGGGGGGTTACTGGGCTGAGCAATGTGCAGTATCTCTTAAGTTTGGTTTTAATTTAAAAACATTATTTTATTATATTTTTAGTAGACTATAAAAATTAAATCTAAGCGTTAATTTTTGAAAGTATTGACTACTGTTCCAGGTTTTTAGTTAATTTAGGTAATGTAAAACAGGCTTAAGGAACGTATATATGTAGTCATCATAACAACAGTGTATACAGAGACGGGCAAACCAGACGACTTTTTTCGGAATCCGCCACGATTCCTCATCAATGATCTTAGTGATAGTTCTTAATCTTTCAATATCCTATAAAAGCTACTGATATTAGAAATCGTAACCCAGAATTCCAAATATATTCACTGAATAGAGATATTGAAAGAAAACTACCACTACCGTTCTGTATAATTATTTGTTGTTGTGTTTTCTCATTGTAACTAGTCAGTATAACCGTTCGTTATTGAAAGTCTAGTACATGAGTGTTTGTGTGTTTGTAGAAAAATGATTCTAATTGTCATTTTTCTGAATCAGACCCCATTTAATCAATTTATTATATTTTTGGTAGACTATGAAAATTAAATCTAAGTGTCAATTTTTCAAAGTCTTGACTACTGTATTTGAATAAATAAATAAAAGTTTTTGTTAAATGGGATGCGGTTTTCCCCTCTTGGTTAGACCAGAGTCGGCCAAGTGAAATTGCCCAGAAGGAAAATGGAATGCAAAGGAATGCACTTTGGAATGCATAGCTCCTCTAGGCTATAACTTCCAGAATACATGATTTTTTACACGGCGATGTCCTACGAAAAGTAATGCTTCCTACTTTGCATTACCTAGGAATGCGAAAAAGAGTTTTCATTACAATTTTATGCAATAACTATAAATGAATGAATCGATGTCGAAATCATACATTATTTTTCCGCTGCTAATATCATGTCTCAATTGGATTCCAATGGAGGAATAGTAGAAAATTTAATAGGAAATTTGTAGGTACGGTTTTTTCCTCTGGGAAGGAATTTTTTCCACCAATATATTGCTTTTAGCCTGGGACCTTTTCTAAAAGTGTTTTGCATTCATCAACATTCGCTGTAAAACAAAAGTATTGAAGAAGAATAAATTTCATATAATATATAATTCAAAAAATTTTTAAAACTTCAATTCACCTTTTTTTAATTTTCCGATAATAATTTATCATTGAAGACATGTTGATTGTTCAACTTTTACAAAATGACTAAGTTAATGTACTTAAGTTTGAAAAAACCAAAAAGCACACAGACTTTCTTTTCAGGCGATCACACAAGGCCGTGTGAAGCAGCAGAATGGCCGTGTCGCAGTGCATTGAAAAATTAATAATTGAAACGCCAACACCGAGAAAAAAAACTGTGATTTTAACAGTTCATCGCTGTTGTTAAGAAAATCTGTTGTATTGAACGCGATTTGTTTGATACAACAGTTTTTTATCTGGTATTGACAATTTTCGTAACATCATATCTGTTGGAATTATCTGCTGAATTATTTGACAGATAGAGCTAATGGAAACTCCAATAAAGTAACAAAATTTTTGACTTTCACTAACACAATTTCAAAATTGTAAACGGTCTATTTTTAGAAATAATGATAAACAAAAGCAGCCTGATTCAGTATTTCAAATTTGTATGTCTTACTCTCTCTGAAATGACCTGATACATACCAACAGGCACTACATCAGTACTGTGACTTGGGTGATTACTGGACATTGCCCCATTGGAAGACATGCAGAAAGACTGGGTCTTCCATATAGAAATCATTGCAGGAGCTGTGGCAACGAGGAAGAACAGGAAACTGTAACTCATCTTTTGTGCGAATGCCCAGCTTTGATTCACGTACGAAAGAAACATCTGGACAATTTTGTCTTCGATGACCTTAAAGACTTGACTAACATCCAAATCAGACACCTGCTTAACTTCCTGAAAGGTACTCAATGGTTCAATGGCCTGAATTAGAGGGATAGGGACTTCGCTCCTTTTGTATGGTATCGCAATGGGCCTGTCTGGCCTAAGTGTGCTGGCGCTCGCTGGCAGCCATTTTAACCTAACCTAACCTACTCTCTCTTGCATAGTTAACCCTTTAAGGTTAGGTATGGTAAAAATTGTCCCAACTTTTGCTTAGTTTTTTATGCATGGTGGGATATATTTTAACCCACTTCGAAAAGTTGAAATTACTTATAGTCATATAGTTCAACATTTTATTCACAGTTTCTCATTCAGTTGTCAATGCTATGAACCAAAAATATTCTGTGCAACTGGGGTTTTTATTTTCTTAAAATTGTGTGCCTCAAAGAGGCAAAATAGTAATAAGTGCTCAAAACATTGAAAGAATAAAACATACAAAATTCGTTGAAAGTAAATTTGGTGTGTGGCACAGTTGGTAAGCGCGTTGTTCGACAGTCATCATGCGAATATTTTTCGGCCACAGGTTCGAGTATAGGAGAAAGCAATTCAAGAGAAAATAATTTAAAACGATAATAGTAAATAAAAAAATAAATTTAACAACAAAACAAAAAGAAAAAAATAATTCAAAAATAAAAAAATTTTTTTGATTTTGAAATTTATTTAAAAAAAAATGTAAAAACAAATTTGTGGGATTTGAACTTTAACCACAAGTGTCTGCGTGCTTGCTTGCGTACTAGACAGCTAGGCTATAGCGTGAAGAATTTTGGCAGTTACTATTTTGTAGTTTTATTTTTCAAAACAACAGCGCATTGCCTGTTAATATAATAAAGCTCACTTTTAGATGGGATTTAACAGCACAATCTGTTGGTTTAATATCCTTTCCGTTTGATACAATAGCATTTTTTCCCTCAGTGAAGACAGATAACGAACATTGTCGTCAACTTTTTATTGCTTTTTTTGGTTCGATTCATTTTTGAATTAAAATTATTTTTTTTAAATTAAATTGAATAAATTATTATACCAATGTTAAACTCACCTACACTCCGATATATACTTTCTTCTTCTAAGTATAAAAATTTTTTTAAATGAAAGATTCATAAGAAAATTATTGAAAGTGGCCTTAGCTCTCAGTCACCACTAACATACAGTGGCAAGCTTACAGGGATAAGCTAACAAAATATAATAAAGAAATCAGGAAGGGTAAAAGAATTAGCTTTAGGAACTTTTGCGACAATATCTCATCATTACCTGCTGCATCAAGGATATATAAAACCTTTGCAAAAGCAGGGCAGGATATGAAAATGGCGCTGAAGAAATCAGATGGCAGCTTCACTTGTAATGAAAAGGAGAGAGCAGAATTGCTTCTAGCAACACACTTCCCTGGAAGTGTTGGGTTAGATAGCAGGAATTCAGAGGGGCAGCCTAGAAAAATGAACAGAGTAGACAGGAAGGTAGCAGCAGAAATATGCTCTGCGCCTAGATTGGAATGGGCGTTAAACACTTTTCAACCATTTAAATCACCTGGTCTTGACAGCATATTTCCTGCTCTCTTACAGAAGGGCATAAAGGAAATATTGCCATTCCTTATTAATATAGGGAGAAGTAGCTTGGCTTTTGGGTACATACCAACAGCTTGGCGAAGGGCAAAGGCGGTATTTATACCAAAAGTGGACAAAAAAGATACCACCAACCCTAAGTCTTTCAGACCTTTAAGCTTAACATCGTTTATGTTGAAAACACTTGAAAAGGTGGTTGACAACTTTATACGATGTCAAGTCTTAGACACAAATCCACTGCACCCCAATCAGCATGCATATAGAGCAGGCAGGTCTGCATGACTTAGCGGGGAAGATTCAAGAGGCACTAGATGTGAAAGAAGTAGCAGTATGTGCTTTCCTGGATATAGAAGGAGCTTTCACACGAGGCTGTCAATAACTCTCTAAGGCGAAGAGGAGTAGATAACACAACATCTAGATGGATGTCAGAAATGCTCTCCTCTAGAACAGCTAAGATGAAAACAGGGCTAGGTACCATATCAGTCAGCACAACCAGAGGATGTCCACAGGGAGGAGTATTATCACCTCTAATGTGGAGCCTGGTAGTAGACGAACTTTTAATGAAACTCTCAGAGGCGGGCATAGACTGTCAAGGGTATGCGGACGATATCGTCCTCATAGCCAGAGGTAAATTTGAAGAAACTCTTTGTGACATTATACAAAGGGGGCTAGGTATTACTAGGAGATGGTGCAGGTCGGCAGGGCTAAATATTAACCCTATAGTTCCATTTACTAGAAAAAGATCACTCCCGCGCTGGAAATCGATATCACTAGCTGGGGAGCTTATTGAAAAAAAGCAAAAGGTAAAGTATCTGGGCTTAGTATTAGATAGTAAACTCACATGGAAATCACATGTTGAGGCAGTGACAATGATTTTAAGGCCAATCATTACATATGGAGCATTAGCGTGGGCAAGGAGAACTCAACTAAAAACAGTGAAAGCTAAATTAGGAAAAGTTCAAAGGTTGGCATGAATCTGTATAACAGGAGCGATGAGAACATGTCCGACTGCTGCATTGGAGGTACTATTGGAGCTAACTCCATTACACCTCGTGATAGAGGTTACCTCCAAGGCAGCAAGCGTAAGAGTAACAAGAAATAAAAGGTTAACGGGGCGATCTATAGGGCCTGAAACCCGAGATAATCCGGCGAAAGACAACTATCTCTTGGACTGTCCCCAGCAGAGAATGGATAAACAGTATAGTTTTGAGAAACACTTTGTTGCAAAACTACAACTACAACTATCTCTTGGACTGTCCCCAGCAGAGAATGGATAAACAGTATAGTTTTGAGAAACACTTTGTTGCAAAACTTAGTAGTAAGAATGAATGGGAGAGTGTAGAACATAACTACACACTCAAAGAGCACACGATTAAGTGGTATACAGATGGGTCACGAACCGAGGATGGAAGGAGTATTTGGACCAAGAATCAAACACTCTGAGCCGATGGGGAAGTATCCTAGCATCTTTCAAGCTGAAATTCAAGCAATCGATATATGTGTGCAATTCAACCTGAATAGGAAGTACAAACAGCAAGATATCGCTATCATGTCGGATAGCCAGGCAGCCATTCGAACATTATGCTCTTCTGAGATCACCTCTAAACTGGTGTTGGACTGTTTGAGCAAGCTCAATCAGCTGGGCAAGGACAATAAAGTCACCCTATGTTGGGTTCCTGGACACTTAGGAAGAGAGGGCAATGAGCAGGCAGACCTGAACCCTTCTGTGGAATAGGAGATAGCGTAATCAGGGAAGTACTCAGGCAGGAAGAGAAGAACAAGAGGCAAGAACTCTTTAATAATCTTCCGGGACTGAGGCAATCCAAAAAGCTTCTAGGTAACTATAACAAGAATAGATACGCATTCTGCAATAGTCTCAACAAAAACAGACTGCGTATATTAGCTGGTGTTCTGACTGGGTACTGCGGGCTCAGAGAACACCTTTGCAAAATAAGAGTTGAGGAAAGCTCAATATGTAGGTTTTGTAATGAAGAAGATGAATCATCAGAACATATCTTAGCTTAGTGTGGAGCACTGATCCACAAAAGAATAAAATGTCTGGGTATGTGCGAAGTGCCCAGTACAGAACTAGCACCCATAGATTCGGGCGCAATACTTAAATTCTTGAGGGAGACTGGACTGGATGAAGCACTCTAGGCAAATCAGACCAGATAGAGAAGAGGGACGTACGATAGATCTTATAGGTCGCGGTACAAATATATTTAAACCTCACTAATACAATACAACATACAGTGGTCGCTGGTAGCTACTCCAGTGGCTTAGCGGTCGCTGGTATAGTCACCCGCATGGATATATCGCTCATCTCTTTTACCCAACATGATCTTGATGATTTTTAATTATTTTTGTGTAGTTTTTAGAACGGGTTTTTTTAATTTTTGTTTAATGTTCAATAATTTCAAATATTTTTCAATTGTATTTTTAGAAATTTCGTATTTTTTTGCTAACTGTTCAATAATTTCAAATATTTTTCAATTGTATTTTTAGAAATTTCGTATTTTTTTGCTAACTGCCTATAAGAATTTGCATTTCGAGTCATTGTTTCTGCTTTCAGAACCACACATTTTTTCTTTCTATCATTTTTTTTTATTTTCTAGCACTTTAATTGTAATGTATATATAAACTTGTTTTTAAAACCTATTTCTTTAAAATAGGGTAAAACTTAATTTTTCTTCATATTTGCATTTTCTGTGTAAAATTTACATGACAATTTCCTACAAAGTGTTTCGCAACTAAATTTTTTATGATAAACTTGAAAGTATTTGGAAAATAATAATAGCTAGTCGGTAAGGCCCCAGTAACTGGGGTTTATTTTTTTTTTTTGCTCAAGAAATCTCTATGAAAAAACAAATATCAAAAAAGAGAACCAAACTACTTGTTGGTGGTTGTTTTGTTATTTGTGTATGCAGATAATTCTGAGAAATGCCGCTACTCATGTCTTCTCTCTCTCTCATTTGTTATTTACTGCCGCTTAAGCAATGATTTTTATAAAAATGAATGCAATGCTTTGTTCAATGAGTGAATTTTAAAGAACTTCCGTTTCTAATATTTTGGAATTGCCTAAACCGATTTTAAATCTGATAATTTTTGGCTAACCTACTCGTCAAGATCTTTAAATTGATATATAATTTGATAGTGTAGCACTTCTGGATTTACTGTAATAAAATAGTAGTTACACTAATAATAGATTGGCAAAGTAACTGTGCAAATTCAAAGTTTTTGAAAAGGAGTTGTACGTTGCTTTGCACGCCCTATTCTTAATTGATTTCATTAACCATGTGTTATTAGACGGTCGAGTTTGTCTTAGTATCGTCTAAAAAACTCAAAAATCTTTTTTTCACGCTTACGATAATTTGGCGATGTTATGATGAACTATGAACAGCCTAAGTTTTATTCGCAGTCGTAAATAAAAGACAGGTAGAAAACTCAGTACGAATTAAATTAATAAATAAAAAAATGTACGCTGTATTTTAATCAATTAAATATTGAGAACTTAATAAAAGGAGTATTCGTTATACTGCTTAACTTTTTGTAGAAAGTTAAAGCATAAATTCTATACCTATGCTACATTATATACCTATTATTATATACTACATATTATATTATTATATATATTAGAAAAGTAAAAACAATTTGTGTATCATACTTCACTGAATTTCCTATTGAGATGTGAATACACAGTATATGCATGCCTTTATGCTTTATGATTTCTATCTACATTGTAAAAGCTTATTATTATTATTTGCATTTCTCTGCAAAATAATTAGTTTTGTTTTAGTCTTAAAGAAATACGGTTTATACCAAAATTAATATAAATAATATGGGCGTGCTGAGATTACAGATAATTTTACTTGCATTCGGTAACAGCACCAATAAATGTTTTTCAATCGATTTATAAAATTATTGTTACATTTAGTAAGAAATAAAATTAATACGAACTTTCTAAAATGCAATGTACATAGCTGAATTAATTAAATCACTCTCTTGCGAATAGTCGGCATTAGCCAGTGATTTTTGAATTAAGTGTAAAACCATTCATTTAATTTATATATTTGATGATTGCAAACATTTGTCGTGGCTTTGTTATTAAAAATTTTTTATTGCATTGCAGTAAATAGGTATGGAACTCCAATATATCTATATATCTGTGCTAACATATTGCAGTAGCTTATGTCTAAAATCGTATTCCAGAAATTGTCTCTAAATTATCTAAAAATGCACAAGTTGGTAAAAGTTTTATCGAAAAATTTTAAAATAGTGATTATAATGTATGTTTTTATTAAATATAATTTCAATATAAGCAAATAATTAAAAAATAAAAAAAAAATAAGAATTAAAAAAAAATTTTAAGTGAAGCTTATGTCGAAGTAAGCTCCTTTAAGAGAGAAGGCCACTGTGACGGCTGGAAAAATGATTGATTTTCAGGAATTTTTTTGATCTGTCAAATAAAGGAATATGGGGATCGTTTTATATTCATTTTATTAAGTGCACTTCCAACAATATTTCCATAAATTTTTATTAAGAAATATTGAATAGTTTTGAAGATATGGGCGTTGCCGTGGAGCCCGAAAAAAATTTCCCCCTCCATGGTCGCGTCTATTTTTCAAGAACGGATTTTCTGAAAAAAAATTTGTTAGTTTTTAATAATCTATATGAGTATAATTCTCGTCGCACGTAACGTTTTTTTTCACAAAATGGCGACTGATTGAATATTTTTTCATGTTTTCGACTCTCTTTTGTTTCAAAAGAGCTTAAAAAATAGTAAAAACCAAAAATTTGAAAATCGGCTTAACGATAGCCACTGCAAAGATGAACAAAACGAATAAAAAAGTTGAAAATCGGTTAATATTTGATCGAGTTATCGACGCGACCAGTTCGCAAAAAGTCGTTTCGAGAAAAACGCGTTTAAAGTTTTCAGTCCTTTAAGTTTTCAGTCTACTTACTATCACTAAAATGGCTGTAACTCAGGCAATTTTTGGACTTTTGACTTGAAATTTCTTTAATTTGAGAAATTGTTGACCCGTCACCATGGCCTTCCCCCATGTGCCACTAATATAAAGATCACATTGTACTATAAGGGCTGGAGAGAAACCTAAAGAGCTAAAGTTTCAAAAATGAGTCGAAAAAAGTGAAACGGTCAGCCAAAAAAAAAAATTCGCGGAACGAATATCTTCTTACTCCCTAAAAAAGTTAAAAAAAATTTGACTTATTTTACAAATAATCGCGGGTTGAAAATTTGCGTAGTACATTTTTTATTTATTCATATCTCGGAAAGGAATAGGGAAAGTTTAAATGTTTTCTTAATTAAAGCTAAATATATATATAGTTTTAATAAAATTCATTTTTTCTTGTAAGAATTTATTTTGTTCCAGTTTTAAACAATTTCTCTAAACTATTGCGAATTAGACCATTATCTCAATTTCACCCGAATGACACCAAGTAAGTTAGTAACCTCTAAAATGAAAGAACTTATGCCTATTTTTCTGATGACGCGAGTTATAGTTTTAGTAGCTTAAGCCACTAAGTAAAACAAAATTTGATGAAGTTTCAACTTCTTTATTTTTTTTAATGAATCTTAAGACTAACTTTATTTCTTATCTGATCGCAGATCAGTTTTCTTAACCCTAGTTTGTTTTGTTTGTTTGTTTGTTTAACACATGTGTTTCGTATATGACACAACAAACAAACAGACCATAATTATAAAAAATAAGGTAACTCAAAGAGATTTTCACACCATGTGGTTGTTACTCATCTACTTACTTGTGTTTGGTTCCTTAAGAAACAATATATTTGGGAAAACCCAACTTAATATTTATTTAGGATGACTACATCCTGTTAATCATATATCTGTTCTTTTATTGGGTTTTGTGTACGGCAGAAGCAGTAAAGTGATAATGCAGATTGTGTACAATTCGCTTTAGCGATTGGAAACAATATGCATTTTATATGTTCTAATATGAACATTATCCAATTGGATTTCTGTCACTGCTCCTGACGTAACTCGCGCGAATACTAATGCCCTTGTTCTTAGTAATATCCATAGCAGAATGATCAACTGTGCATCGAAATTTGAAAAATTAATTTGGAATAGAAATAAGTTTTAAAAGAATTTCTAATAATTTTGGCGAATAACAAAAAATTAAAACCGTTGTATTTGCCAGTCACGTTTAAGTTATCACCGTGATTTCAAAAATGCCGGGCGCAAATAACGTAAATGAGGGTAATTCGGATCGATGTATATA
Source organism: Toxonevra muliebris (assembly GCA_963691655.1). NCBI lineage: Eukaryota > Metazoa > Arthropoda > Insecta > Diptera > Pallopteridae > Toxonevra > Toxonevra muliebris. The sequence continues at coordinate 47,307,721 of OY829328.1, read as the reverse complement.
AATCGGATCGATTTTCTTTTGCTAATTACTTTTCTTTGGTATTTTTTTAAATTATTTCCTTTCTTCGAAACGAACGAGAATTATTTTCCCATTCCAATGGTATGCAACACTTATTTCAAATTAATCAGTTGTGAGCGAAGAAACAAGGAGTGAGCATATTTTCATACAAAGCCTTTGCAAATAAAATATGAAAACCACAAATTTTATAACAATAATAACTTTTGTGCTGTTAAGTATATTTATATAGGGTTTGGTAAAAATAAGCACCATTATTCGATCAGATTGATGATCCGAATTACCAGCAAATGAGGTGTTTGCATAATTAAAAATTTAAAAAAACTATATAGTTTTAATTAATGAAAGTTTTTTAGCTGTGATTTAGATATAATACGTTATGTTTGGGGGTAATTCGGATCGACCCTTTGTTTAGAGAGTTTTTGTGGAATTTGAGTTCAAAGTTTAGATAAACTTGAAAAATATTTTGAATTCTAGTCAGAAATTTTGCATTTTAAAATCAAAAAATATTTTTTTTATTGAAATATTAATTGAAATTAGTAGCGTTTTTTAGAGTTATACTAATTTCGTAACTAACTTCAAATTTTTAGTCAAATTCAATATGAAATATATAAGTATAAGTATTTTTTTTATACCAGACTACATTTTAATTAAACTAATGTCAATATACTTATAAATATACTTATAAATTTTAATTCAAAAATTGCGTAGAATGATTAAAAGAAATAATTTTTTATATATTTCATTGTGCATCAGCTCATGGGCATGGCTACGCACTATCGGATTCAGAGATTTACTTAAAGGGGGTTAACATTTGTTCATCCCTTCTATTTTTTTTTTATTTGTGGCCAATGATCAAATATATGAAATTCTTATCAGTAAGGAAGGGGGGAGTTAGGGAGGCGTTGGGGGGGAGTTGAGGAGAAGGAGGTTAGGGTGGAGTTGGAGTCCAGGTCAGGGGTATTTAACCCCAAATGCTTTCTCCTTTCCTACGCCCCTTATATCTGCTATTGCTCCTACGTAAGATTGCACAGTCCCATACTTTTGTTTTTAATATATTCACATCTAACGCCCAGCCACAGCCTCTTCCCCTAATTTTGATACGTCCATGAGTAGGCTCATAATTGAGAATTAGTTCGGTGAGGCACAAATCCATTTGCTTTAAATTTTGCTGATCCGAATTACATACATCATCGATCCGAATTACATGCACACTCAATTTTCGACCCGAATTACATGCAAACCATTTTTTTTAAAGTGATGTTACCTAAGTAACTATTAAAAAAAAAGTGATGTTTTTTTTTTGGTAGTTAACCACTTTAAAAGAGGAAGAAACATGCTTTAATTTTGTATTAAAACATTTTTTTATAAATCTGTAATCCTTATTTTTAGCGCTCAAAGTTTCCCTTGCAAAAATCTATCCGAATTACCCTCATTTGCGTTAGTTGCAAATTCATTCGGTTGAAAGAAACATCGTTGGAGAATTTCTAGTGACAAGTGGTAATAAAAAATTTTAGTTTCACTAAAGTGGTTCGATTTTAAATCTTTTTTACATTAGACCGCGGCCCATGGTACAACCTCTTGTACATATCTAGTAAATCAGAAAAAACCTAAAAAAAATATGGGTGTTGTTGTTGAACCCATGACGTGGTTTTCAAATAAAGAAATTAACAAAAAACCATTTTTTGGCTTTTTAGTATTTTTGATGGGGGTCAATAAACCAATTGTAAAAACTTTTAATCATAAATAAAGTATAAGAGGAAAATGAGTGGTCAGATATTTATTCTAATTTATTTTTACAATTGTATTAGTTAAAACATTTAATACAATCATACGAAATAATATGAGAAAACAATGCTTTACAAGATTTAATTCTTCATATAATTCGCGTAATTTTTTTTTAGAGTTTGGTTTGGAAAGAACTGTTCTGGATGAAGTTGTTGCATACATTTTTGAAGTGAAACTTCTTTTCTCTTGTCCTAGAGTAAAACCAACCGGATGTGACGTCGCGCGTAAGTTTGCAATGCGACATAATTTTGTCGAGCAATGTGCATGAGGGGCTAAATATTAATATTCCGTAACTGAATTCACGAGCAAACTATAAAATAAACGATTCATAAATAGTTTTAATTCAATATAACACACGCCTATGGCAGAAAGAACAATGTGTAGCGTCGCCATCTTAAAGTTTATGACAGTTATACATTTCTCATACAGATGGCGTAAATGTCCAAGGAATTACATGATGATGTCGCACACAAAAAGAGTTCGCTACAATTGTCATCGACATTACCGGTACAGAGTTGCAATTTTTGTTCTAGCATTAATTCCAAAAAAAAAAATTGGTTGTGTATTAACGAACACAAGGCAGAAGTGAAACTTCTTGTGAACTAAACGAAACACAAGCAAATGAAATTAAAAAACAAGAGCCAATGAAGTAAAAAATTTAGCGATTGAAAAATTTTATTTACTTGGTGTCATTTTACGCATGTAAAAAGCTAAATCTAATTGTCGGGTGAAATTGAGATAATGGCCGAATTCGCAATAGTTTAGAGAACTTGTTTATAACTGCAACAAATTAAATTTTTACAACAAAAAATTAATTTTATTAAAACTATATATATTTAGCTTCATTTAAGAAAACAAAATTATTTAATTTTCTCTATTCGTTTCCGAGATGTGAATAAATAAAAAATATACTACTCAAATTTACAACCCGCGATTATTTGTAAAATAAGTGAAATTTTTTTGAAATTTTTTGAGGGAGTAAGTAAATACCTTAATCGAAAAACATCGTTGTGCTGGAAATCCGAGAAAATTTTTTATTTTGGCTGACCGTTTCACTTTTTTCGACCCAAATGCAAGAAGAAGACATTCATGATGAAGACAAAATGCATTATTAGTTACACACTACACACAATATTCCCCTGGCTAAATGGTATACATACGATATACAAAAAGAGGAAAGATATTGATGTCCACACGCTGGAAGTCTCGGCATCGTCATTAAAAATTACGTTCATAGGTACATTAACGTCATTAAAAAGTGGTAGTGCAACAACTGTTATAACAATCAACTCTCACAGTTCGTCGCACAGTATAGCGTTATCACGAAAACTAGAAAAAATTATTGTAACAATGAAATTCGTGGGAAACAATCATGATATAAATATTAACAAATAGTGCAAGTTTCAAGGGATAATTAGCCACATTGAATTCAATATAAAAAGTATATTCCTATTCTTCACAAATCACATAAGCAAGATTACGCTTTCCGCGTTCAAAAAAATTTCGTTCTGCGCATCAACATCAACGTCATCACTATCTCGAGCGCTGATTGGCCGAAGTATTTTTTTCAATCAGCTTTAAAAAGCTTGAGCTGAAATATATCACCTATATTGTAACTTTATTTAATTTTCGTCGCTTTGCGCTGATGGTGTCACGAATGATAAAAAATTAAACATAAAACAAATATTCAAATTTACCCATTTCAGACTGCATATTTCTTTTAAAATCCTCAAAAGTAAAATCTGCATTACAAATGCATGCTGTTTTTACTTTTAATTCATTATTGCGCCCACAAAAATGCATCCATTTCTTTTATGTGGCATTTCTTTAGAAAATCTAAAGAAAGCCCACTTTTCCTTTGTTTTTACAATTAAAAACAGTACAACGCGTTTTCACAAATTAAATTAGATCTGCTGTTGCAGTTTCAATGCGGTCTCTTGCGTTTTCGAAATTAATGGTGCTGCCGGATTGAAACCGCTACACAGTGGTCGAAATCACTGATCTAGCGGCATTTAATTCGAAATTTAAAACTTTTAAATCTATAAATGTTTTCATTGTATCGATTACTGATGCTCCACTGAATAAATTACCGTTTTTACTTTTGTTTTGTTTTCGCACAGCTGTTAGCTGTCAAACATACGTTGCAGGAAGTGCATTGAAAGAATTTGGCGCCTAATTACCCAGTGTGTTTTTGCCAATATTAAATTAGTTGATTAATAAATTTTATAAGTTAAAGTTTTTATTGAAAGCAGAAGATACGTGTTTACTAAAAAATGTGTTTATTTAGTTTAATAGAAATAAATTGTAGTAGTTAACATTTATGGTAGCATATTTGAAGTGCTATATACTACAGTTTCGTGAAGTGCATCTTTTGGGATCCAAGCGGATCCGGTCCAATTCTTGTTTTGTTTATTAACTTGGCTTATTGTTATTGTGAAGCGACCAAAATTATCTGCCTGTTCTTGCCCGTTTAATGGTTATTATATTTTTTAGGAACAATGAATGTTTCCAAACGCATACTTTTTTTAATTTGGCACAATGAAAACTTCTCTCTTCTATTTGATAATATAATAGACGAAATAAAATGTGATGAAAAATAAAAGAAAGAAAAAAAAGCTTCATAAGCAAAGTAGTGGAAAAGTAGAAGAAGAACTGCAACATAACGTTATCGAATTTTACCTCTAAAACCCAAGTCAACAAAGTTTAACAGCTTGCAAATATTAAACCACGGTGCTGACATCATAAATAATACCTCTCCCCCAATTGGCATGATTTCAGAAGAAGCTCAGGAATAGCGAAATAAGGATTTAAGAAATTTTTGGCAGCATCATACACGCAAAAGGAAAACAGAATGGAGGATTTAATGCACTCACTTCTATTCTATTCTAACGCTCTCATATCCACGCTCACCAAATGGCCTTCTATCTATTCTTGAAGTTACATGCATATTTCCAAAGACGAATTCACTATGTCTAAAGAACTTTTAAAACTTTGAACGCGTTTTTCACAAAACTGTATTTTCAAAGTCGGTGAGCAAGATTTCTTAAAAACGGCTCAACCGACCAGTCTCAAATTTTTACACAAGCTTTATAAATATATTTTTTAGTAACTGATTGAAGGATTTACATATTTTTCCAATAAATATTTATTCATTTTAGTATGTACATTTAAATTTCAACAAATTTTACATACATATATATCTATAATACAATTTTTTGTTTGTTTTATTTTGCGCTGGTTTGAATTAACTGTTAGTAATCATGAGCGGTACTGCTTGCTTGAGTCGTCGGGATGTATTTTGTAAATCCAGAAGTCTCCTTGCGAGCATGTTTGGATGCAGAGTGAGACGATGTTGGTACGTTGCCGTATGTCGCAGTATTTCTTCTCGTACGGTCGGAATTTGGAGGTCATGATGTAAAGTCTCGTTCGTGACATACCACGGAGCATTAGCAATTTGACGCAAAACTTTTTATTAGAATCTTTGTAGTATTCCTATGTTTGTTTTGGATGCTGATCCCCATATTTGAATACCATACATCCAAATAGGTTTCAATATGGTTTTGTATATTATCAGCTTGTTTTCCACAGTTAATTGCGAATTACGACCAATGAGCCAATGCAACGATGTTAGTTTTAGGCAGGGCTCAGAAAGTACACACACCATACACACAATGTATTGTTGAAAAATAACCAACACATATTTTTATTTTCATATCAATTTTGGGTGTATCCAAATTTTGTTCGGTGTCATACACGATCGTGTATGTGTATCGTTTTAATATTTGGTTTCGTTCGCATACATCGGTAGTTCACGTATGGTTCGATCGAACACTCACAAACCACACACAGGTCGGTGAACAACAATACTTTACACTCGTGAGTGACTAAAAATGAATACGTTCTTCGTTCGCGAACGGAAAAATCTGAAACACGCAAAAAAAAAATGACTAGAATTGTTTCAACGCGATGAATTTACGCCTAGAAAAATGAATTCATTTTCGTTTGTTGTTATGCAGTGCATTGATACGTAAATTAATACAAAACTAACTCAATAAAACTATGCCAACAAAAAGCAATCAGATTTTTCCGTTCGCGAACGAAGAACATATTCATTTTTAGTCACTCACGAGTGTAAAGTATTGTTGTTCACCGACCTGTGTGTGGTTTGTGTATGTTCGATCGCACCATACGTGAACTACCGATGTATGCGAACGAAACCAAATATTAAAACGATACACATACACGATCGTGTATGACACCGAACAAAATTTGGATACACACAAAATTGATATGAAAATAAAAATATGTGTTGGTTGCTATAAACTGTGTTTGTTTACATTTATGTACGGGATTTTTATTCAGTGTGTGTATTTTTCTGAACCCTGGTTTTAGGCCAAGTTGCTTTCTTTTGGTGAATATATGTTTCTGCCAATTCAAGCGTCGGTCCAGGTGAATGCAAAGATAATTTGCATCATTTGATTGAGGTAGAACTTTGTTGTTAAATCTAACTGGGGGGCTGGTGTTTTGCCTTAACGTGAATGAGGTTTGTATCGACTTGGTTGAATTTTCCCGTATTCTCCATTTCTTTAACCAAGCGTCTATTTTGTTTAGATTTGTCTGTAATAATTCCGATGCAATTGTATAGTTATCTTGCGTAGACAGTATCACGGTGTCATCAGCAAAAGTCGCAGTTGTTGCTGTACTTGAAATTGGAAGATCCGCTGTGAAAAGTATAGGTGTATAGAATAGGGCCAAGGACGCTGCCATGCGGTACACCAGATTTAATTGGAAATAGTTCTGTCAATTCTTCGTTGTATTTTATCCTGAAGTACCTGTTTTCTAGATATGACCGTAGTATTTCGTAAAGATTACATTTATTTAGATTAAGATTTATTTCAGTTTGTAGAGAAGGCCTGGGTGCCATACCTTATCAAAGGCTTCTTTTCTTTCAAGACATTGCTAATTGTATTGTAGACTCTATGAACTTGTTCAACCGTTGAGTGTGCTTTAGGAAAACCAAACTGATGATCAGATATCAGTTGCTTTTTCTTATGAAACTTTGGAGGTAATAGCTAGCAGACTAATAGGCCGGTATGAGCTTACTTGTTGTTTAGGTTTACCTGACTTTGGGATCACGATAATCTGTGCTACTTTCCATAAAAGAGGAACGTATCCTAGCCGTAGAGTAGCATTAAAAATTTGTGTAATATATTTTAAACCTATTTCGGGCAGTTCTTGAAGAATTTTACCTGTGATAAGGTCAAACCCAGGTGACTTTGACCTCACTTACCCAGAAACAGGAAATTCGCATTTCCATCTGTCCTGGTGACTCTAAAAACTCGAATATCTCTTTGTTATCATGCACTGTATCTTAAAAAGGTTCAAATACTTTGGAAAAGTGTTTGGCAAACGTGTAAGCATTTTGCTTGTCACTTCTAGCCCACTCGGCGTTATCCATTTTAATTGGTAGTATTGTCATTGTTGGTTGCTTAAGACTTTTGGTAGCTTTCCATAGAGAGTAGTCCGTTGCTTGTGTCGCCTATAAGTTTGACAAGTAAGTTTGAAAATCTTCGTTGCTTTTCTTTGACAGCATTTTTTGAGTTGTTTTGCTGCTATATTTAACTTTTGTTTATCTTGTGGGTATCTTGCCATATTTTCCGTAATTTTCGTTTTTTTAATATTTTTGTTTTTATATTTGAGTTCAATTTGGGTTGATCGGATTTGATGTGCTCATAAGGGGTTGAGTTCCATGCAGCTTTCTGAATAGCTTTGTTAAAGATTTCCACCGCCTCATCAATATCATTGTTGCATTTAAGTTTTACATCCAGGGGTAACGATTCGTATACAATCAGCTTGAATTTTAGTCAATCTGTACGTTTGTTGTGTAGTTTGGGTGAATTTTGTTTTGTTACCGCATTAGAGTTTGTAATGAGTATGATGGGGGAATGGTCGGACGAGAGATCAGTGCAGGACATAATTTTTAAATTATTTTTCGTAATGCCTTTTGTAAAAAAAAAGTATATGAGGTCAGGTATTTTATTTTTATCTGAAGGCCAGTACGTTGGCTCTTCAGTCATGACGTGGTTGAAGTTGTTTGCCTTAATTACTTTTGCTAGCTCCTTTCCTTTCGGGTTATATGTTCTTGATCCCCATACTTTGCTTTTGGCGTTGTAGTCGCCACCTGTAACAAACCTAGCACCTAGGGTTTGGAAGAAATGCTCGTATTGATCGTTTTTATAGAGAATTTTGGTGGACAATAGACTGATTAAATTGTTAAGGGACCGTTGTGGTCGTTAATGGTTACACTTGTAGCTTGAATGTGTGGCTTTACATACTTATCATGGATTTGATGTTTTATTTGGCTTTTAATGATGATAGCAGAGCCACCTCTCGCTGTACCAGCAGGATGATTTGTAGTGTATATGTTGTAATTTTTGAGACTAAGGAATGATTTTTCAGTGAGATGTGTCTCTGAGACTAGCATAATGTCTACGTGTTCATTCGCAATATAAGCTTTAACTTCACGAATGTGTTGCATTAGCCCATTGGCATTCCACGCTCCTATTTTTATTGACATAATTAATTAACAAATTTGGTTATTAGTGTCGTTAAGAGGTTTAGCATTGTGCTCATTTGCTCCATGAGACCTTTCATCATAATTTTCAGCTCGGCGATATCGCTATTATATTGGTGAGCATCCGCAGATGCTTTGACCGTTTGTTTGAATGTGTTGATTTCGGTTTTGACATTATTTTTTTTCAGCATTTGTGCATATGTGAAGTTTTCCTGAGATGCATTGTTTTGAGCAACTAGATTCATTTTGTGCAGTTGGTTTTTGTGTATTATGTAGGATATTTGTCCACTGTACATCCTTTATAATTAGCCGGATGATTTCCGTTGCAAAGTACACATTAAACATCCTGAGACCTCTCTATGCGCAGGCATGTTTGAGTGGAGTGAGTTCCGACGCATTTTACGCAGCGTGGTTCATGGTTGCAAAAACTTTTGGTATGCCCGTAGCGCTGGCATTTAATACATTGGAGTATCTCTCTTTTGCTTTTAAGTGGAATGCAATTTAAGTGTGTAGGAGTGTCCTAATTTCATAGACTTTTTTATTATTTTCATTAGGCTTGAGATTAACATAAAACATAGGAAGCGGTATTTTAGTAAAGCGATGCCTAATATTACAAATGTTGACTATCTAATGACCATGGTTCTCAATGTCTTGTTTAATTTCTAGGATAGGGATACTATAATGTATGCCTCGCAGGACTACGTTAAAACTTTTTTCTTGCTTCAATTAATATATGTGGAATTCGGTGTTGTTTTCACGTAATTCTTTTGTAATAATTTTGTATATTTCTTCTGACTGGTTTAATTTTGACTTCGCAATCTCTTAGCAATTTTAGCTCGTACTCGTTTGTTGCAATACTTTCTAGTAATATGCGTAATGGTTGGATATTACTTGTTGTTATTGCTGATGCCGTCAAATTATATGTTGACATAGGTGTATTGATTTTTGGACTTATGTGCACTTTTTGGGCCAATGTTCTATACCCATGTTGTACCACTGGGCTAATTATTGTGTACACCAACCATTCAGGTCGAAGCACAATAATTCAACCCACTTAATAGATAGTGTGGATTAGCTGTCAATGAATAACAGCTGATCTCTTCAGACAGTTTATTTTAGTTGACTAGCACAGAATCTACTGAGTGAAAACAAAATGGATGAAAATTTTCCGCTATTTTTACTTAATTGAGTTATTTAAGTTGAGTTCACAAGATTATTACGGTAAACCCCTGTTGGATCCAAAGGTGACTCGCAAAAACAATTCTAACACAGAATTTGGTTTCAAGCACCTTCTGTGTACAACGCGGAGCACTACCGGCCCGCAGCCTCCTCACCAGCTGAGCGGGGACACTCGCGATACTTTTTGTGAATGTTTTACGTAATTTTTACGGGCTCGATGGATGAGCTAATAGAAACATGTCTGTTCTCTCCAAATAACTGAATAGCTTGAGTTGTTTATTATGAAAAGATAAATATTGTTTACTTTTACACCAATCCTCTAGCTGCTGGGCGTACCGGAGAGATTTTCGGAGTATATGTCCCCTAAACCAATTCTGTTGTTCAGACGCCCACTTTACTTTTTTAAGAGTATTTTATATTAATAATTTTTGTCGAAGGAAGTATGTCGGTATTCCAAGCCATTTATCCTATATGAACAATTTTAAATAAATTTTTACCGAAAATCCTCTAAAACAGAGGTACGGAGAGTAGGTGGAGGGTTGCTGTGGAGAGAAAAAATGTTTATCTTTTCGTAATACACAACTTTGCCTCAAATGCCAAAGTTGTAGGACTTCAAAATAATATACTTATCTATCAATTATAAATACTATGATTTTTGCGAAAGAAATAAAATAAAGAAGAAGTAAAGCAAAAACATATTCCGTCGCAAGTGCACATTAGATGGTTTATTTTGCTAAAGTATTTCAAATCTTCATTGTGACAGCAGAATATGAAAATAGGGTGCTAAAAACCAATTAAAATTAAAAAAAATTTTTAATTTGCGAAAACTGGATGCGCTACTCCGAAAAGAGTGATTTTAAAGGATGTTTTACAATAGGTTTGGGATTTTGTATAGAAGAAGCTTTCAACTTGCATATAAAAGACTTTCAGATATATATACCTATGTAAAAAAAGCCGCTGAAGCGAATTGTCTACCCAGTTTTTTGATACAACTAAACCGAAAGCCGCCCCTAGCGCCTAAAGTGACCATTTGGCACTTTCTTTTACGAAATTTTAAATTCAACCGTTAGGATTTTCCAGATGGCGGTAATTCTTTTAAAATTAAAGTACGTAGAATTGTAGGTAATTTAATTTAGTTTATTTCAAATATTATTAAAATTTTTTCAAATTGAGTTATATTTGAACTAGTAAATTAACTTTTAGTCGAGTCTGTTTAGTCTGTCAATTACAGTATTATATGTACAGGTTTTCCACATACAACACTGCACTCGTAGAGCACGATTTCGCTCCAACACAATTTGTTAATAGCAGAAACCCCCATATAACATAATGCCACTATAGCACGATTTCCTTCCAACACGATTTGCGAATAGCTGAATCCCTCGTATAACATGATTAGTGAAAATAATTTAGAAATTCAAATCGCTTTTTGAATTTGTAAATAAGCTATTTACTACAACTCTAATTTTTATTTGTTATATTTATCAAATTCCAGTTCAGTCTGTGTTTTAGTTTCATTGTCATTTTTGCTTGTTAAATTCAAATTTTTTCTTTAAATGTTCCAATAAATTTTCTGTTAAGGGCTTTTTATTTTTTGTCCCGTATAATACGTTTTCGTATATAATACAGCAGATTTCTAAATTCTTGGAGCCTAACTCCGCTTTTTATACTGCTTCCTTATTCCGTATAACATGAATTCGCACAACACGATGCTTTTTTGGAACCTATCCTGTTATACGGGGGACACCTCAACAATTTTGACGCAAGCGATTAAGTATGGAAGTTAGTAGTTACTTCTTAATTGGAAAGTTTTATTAATTTAAGGCAATTTTTTCAACGTATGCCTTGTTTTTTGCAATTTTTTGGCGACATTTGTCAAAGGTGAACTTGATTGCACTCGGCATGGGTTCACTAAAAGTTAATTTACTAGTTCAAATATAACTCAATTTCAAAAATTTTTTTGTATTTTAAATAAACTAAATTAAATTACCTACAATTCTACGTACGTTTTAAAAAAATTACCGCTATGTGGAAAATCCTAACGGTTGAATTTAAAATTTCGTAAAAAAAAAGTGCCAAATGGTCACTTTTGGCGCTAGGGGTGAGTTTCGGTTTAATTGTATTAAAAAACTGTACGCCATTCGCTTTAGCGGCTTTTTTTAAATGGGTATAGATAATGGGTATGAAAATCTTTTATATGCAAGTTGAATGCTTTTTCCATACAAAACCCCAAACCTAATGTAAAACATCTTTTAAAATCACTATTTTCGGAGTAGCGCATCCAGTTTTCGCAAATTGAAATTTTTTTTCATTTTTATTAGTTTTTACACCCTATTTTCATATTCTGCTGTCACAATGAAGATCTGAAATACTTTAGCAAAGAAACCGTCTAATGTGCACGTGCGAGAGAAGTGACCCACATTTTATACTGATTCGCTCGCAACGGCTTATTAGAAGCATTTTACAATATTTTCCGAAAATTTTTTTTTTTTGCTTTTTTCGAATTGAACTAAAAAGGAATCAATTACTTTTTAGTATTCATTCCAACTAAATTGGAATTTGATTCCAAGAAAGTAATGGATAAATAATAAATTACTTTCTTTTCAATTACATTTTCCATTCCTTTAACCCTGGAAGTACATGCTTATTTTTTATACGTAAAGGTCACGCATAGTCGAAACGACTACGGCATTATACAAAGTGGTCATACACATGACCTATACATCAACAACTTTGAAAGTTGATAATTTTCCATTATTTGGTTAATTTAGTATATAGAAAAATAACAACGGACATTTTTTGTTAATAATATTTATTTATAAATTAAATTTTGACAACTTTAGTTCATTAGGCTTGTTTTACAAAACGCTGTATATTTAAGTACAAAAAACAGTAACTTAAGGCACATATAATTCATCAAATGAGTTTGCATTTTAAAAGTAATATACTGAACTAAAAAGGAACGAGTTTTCATGAGAATCAAGATTCATTATATGCAAGAGACACAAAGCTCTATTTTGTGCTTCTCACACAAGCTTTAATTACATTTTGAACAGGACGATTTTGTCATTCGTTGCTTAGAGGAGGGACAAATGGCACAGACCATTCTATTTTTTCAGAATTTATTTGTTCAGTATTCTCATCATCAGTCGGCATTACATTTTTAATATTATTTGCACCGACGTAGTCAAATTTGGTATTTGTAAGCCCATCAGTTAATTGGCTTTCGACAAAGGCAGATTTTTTTTAGAAAACAAATGCGATTTTGTTTTATTTAAAACATGTTGTGAGCGTAATTGACATAAAAAAGTCATATTTAATATTCCAAAATATTCAGTAATATTTTTGCATTCCCGAATCGGTCCTCGAACTTGATACACAATATTTTTCCCATGATTTTGCTTTTTGTACATACATTTTATGGTTGTTTTCTGTGCATAATGGATGTGATTAACGAAATTATTTTCGACTTTGTCTTTAATAATGATATACCTCTACATAGAGGTACATCGTTTTAATCTAAATCGGATGCCACCATTGACAAACTTGCCTCTTCCAAACTTTCATTTTGAACCTCCTCTGACCGGTTGGTGGTCTTTGTCACTCATCAACAAGAAATTTTTCAGTTTCCTGATCATTCAATTACTTTATTTTATTTATTATTTTTATTTATTATTTTTTTTTTATTTATTTATTTTATTATTTCAAAATCTAGCACAATAAGATACAAATCTTATTATAACAGCACTAGAACTCATGGTATACATTTTTTTTTAGCTTAATCTAAAACTTAAAATTTAAAATTGTCTATTTCAGTAAAATATTCATTCGGATTAAAGTGGTCCATGTAGATAAAAGATTGTGAAAAATTAAGATGCTCATTTCGCATTCCAACAACAAAATCTATAACATAAGAAACATCATCTCAAATTGCAAAAGTTACATAAAGGTCATGCTTCGTCGTTTCGACGACGCACATTTAAAAAATCTTACTTCATAATGTGTATTCGGTTGAACTTCTGCACACAGCAACAGCTTGCCCACGACTGGCGCTATATGAAAAACCAGCCCAATATGAAGAAAATTTAGAAAGAAAAACTGTAAAACGTAAACATGCGTCGTCGATTAGACGAAGCATGTCCTTCCAGGGATGTCCTACGTGGGAATTAATCTGTCAATTAATACATTAATTGACAGACGTAAATAAAAATTACAAATTTCCACGATAAGACAATTTTTTCAACTACTGCTTTTTTTCGTGCAATTTTTCGACGACATTTGTCAAAGGTGAACTTGATTGTACTCTACATGGGTTCACTAAAAGTTAACTTACTAGTTCAAATATAACTCGATGTGAAAAATTTTTGTATATTAAATAAACTAAATTAAATTACCTACAATCCTATGTATTTTAATTATAAAAAATTAACGCTATCTGGAAAACGGTTGAATTTAAAAATTTGTAAAAAAAAACGTGCCAAATGGTCACTTTAGGCTTTCGGTTTAGCTATATCGAAAAACTGGGTACGCGATTCACTTTAACAAATTTTTTTAAATGAGTATAGATATCTGAAAATCTTTTATATACAAGTTGAATACTTTTTCCATACAAAATCCCAAACCTATTGTAAAACATCCTTTAAAATCACGGTTTTCGGAGTAGCGCATCCAGTTTTCGCAAATTAAAATTTTTTTTTCATTTTAATTGGTTTTTAGCACCCTATTTTCATATTCCGCTGTCACAATTAAGATCTGAAATACTTTAGCAAAATGTATGGAGCAAATAAGCCATCTAATGTACATGCACGTGCATAATAAAAAAGAAATCATTCAAAGTATTGTACATTCATACTCCCATACAAAATCAAAACAAAATGTTTGCATATTTGTATACATATACTTATAGCCCAGTCGGTAGAGTAAAAAATGCACCAAAAGTTCATAAAAATTCTAAACAGAGATTTTTCTTCAGTAATTGTTAGTGGGGGTATGATAGATCAAAAACCACAAAAATCAGTCCTGGGTTTGCTGAGCGACCCCCCCAAAAATCCCCCCTTTGGTGAAAAAAGCCTTTTTTACTAATAACTGGTTAACAGTTGGAGATATCAAATAATACAAAAAAAAAAGCTTGAGTGATTTCCTAAAAAAAAGGTGTGAGTAATTTTTTTGTATATGTCATAGTTTTCGAAATATTCAATATTTAAGAAATTTAAAATTTAGTACTTTGGATGTACTGTGGATGCGCGTTTATTTGAATTTTTGCGTGCGGAGCCTATAGGAAAAATTTAATAACTCGAAAGCCAAACTAGCTAGGAAGAAAAATCAAAAAGGGGTTTGTCCTGGTGTTGTTAAGTTCGTGACGAAATGAAAAGCGATTTGGTTAATATAATTCAAGTAAGATTTAACAATAGGTAATAAAAATGTACAGTAAGCAACGATTTTTAATAAAATAATTCAAGTAACGATTGCAGTTAAATTTATGATGAGATAGAGGAGTTGATCGTCCTACTGATCAAACTCAAACTCTTGATGATACTTTCGTTAAGGTCACGAAGGATCGTTGCTGATATTCAGCTTACAAAAGAAAGAAGGGAAATTAATTCACAATAAAAAAGTTCAGAGAATTAAATTCAGTTTAGAAAATTGATATAGATTAACAAGATAAATTCAGTGGTGGTTTTGAATGCGATGTTTATTTAAACAGTAGGAAACCATTAATTTTATTGTACAATAATAGATTATATTAGAAATAAATAAAATAAATATTATATTGTAATCATCTAAGACGGGTTTGAGCATTTTGAGCAATCATTTTTTTCAAATACTTTTCTAGCAACAGGTAGTAAACTAATGTGCCGATATGACGTGACTTCTTCAGCAGGTTTTCCTGGTTTTTGAATAAGGATTACCAGCGCAGCTTTTCATTCTGGTGATATATACCCGATCCCTATAATAGCATTGAAAGGTTGTATCAGGAATTTAAAGCCTATTTTTGTTAGTTCTTGTAGTATGCGCCCTGTTTAACATCTTTTTATCAGAGGGATAATGGGTTAAGTCGACTATAACTAGGCTTGCCATAACTTTCCGGTCCAATTCCTGACACTGGTCAAAATTTCAAATTATCTTTTAAAACTCAAATACAAACATTATGCCATTAGAAATTCATGATGTTTACTGGTATTGCAAGAGGTTCAAAGCTTGTAAGTTTTTAGAAAGTCAGCAAAATTTGTATGAAAAGTAAAATTATGGTCGAAAATTCTAATTGATATCCATCGAGAATACTAAACATTATCCGATTTAAAAAACTATTTTTGTATTGTGTTTGTATTTGTAAGGAGGCATAACGGAGCTGTGAAATTTGAAAAAAATATTGGCTAAAAAATTTTAAAAAATCTGAATTTATGGTCGAAATTTCAGGAAATGTTGTTTCTAATTCTTCATCTAGATGAAAGAAACTTAACTACGCTGTTACTTTTTGATTTAACGCCATTCTTGGCTATTTATCGTGCCCCAAAAATGTTCTCTTATTCTATAGCTTTTGTGAGGCAATGAAGTTTTTCCATTACCATCTCCATTAATCAATGCAAATGGCAATGCTGAGTTCAAATCCATTGGAATGAATTAGTACGAAAATAAATTCATTACATTTATTGATTAATTACAAATTCATTGCAAGGGATTTGAACTGATTACTTAGTACCATTTCCATTTCAGTAATGAAATGTACAATTTTAATAACAATAGCCCTATTCACGATGCAAGACCGTTTACACCATATCGTGAATAGGGCTAATGTGTGTTAATAATTCCTAATTTTTTTAAAAGATGTCACTAAGAATAAGGAGTTCACAATCTTAACTTGTTCTATTGCTATGACAGCAGCCTTCAAAATTATATAGTTGTTGTTCAACTTAGCATTATATTTTTTCGTATGCTAAACATGTCGAGTTTTGAGCCAAATAAAGGGTATTTTCGGAACTTCCCAGAATTAGCTACCTAACATCAAATTTTTCAATATCGAGTTTTTGGTGGATTATGATAAGTCGTGCTCACTTTCATCTGTACCGAAAAGTTTGAAGATATACACCGAAAATTTACGATCTCTTCCTTCAGCTCAAATTACAAATTCTGGAAGCAGTACTCCAAATATCAAAATAATTTTTGCTTTTCCTGTAAAACTTGGAAAATGGGTGTTAGGGCTTTAGCAAATTAAGGTAGCGATACATGAAGTCGATGAAATACGTTAAAGTAAAAAGTGTTGCAAGAAAGGGGAAATTTCATCATTATTTTTTGAATGCCTGACAAAATATGATGCCGGACAAAAGTTCTGACAAGATGTCTAATGTCTGACTGTCAGGCCCAAAGCCTAACTTAATGTTTATTTCAAAATACCCTCTAAATCGTAAAAAGCTGCTTTAATTTGTTTACTTTTAACGCCATCTATCACGAAATCCTATAATCAAATACTAATTAATTTTCATTTGGGTCACTCAGTATTTTCCTAGTTCTTAAACCAAATGTTAATTTTCACATTAGTAAAAATGGTGCAAAGCAATTTGGTACATCTACCACAGTAGTGCTAAGCAATTTAATGGACCTACTTCAGTAGTGCCAGCGAAATCAAAAAGTATTTTTGATGTTCTTAGTTTTGACGTAGAATCCATCTTTCGGTAAGATAGGTATGTGAAATAGTGGATGAATTTTTATAGACTTTAACAGATCGATTCTGTACGTTACCGCAAAAGGTAAATATTGTTACCGAAACACGTTACCGGGCTTGACAATCGGTATTTTCGCAACGCGGTAAAGCTGCTAGCAGTTGTGAACCCAGTGCTGTTGTTTTGTTGTGTCGTGGAAACATTTTGCTATATTTTCATAGCAAATGCAAAAAACAAACAAATGTGTACAAATTGATATACCTATACGCCAAATCAATTCTAAGGCGACGTTATGTAAAATTTTCACATCTAATAAAATTTCAAATCGACAGGAAGAAATACTTAAAGCGCGGGAAAAAAGATGCAATTACAGCTGCGTATATGCGAGCATATCGTGCCTGATGCATTGAGTAAAAGCAAAATAACGCAATTACAACATATCAGCCCTATTCACGACTTGGTGCAAATGCAAAATATTTCTGCTATCACAACAACAAATGCGATATGGAATAAAAATGATGCAAGACCATTTGCAATTTATTGTGAATCGGGGTATTATATATATAAAAGGTAATGATATCTAATAAATTTTTAAGTTTATAAAAGAATTGTTTTAATTTGAATTATTTATTAGATTATACATCAAATACCTATATATGGCTATACATATGTGAGCTTATGTATATGGTATTCAGTTGGCTTAACTGTTTAGACATCAAATATCTTGCGTGCCTTGCACGCATCCATTGTTTTTATTTCACTTATCAATATTAATGTAATATTTAAATTTGTTCTTAAATAACTACATTTGTATTTAATAATAATATAAACATTAAAATAATAAAACAAGAAATAAATACAAAAATTTCTTGTTTAGGTGTTATTGTATCAGCGATATATGAAATTTAACATGTGCAAAAGAATTAACATTGCACCTCATGTTAAAATAAGAAGAAGAGTTTTGTGTTCTTGTTGTTTACCCGAATAAATCATTACAGCGATTTTGAAATTAACATTTTGAAAAAATTTAACATGCACCTCATATGAGGTGCATGTTAAAATCGTATGGCCACTGCAGAGACGTCGATAGATTCGATAGAAACAACCAGTCCGGACTGCGTTGCGTTAACCCGAACGAACAAGATGGGATGAAGATGGGATTGAGATCGTCAAAAACAGCTACAGATTTGGCTTATATTACTAATTTAAGTGAGATAAAATAGATTTTTTAATAATATAAAGAGGAGTACAAAAATCTACTAATATATAGAGGTTATTAAAATCATAGCACATACAGCGAACAGGATCAAAAAGTGCTTAATTTGTTTTGCATATGCTTAACTTGATAGGTATGAAGTTTCTGGAAACGCGATTAGGAACATTTATGCTTATTTCATTTAATAGAATTGGAGAAACGTTCAATCCATTCAATAATTTGAACGTAATACATACGTTCAACATGACTCTTCTACTTTCAAGTGAAGGCAATTCAATTAATTATAAGCGATCTTTGTAAGGAGGAAGATTTGTCAAGGGGTCCCAGTTCAAACTACGTAAAGCAAACAAAAGAAACTGTTTTTGAACAGATTTTAACTTATCAATGTAACATTTGTATTGCGGACACCAAACATTTGAAGCATATTCCAAGATAGGTCGAACTAGTGAAATAAACAAAGTTTTAGTTATATAAGGCTCATTGAATTCCTTAGACCACCTCTTTATAAAACCAAGAACTCCTTTTGCCTTGTTTATAAAAGTTTTTATACGCAAATTAAAACGAAGTTTTGGGTCCATAGTTACTCCAAGATCAATACAAATAAACACCCTAGTCCCTAGGACTTAGTACCAATACTGTAGTTTGGCGTCAATGGTTCCCTTCGCGAAAAAACCATAAACTTACATTTGTCAAGATTTAAGGTCATCAGGTTTAGAGAACACCAGCTAGAAAGAGAAGTTAAGTCACACTGTATTAAATCTTGAATTGCCGGTGAATAATGTGTAATGAAAAACTTAACATCATCCGCAAACATCAAAATCTTAGATTATCGAAAATGGAAGATCATTATGAAAAGTAAAAAGAGAATAGGTCCTAGATGGCTAACTTGGGGAACTCCAGAGATAACTTCAATATTCTGAGAAATTGCGTCCATGAAAAGAACCTTTTGTCTTCGATTGCATAAATAGGATTTGATCCAGTCAATAAGGGCTTGTGGAAATCCAGTTCGGTCAAGTTTATTAATTAAAAGTTCATGATTTACTTTGTCAAAAGCTTTACTAAAGTCAGTGTAAATTACGTTCGTTTGAAGCCCGTTATTAAGTCCGTTAGTTACAGTAGATTTAAAGAAATAGGCGATTTCTCTTCTGTTGAAGAATCAATAAACGATTCAAAAAGATGCACTTTTGGTTCTGACTCTCCGCGGCTAATGCTGTATAGCTCGATGTCATTACTCCTAACAATTTAATTTTTTGATTTAATACACCGCCTTGAAGATATTCGTAAAACGGAAAGCACAAGAATTTTTCTTAATATATGTTATACGAAATTTTCGAAGATTTTTGTTGCTCGCTTTAGCAAAAGGAAAACTTGCTTTAAACTTGATTGTTGCACTGGCACTAATCCAGCAATTGGATAAATCAGATTATTTCAAATCTAATCCCATTTTTAAAATAAACATTTGAATTTAGCAACAATTTTATTTTTTTTACCTTTTTTGACATTTAAAAGTAATGGTAATTGGGTTTGTTTAAGTTTTCTTTCTTTTATAGGAATTATCAAATTAAAAATTAATTTTGATGGTCAAAACCGATCGTAGTGAACTCCGACCACTATTTATTTATAACTTCTTTACTTCCTTCTTTATTATTTAAAAAAAATTTAAAGTAGCATTAATATTTTTGCTGACGACGTACGTGTTTTTTGTTGCTCTACATAATCGAGTTTTTTAAAGTAATATTTATTCTTGAATTGACATAAATATTTTCATAGCACACGCTCCATAGTGAATCAGTCACTTCATCTGTTATTTTACTTGAAATTGCGCCAAAGAACATCGTTCATACTTAGTACCTGTTGCCTAGCTCTCAGTCACGAAAATTACCAAAATTACTATTCTCTTCACTTACCTAGTGCCTGTTACCTGACTCTTAATCACGAATATTCTCCTCAAACTATAAATAAACGCTAAAAAGTGATTAAATAAATAAAAAATACTGTTTTATCCAAAATTGTGTCCAGTCGCAAAATGGCTACACGCATGACGAAACAGGCGCTTATTAACGTGCTCAATGCAGCGGGAAAAGAATTCCCAGCTACAGCAACTGCCATCCAGCTGAGGAAGCTGTACGACTGTGTCGCATACGATCCCGAGGAAGATGATGATAGGCGATAAGGCACCCAACACACACCTACTGCAGGGTACTGACTCACTCACTGAATTAAAGGATCGGGTGCTCCGTTACCAAACTAAATATTTCTCACCGACCCTTAACGTTACCGCTGGACGCATCAACAAGATTGCCGAAAAAAGCTGTAGCTCAGGCTGATCCGTTATGTTAGAATTGTTGTGTACAAAATGTCCCCATCCATTGAGAGAGAATGGATCTTGTTTCGATGTTGGAAAATAGGGCATGACTATAAATCATGTCCAAATCCTCGTAAGATTCTGACGATAGTTGCCGCTGCTACACCAGAAAATCGATTCGTTGCCAGGGTAGGAGTTCAAGCTGCCGCAATACAGAATGCCGATTCCGACGATCCATCAGAACAGCTAAGTGCCTTAAATATGGTAGGTATTGTCTTTGGGGCTGTTTAATTTGAGAGAGCAAGGTTTAAGGAGTTGATTGTAAGCGTATTTTCACTGACGGCTCCACAACAGAATTCGGTTCGGGTTCTAGGGTCTTCATTGAAAATGATGGAGTGCACCTTCACTTCTCTCTTGGGTTGTATACTTCTGTTTTTCAAGCAGAAATTTTTGCAATAATCAAGGCAATGGACCATGTTATTTATAATGGTTGGAGAGAAAGGAGTATCTGTGTATTTAGTGACAATCAGGCTGCGCTTAAATCCTTGCTTAATCCTCTAACCACATCTAAACTGGTTATGCATTGTAAATCCAGGCTTGATTATGTTGGAAAACACAATAGCCTGCTGTTGATATGGGTTCCTGGACACTCAGGAATTTCAGGAAATGAATCTGCTGACCTTCTGGCCAGAAAGGGTTCGGAAACTGATTTCCTGGGCCCAGAGCCTGTACTCTCTTTGTCGTCTACAACCATCAAGGCCACCATTAATGAGTGGGTCGACTTGACCCACAATCGTAATTGGGAGGGCCTGAGGGGCTTTAGACAGACAAAGACCATGTTACCTGTTATCTCGAATCGTCTAACAGACTTTCTGTTATCACTTAACAGAAAGACCTGCAGGCAGCTGATGGGATTCTATACAGGTCATTTCTCTTGTGCTAAACATTTGCATATGATTGGCCTAGGAGCTAGTGCCTTCTGCGCTTCCTATGTTTTCGAGGAAGAATGTGAAGAGACGACGGACCACTTTCTTAGTGTCTGCCCCGCTTTCTGCCAGATCAGAGTAAGCATATTTGGCACTGGAGTGTTGGGAGACGAACGCCTGAGCTCTTTAACACCGCAGGATCTGCTAAGATTTATTAATAAATCTGGTAGATTTAAAGAATAGCAAAAAGGAACATGGGATATAGTTCAATGGACGTAAAACTTGTCTGAGTGCTGTTTTATTTCCCTTTCAGGGGCAAGTGAAGTAAATAAATATTTTTGTTTTGCCTGATGAAGAAATGGTCGGCCCGCTTATCATCGAAAGGAATTTTTTATATTCTTTTTCCATTCATTTAAAAAAAATAAACCACTGGAAGTATTAAAAAAAACGATTTATTGAGTATTGTTAAGAATACTTGCGCTCTTAGGCGAGACAACTTACGGTTGGTTCTCAGTAGCTTTGTTCTTTTAAAAGAATGCCGCATGCCAAATTCTGAATGTAAATATAAATTGGTTAAAAGTATCCCGGACGGGTCGATTGGGACAATTGGTGTTTCTGATTTTGTTAATGACAAAAACATGCCGGACATTTAAAGTATTGAAATTACACCTGACGAAGAAATTTTAGACATAAATAGACGATATATTAATTGCCACTGCCGATATTGACGATAACAAAGATCTATCACGTGCCGTATTACGACGAATTACTGGGGTTAACCTAAAACTTTATTTACGAAAGTGTAAGTTTTGTCATGAGGAAATAGAATATTTAGGCATATTTAAGTGAATCACATATTGCTGCAATACTGGTACCAGTAAACCAGAAAGAGTTGCATTCGTGTTTAGGGCTCTTTTTATATTTCCGACGATTTGTGCCGTTATTTTCTAGGATTCGCTAAACCATTACAGAATCTATTGAAGAAAAATACGAATTATGACTTCAGTCCGATTAGGGAGACTGAATTGCATTGTGACGCTAGTAGTATAGGGTTTGCAGCTGTTTTACTCTAACGCCAGGACGACGGAAAGTTCCATCCAATTTCATATTTTTTCGAAAACTACTTCCGCTGCCAAAGCTAAATATCATAGCTTCAAGTTAGAAACGTTAGCGATAATCTATACCCTGAGGAGGTTTAGGGTATACCTGGAAGGTATTGGTTTTATTTATTTATTTATTAATCTGTCGAAACAATTTCTATCAGATTACTTAAAGTTATAAAAATATAAACTTAAAACTAAAGCAGTAACTTATAACAATTAATTAAACAAAATTGAAACCTCTACTACAATAAATTCATTAAATTTTACTTAAAAACGTCTCTTGTCACACTGAGGTCGATTACATTGCAAATTTATTAAATTTAACACACGACTTGTGAACAGTCGTGTGATCACCGATTGTAATTCACTGACGATGACGTTAGAAAGGAAGCAAATAAATCCACGAATAGCCAGATGGGCTTTAGAGCTCGAGAATTATAATTATAGAATACAACATCGAAGTGGTTCGGCCATGGGACATGTAGATGCTCTAAGTAGATGTCAAATTACCGCAATTATGGGTACAGAGGAAGTAGACTTTAAGATTCAAATTGCTCAGGGACGTGACGCACAGTGGTTTGAAAAATGATTCTAGCGCTACAACATTTTTTGTGTGATCAAATGGCTTTTTTCAGACCTTAGTAATCAAGAAAAAAAAAATGGAATCACATACTCGAGTTTTGGAGTGAAAGAATTAAAAAAAAATAGTTAAAAACTAAAAAATGTTGCGGAATATATTGACTTATATCGGGAATTGTAAATAATATTGGCAATTTCACAATTAATTTGAATAAATCGTAGTACGATTTCCTTATTTTGACTTTTTTATATTTGTTTATAGTGGAATGCCGTTATTTTAATATTTAGCCTACGCGACAACAGTAACTTGACTGTAAATTTCACGGACGGACGCCGACGGATATAAAACCTAATTTACCTCTTTAAGTTAGGAATAAGTTAATATTAGAACTTAAAACTTCGTAAACACTTTTTAAAAGCTTATGTAAAGATTGCTTTCTTCATTTTTTAAAACCAAAAATAACGAGTTTTTCAAAAAGCTGCCACATACTTACCAAATGTTGAAATAATCCAAACCCGCAACAAAATACTTTAAAAATGTGCCAGTATTCACCAAAAACCGATACCACCACTTTTCGCAAAGGAATTCTGAAGAAAAAACGAAAAATCAAATACCGGAATATATACGTCCTCGCGTCACCTTGCTATTCAGCCCAAACGAAAACCAACTTTATCGTTGCTTGACAACGTGTCTTGACCGTTTTGACAAACATTAATTGAAAATAGGGGATTAAACTATTTTAAATTAAGAAATTGTAGTAGAATTGTAATGAAATTTTTTGATTTATGTCGTGCTAGAATAATTTTTTAGACCACTGTGTGATGTGACGATAAGACATTTGATAGCTCGTATGGACAATGAGAATGTGAAAGATTTTGAATTAGCTGACGGCCTTGTGCATAGGAAGAAGGTTGATGGACGAAGGGCACTATAAGTGTCCACTGAAATAGAAGATAATGTAATAAGATTAATACATGAGAAAATTGGTCAGCAGGCTGTTGATAAATGTTATACTAAGGCCTGTATTATTGGTTTGCTGGGATGGGCCAAAAAATAGAAATATTCATCCGAAACTGTCTCAAATGCATTATGTATGCCATGCCAGTCCGTGCAAGTAAGAGGAATTTATATAGCATTTCAAAAGAACATCTGCCGTTTGACACATGTGGACCATTTCGGACACCTGCCGTCTTTATCCTCCAAAAGGAGACATATTCTTGACGCTTTTACGAAATCTGTAAAGTTATACCCGACTAATTCGACAAGTACGCGTAAGGTCAATGCCGCATTAAAAAAAATATTTTTGTTATTATAGCCGGCCGAGACGAATTGTGTCTGATAGGGGCACCTGTCTCACTTCTTTGGAATTCGAAAACTTCTTGCTTAAACGCAATATAGTCCATGTTAAAGTGGCGACTGCTTCTCCACAAGCGAATGGTCAGGTAGAAAGGGTCAATAGAATTACTAAGACAATGTTAGGTAAATTGAGTGAACCGTTAACCCATTCTTCCGACTGGGTTAGTAAATTGCCGGAAGTAGATTATGCCATAAATAAGTCGGTGCATATTATGACGAAGGAAACGCCGAGCGTTCTTCTATTCGGCGTTAAACAGCGCGGACAAATGGTGGATGAATTCACCGAATACTTAGGGAACAAATGTCTCCTTGCGACGCCACGTGATTTGAATAAATCGCGTTCAGACGCGGTGGAAGCTATTGCCAAGTCGCAAGCGTATAGTCTGAATTATTTTTTGAGACATAGTACAGAAGCCAAACAGTATGTGGTTATTCGGAATCTCGAGAAGATTTGGTAGCATTGGCTACAACGATTTTGATATATATATGAAATAAGGAAATCACAATAATTAGTGCAGCTCAAAAAATATAATCAGGGGATTACATTAGGGAAAAGATTTAGCGCTTTTTTAAAAAGCAAATACGCGTTTTATTCTTTATTTGTGCGGATTTTGAAAAACAAAAGTTGGCCACACTGATTATATTTTTTTTTTGTACTTAAATCTGCCTTGCTTTGTAAAACAAGCCTAATGAACTAAAGCTGTGAAAATTTAATTTATAAATAAGTAAATTAACCAAATAATGGAAAACAATCACTTTGAATAATGACGTCGTCGTTTCGACGAAGCATGGCCTTTACGTATAAAAAATAAGAATGTACTTCCAGGGTTAAGAATGAATCCAATAAATATATATACCCAGCGGTTTTTCAGACAAGTGCTTGCAAGTGCATCATTTCAACCGGATATTGCAAAGCAACCATGCGAACAACAAATTTAGTCTTCTATTGAGTAATAAAAACGAGTATCGTTCAGCGAGACGCTACTAAATATTGACTGAGCGAGAAACGAAGCGAGTTAGTTTTCACGCAACAGCGAAGTAAAGCGGTTGTGAAATTTCACGAAAAGTGTGAGTGTTTTATTTTTTTTTTTTTTTTTTTAAATAATTAAAAATATAATTATATATGTATATTTTGGTTTAGAACAAACAAAAAAGCAAAAGAATAAAATAAAATGACGCAGCAATAAAAAATTATGAATGCATGAATCGATACTCGATATTTTTTCTCTCTCCTCTCTTTCTCAATCAAGCGCTTGTTTAGCGCTATTCTAGCGCTTCCATTTACCGCTGGGTATAGACCAGAGATGGCCACACTAATACCACTATAATATGTGTATGTAGTAGTGCTTTCACTTAGAGAAATATTTGGTGAGTAATTTTTTCTCTCCTCAATCCTAATAAATTCATATTCAAAATGGATTGCGCTATAATGTCTTTCTAGAAATTGTATATAAGAAATGAAAAATAAATGTAAACACAGAGAGTGAGAGAGGCAAGTGCTGAAAAATGGATTGAGGTGTATTCTGTTTTTGTTTCGTTGTACGGATTGGAAAGTTTTACAATTTGTGCTACCGTGCAAGGGCATATACTAGATTTAGGGAATCACCCTAATGTTTTAATGGCTTGTAGCAAGTTAAACACACAGTTCAATGAATACCCAGTGTGAGAAAGGTAATTTTATCAGTTTTCATATAGATGCCTAATAAATAACAATTAAAATAAATAAATATTGCTTATCTCGCCCTCCCCTATCACCTCTCGTATAGTCATTTTCTAAATTTTGGAAAACTAATTATGTAGGTATAACAATTTATGAGCTGTGCAAAAATATTAATAACAACAATTCTTTCATTTTCAAGTCATTGTGTTATAAATAAATTTTATTTTTAGCATCCCGATTTTGCATAACTTGCTTCCAAAGTCTTCTCTCAAGTTATACTGGAATGGAAAAATATGTAAGTAAATAAAAAATATGATGTTAAAATGCTATTATATCACTTTCAATAATATGTTAATTCGGATTTATGTAGGGCTGGCCAATCCGGTATAAAATGGACAACACAGTACGTCAAAAAACATTCGTACCGCAACAAACCGGATTCCATACGTTTTTAAGGCATAACGTCCAACCAAAACTGTCGCTGATTTATGAACACCAACGAGTACAACGCCTTAAAGAAAAGTTAACTGCACGAAATAGATTCAGGAGATATCCTTATCGTGGTATATCAACTAATACAGGAGATCAGAAGAGGTAAATAATACTGAAACATTTCGATTCCTATATTACCATAACACATAAGTATTTAATAAAAGTATCTGAATACGTTATAAAATAACTCACAGGCAAAGTTATGAAACTGTGACAGCCGGTATGTTCACGTAACAGTGTTGTCATATTTTCTTGGCAAACACTGTAATAAATAAAAAAAGTGTGACTTATTAAAATGAAAAAAAAAAAAAACAACAAGAAGTTTCTCAGTCACTTGCCCATCATTCTACTGCACATACAAAAAAGAATAGTTCCAATGGTGCAAAACTTCCCTTACTTCGCATGTCTGGGAGATGCCACGCCTTCTTTGATGGGGTAGACATTTTAAATCCTATCCAGCGATGCCAACTTGCGGGGAATTCCCCCGATTTGCGGGGAATTTTACTGGGTGCGGGGAATGAACTGTTTTTTGCGGGGAATTTGAAGTCGTTCAGCATTTAGTCATAAAAGTATGTAGAATATTTTTTGCCAAATTTTATGTAATGTAATATTTTGGATCTTAAAACCTTAGTGTTTTTTTAAGTGGGCCCTGCGATTTATTAGTTGGGAGAAATTGATTTTTAAACAAGAGTGCTATTTGAAAACATCTTGTGCTTGCGCCGAGTGTCAGTCAGGCCAAAACAGTGCGCTTCAACTTTCCTTTCGACCGTTTAGAAAGCTATGTCCAGCACCTGCTGATTAATAACTCTAAATCCTTGCTGACTAATCTGCAAACTTACAAATTACGATCAGCCATCATTAAGAAGATGAAATATATTTTTTATGTTAAAAACCGATAGTCAAAACTTTGAACCCGTTTTTCTCAAAATAAAGTTTTTGCCATTTTTTGTTCGAGTCAAAAGAGAGCCCATGTCTTCCCTTTTGAGAACTTTAATATCCCAAAGTGGGCTGAGGTTTGTTTATCTAACAAAATGAACATCTAGTAACTCGAAACACCCCATTTCGTTCAAATTTGGAGTGACAACTACTACTCAATAGGATTAAACTTTGTGCACGCTGGAGCCGGATCCATTTTGAGAGTGAGTTCCCTTGAAGTGAAATCTCCCATGTGGCAAATGAATTTCGAAGTCAGAATGTATATTTCTATTAATTTACCAGTCCCAGCGTATCGCGCTGTTATAATATAAAATTATATCGATTTGGTGAATTCTATCGAAAATCGGGGAATTTCTCGAGGGCTATCGGGGAGAAAGAAAAAATGAGTTGGCATCCCTGATCCTATCACTCCAGACAAACCTAATGCAATCGTGGTGCCAAATTTGAAAAAAAAATGGTTCACCATTTAGGCATGATACGAACGTACAAATTTTGCATTATAGTTATTAAATAAATAAATCAGTTCTTTTAAAATTAAGTTAATTAAATAAATATGTAGAAGAATGGCTCTTTGCTATTCTTTTAATAAATTTTAACAATTTCTAACATAGCGATCCCGCAGCCAATATGTTCACGTGCTCGTTCTAGAGTGAATCCAGTCTCCAATCCCCAGCACCATCTATGTGTCATATTACATCAGCTGCGATTCCGCTCAAGTGTGACCACCCATTCCTCTGTTACGTTCATCTTTTTTTACTTATTCCGGCGGTATTATTTGATATTATTCGTCTTCATATGCAAATTTTGTGCGAGTAAATGGAATAGCCAATGGATGTGTGATGTATAATAATACAAAAAAATTCTAACTTTCGAATACATCGGACGTGTCTTTTTTGAGCTCTTTACTTTGCTTTGTCTTACATAGTTTTAACGTGTGTTTTGCGTAACGTAATTTATTTAAAAAGTGTCTGTATTGGATTCTACATCTATCCAGCTAAGTGTTATAATTTTTGTTTCTTCAATTATTGTATTTGGGCATTATTTATAATTTTTATTTTGTATCTGTGCATATTTTGTGTTTCATTCATATATATATTTACTTCACTTTTTAAGTGAGAACCGAATTTTGTTATTTTACTCAAAATTCATTTCTCTTTTATATTGATATTTACCGCTTTAGCTATTTTGTTTGCTCTCAGCTATTTTCAGTACTTTTTAAACTGTAACCAATCCTTATTATTTAATCTACTACAATTACAGTGGGTGCTATTTATATCGTCCTATTTGAGTAATTTTTATTTTTGCTTACATTTAAATTTTTTTTTTTTTTTTACTTTAAACTTAAAATTTTGACTTTAACTCTTTAACTTTTGACTTTTATTATAAATCTTTTAATTTTTGATCTGACCAAAAAAAAAAAACATTAAATTCTATTATGATCTGCACATATCCTAATTGCACGCGAGCAAGTGCTTCCAAACACGGCAAAACAGGTGGCGAACAGTCTGTGACTGATTTTGTAGTAGAGGTAGATGTGGACGAGGTCTCAACTCCATCTTCGGCGTCTGCTCCTGCGATTGTCGTCACTTACTCTTCATCGACCGTTCTAAATACTCCGGTTTCAAATATCCTAAATGCTGATACTTCAACTACTAGCAATTCAAAACTTTCACCTACACCTTCCCCTCCACCTAAAGAAGGTTTTTCTAAGAAATGTAATAAGCTAGTTGTTATTTAGCCTAGCAAGTCCTTATTCGTGTTTCGTTTTGCTGCTGACACAACTGAAGAAGATGTATTAGACTATTTAACATCCGAGACTAATCTTAAACGCGATGATATAACTATTTTTAAATTTAACTTTAATTATAAAAGATATTCTTCTTCCTTTAAAATTACTTTTGTGAAAGAGTTTGTTTCTCGTGAGGGTACTAGAATACCTAAAACTGCAGCACTACCTAAACCTTCAAATATCAAAAAAACTAAATAAACGCACCCATTGCAGTATTCTATATCAAAATGTTCGAGGTCTTAACACCAAGCTAAGAGATTTGTTCTTAGGTAGCTTTGACCTCGAATATGATATTGTTGTCTTTACTGAAACATGGCTAAGACCTTCCGTATTTAATACTGAAGTTTTTTGTAAAGACAGAAATTCCATCATTGATAATACTCAGTGTGGCCAACTCAGCGCTTTCCCGCTGATTTTAGTGCTTTTTGAAAAATAAAACGCGGAGAAAAGTGATTTAGCGCTCTGCACGTTTTTTCAATTTAAAATATCTTTGAAAAATAGAAGAAATTTTCATTGACTGAAGTATCAGATGTGTGCCTGTATTAGTGAAAAAGTTTAAATGTATTGAGTTTTCTCGCACTTTTATAAGGAAAAAAATTTAACGCTTTTTTTAAGAAAATACGCGTTTTATTTTTCATTTTAGCGGATTTTAAAAACAAAAGTTGGCCACACTGATAATACTGCAATGGGAGGAGGCCTTTTAATTGCTGTTAGCAGCTTGTTGCTATTCCGAGGAAATGGTGCTTCCAACTTCTAAAAACATTGAATTTTGTTGTGTTAAGGTAAAATATCAATCCTTATATTTTTACATAACGTGTTCTTATGTTCCTCCGAACTCTTCTTCAGAAGTATACCTGACCCATGTTTCAGCAATTCGTGAAATTTGTTCTATGCTGAAACCAACTGATAAAATAATCGTTGCGGGAGATTTCAATTTACCTGATGTCATTTGGAATAGCTGCCCCGTTGAACCTCTTATACGACTGCCTACTTGCAATAATTATAATAGCATTGATATAATAAACTCCATAACTAATGAAGGCCTTTTCCAACTAAACTCATTGCAAATGCCAATAATAAATTACTTGATCTGATTTTCGTCGAGGATTATTCAAATTTGACTGTATCGCGTTCATTACTATTGGTCCAGCCAGAAGATCCTCATCATCCTACAATTAACATGGCTTTTTCTGTTCCAACCGAGTGACTTGAAAGGAAAAACCACATTTCTTTAGATTATAATTTTAAAAAACTGACTATACAAAACTGAAAAATTACCTATCTAAAATAGATTGGAAGTCAATGCTCACGCGTGACTCTCAAGCTACTGTTTCCTCACTTAATAATGCGGTTGAACAATTCAATAATTATCTTTATGAGAGCTTTAGTCTTTCTGTCCCAAATGTAATTTAAATTTCCTAATTGGTTTAATAATGATTACAAAAGGTACAAGAAATTAAACAATCTGACTGATTTTTCTAAATATACTAATCTCCGCTACAGGTATCAACTGGAGTGCAAAGCTTGTTATAATGGATACTTAAATAAAGTTAAAGATTCGCTGAAACAGGACCCCCAATCCTTTCCGGATTTCCGTCGAGGATGTCTTTTAATGAATGTGAATCAGATAATGAACAAACGATTTGCAATCTTATCACTGATTTTTTTATGTCAACATATTCAAAAATACCCTATCAAAGGGATCATTATCTATATTCTTTGTGTCCAGTTGATATTTCTTTCCCATCTGTTGATGAAACAGTTATTTTGGACTATATGAGAAATCTTAAAACATGTGCAAACTCAGGCCCTGATAACATTCCAGAATGTATTTTGAAAGAATGTTGCCAAGAACTTATGGTACCCATCTCTCTTCTATTTAACCATTATTTAAAATGTGGCCATTTCCCCGACGATTGGAAGATCTCATACATTATTCCGCTATACAAGTCTGGAAGTAAATCTTTAATTAATAACTACCGTTGCAAAGCAAAACTCAGTGCCATTCCAAAACTTTTTTAAACAAATTATTTGCGCGCAAATCAGTTTTAATCTTTATAGATCTATTTCACCTTTTCAACATTAGTTTTTACCCAGCAAATCGGCAACTACTAACCTTGTAGAGTTCACTTTAAAAGTGTTTCAAGGCTTTGCCAATGGATTACAAACTGATGTTGTATACACTGACTTTAGTAAGGCTTTTGACGTAGTAAATCATAATTTGATTGGTCTTCTTCCGCCACGTTTATTTAAATGGATTTCTTCTTACCTTGCAAATCGAACATAGAGTGTTTTGTTCAAAGACTATAAATCTAATAGCTTTCTTGTTACTTCGGGCGTCCCTCAGGGGAGCCACCTTGGTCTTACTCTTTATTAACGATTTATCTAATATTTTTAAGCACTGTAAAATTTTAATGTACGCTGACGAATATTGATGACACTAAGTTACTTCAAAATGACTTAAATCAACTGTATAGTTGGTGTAGCTTAAACTTAATTAAGCTGAATTTAAATAAATGTAAGCAAATGTCTTTTTCGCGTAAGCCTCCTTTTTTATTTAACTATAATATTGATAATTATAAGCTTGAAATTGTTACCAGCATTTGTGGATCTTGGTGTTACTATGGATCCTATAGGATTGTTTATTGCACACATTAACAAAATTATTAATAAGGCTTCTAGTGTACTCGGTTTCATTAAACGCTGGGCGAAAGAATTTGATGACCCTTATGTTACCAAACTATTATTTGTTTCGTTAATACACCTAATATTAGAGTATGCCTCAATAGTTTGGTGTCCATATAATAAGTGCCATGAAGATGCCTTAGAATAGGTCCAAAAACAATTTCTACTTTTCTGCTTACGTGGTTTACCTTGGAACCCGAATTTAAACCTTCCATCGTTTGAAACTAATTGCATTACCGTCTTTAAAAACGTGTAGAATTATGTTAAATTCAACATTCATTCTTAAACTTTTTCAGGGCAATATAAATAGCACTTATCTTTTAAGCAAGTTAAATATCAATAAACCTTTTTTTGTGCTTACTTGTACTTTTCGTTAAATTTTGTCTCTTTCATACGTTTGCATGTGCATAGCATGGTTGGGCCTTGGTAAAGTAGATCTCAGCTTAAGCAAAGAACAAAAATAGAAGCAAACTACCCTTAACACATCTTAGAACTCATAAAAGAAGAACGTAAACTCCGCCGGAAGTGGCAAGTAACTAGAGCATCAATCGATAAAAAAATTTTAAACAATAAAGTCCAAAAACTGCGAAACGAAATAAAGAAAATGAAGAATGAATTAGTTAACCATTACCTTAAAAATATTTTTAATGAAAAAAGTACAGACTATTCACTATGGAAAGCCGCCAAAAAATTAAGAGGGCTAATAGATCATGTTCCACCGTTAAAAACATATATAAAAATAGGCAAAAACGAATGCTGACAAGGCAAACGAGATAGAAAACAACTTCAATTCAAAAAATCACCTGGGTTCGACCTAATCACAGACAAAATCTTGAAAAATTGCCTCGTATATGCATTATCAAATCACAGGTATTTTTAATGCTTGTCTACAACAAACGTTCATTCCTAGCTTCTGGAAGGTATCGGAGGTGATCATGATTTTGAAACCTGGGAAACCAGCCACCGATGCTTCATCTTATAGATCAATATCTCTACTACCTGTGATTTCAAAGGTGTTAGAGAAGTTAATCTTGAATCGACTCAGTCCAATAATACAACGAGATAATTTAATATCATCTCACCAATTTTGCTTATGTTCCAAACATTCAACGATTGAACAAGTGCACCGATTAACACACATAATTGAAAAAGGTATGTTCTGCTGTATTTTTAGACGTTGCGCAGGCATTTGACAAGGTGTAGCATAAGGGTTGATTCAAAAGCTCAACCAATTTACCGAACTACTTGAGTCATACCTAACGCTCGTATCTTTTATCCGACCAAAAACTGTATTTTTCTACCAAAAATTTAAAAAAAAAACTGTAAATCGATTTGAAAAAAACTGTATATTTCGCGGTATAAATTTTTTTCAATGAAAATTAACCAGGAAATCAATTTATCCATCATCTAAATCGTCTTCGTTCTCCATTTTTATATCTCCTGTTGTAGTTGTATTGAATTTGTGCGTTAAAGAAATTTGACGAAGCGATTCTGGTTTTGCTATAAAGTATTTATAGAAATCAATGCATGGATATTTCAAGTTACATTTGACGATAAGAACCGCCTTCAATGTTTCCACTTCTTTCAAAGGTATTCTTGCAACGAGTTGCCCTTGTTCTCTGACACGTTTTGCATTGCGATTGATAAATTTGAATTTCGTAGTGTTCAAAAATTTTATATTTTTTTCTTAGTATAAACGCGGTATTTTGGTAAAAAAAGGCGGTATGCGGTTTTGGAGTTGAAAAGGCGGTATACTACCGCGAAAAACTGTATAGATACGAGCGTTAGTCATACCTGGTACAACGATATTTTCGAGTCAAACAAACTGATGCTTACTCTAATTTGGAGGAAATCAATGCTGGCGTTCCACAGGGACCCGGTTTTATATGTGCTTTTTACACGAGACTTTCCAGAGCCAATAAATAGCATCATATCTACTTTTGCAGATGATACTGCAGTGTTTGTACTAGATAAATTCGCAGAATAAGCGTCGCAGAAACTGCAGTGCGCAATAGATGAAGTTGTCAGCTGGACCAAAATATGGAGGATAAAACTTAACAACTCGAAATCCGTGCACATTGGCTTCACAAATAAGGCAATACAGCACTACCATATCTACATAGATGGTACTCAAATACCACACTCAAACACAGCTAAATACCTCGGCATGCCGTTAGATGCAAAATTAAGATGGAAAGAACACACATGGAAAGAACAAAAGATGAAAATTTACTTTAAGATAAAAAAAAATGGATTGGCTCATTGGTAGGAGATCAGTGGCATATTTCACCAACTTATAAATATGTGAATTGTAAGGAAATTCTCACAAAACTGTAAAAAAATCGTTAAATGTGGTTTCACCAATTCCTATAATTGTGAATTCGGACTTGTAAATCACAAGTACTTGTAGTGACAAATTTTTCAATATTTGTTTCACCAAACAGGATTTGTAGTTGTAATTTACAAGTAACAAATTTGTAGAAATGTTACTATTTTGTAGTTTTTTGTTTCACCAAACAGAAGACTAATCACAAATTTTTAACATTTATAAGAATTTCTTACAAAAAAAAAATTGCCTGTAAAATGGCAACAATTGCTTATTTTTCGCTTTTTGTCATACTTTCAGCAGTCTGTTTTTATATTTACAGTTTTTAATCAGCATCTAATTAGCAGATTAATTTAAAAAAATATTTAAAATTAATAAATATGTCTACCAAATTTTAAAATGATTTTATTTTTTTTATGTATATATAAAAAAAGAGTTTTAAAAATAATTAATTTGAAAATTTTTAGGTAGAAATACATCTTAATCAAAGAAGCCGCGAAAATTTTAATTTGTCCGCTCATTGGTAAATTTTATCATACATCAGTATTACAAATTTGTAAAAAATTGGTTATTTACAAGTCATACAAAAATTTCGTGAAACGTCATTTTTTTACCCTTGTAATCTACAAGTGCTCTCTTACAATTTTTGTTGCCTCTTATTGTAATTCACAAGCACAAATTTGTAATTGTAAATTGTATTTGGTGAAATAGGGCACAGTTCTGTCGACTTACGACAAATGCCTTTTATACACATCAATAATTAAGCCAACATGAAATTACAGCATACAATTAGGGGGATGCGCTAAACAGAGCTCAATAGAGTTAATACAGCGTCAACAAAACAAGGCGTTAAGGTGTATAGTGAATGCTTCTTTGTACGTGAGAAACAGAGACATCCATAAGGATTTCGGAAAAAAACCACCGAGCTGATAAAAATGCCGCGTCAAGAAAGTATCTTCGCTTTCAGCTGGGCAATTTAACGTGTGCATGTCATAGGACGGGGTTAATAGCCAGCTATTGCATTACTATTCACCAGCCATTTCGCTGGTGCAATAAAACCAGCTACTTCGTTTCAGGGGGAGATTTTTGCTATTGAGAAAGCAGCACGGCTTCTACATGACAGTACGATTCGGTCTACGAATATCACTATATTTACTGACAGTCAGGCTGCAATGAAAGTAATAGAATCCAAAATCATTAAATCAGAGATTGTAAAGTAATGTCGTGCTTCACTGATGGCCACACCCACAAGGTCACTCTCTGCTGTATTTCTGGACATAGCAGGGATATCGCAGGGAACCAAATAGCAGATGAAATGGCCAGAAAGGACTCTGAAATGGATATAAATGGGGCGAATACCTCTGTACTATCTCCGATGTGTGAACTATCTAAGAGAATAAACGAGTACACCATCACGGTGACGCTAGGACTAACCTAAATGACTGAAGTTTCACGGGCCCTACGGCTAAGGTTAGATAGGAAGAAATCAAATGTCCTCTTAGGGTACAACAAATCTGCAGTACGTCTGCTCACAGGAGTCATAACTTGACATTGTGCTATTGCACCAATGCTCCAACGGTGACGTATTCCGACAAACGGACTGTGCAGAAGTTGTCTCGATGAAGAAAAGACAGAATCGATTCTTCACTGTCTATGTCAATGTCCTAGGCTGCAGGGCTTTTTCAATAGTTTAACAGAGATAACGAAAGTGGAACTTTCATTCATTCGGAGAATCAAATGGTTCAATATAGATATTACCTGCAGTGCTGAGGGTGTGGAAAGTGCGGGTATATATGTGGCAATCGCCAAATAATTTAAGTAAATTTATTTGCTATTTTTAAATGCATCAAATAATTATTATGCATTTTTATAAATTTAGTACTTTTCGTACTTTGTTTTAAGTTTGATTTAGAAATTCGTCCTATCACTAGTTTATATTCGAATTATTATTGTAAAAAAAGATGAACAAAATGAAATGAAAAATAAAAATCAATCATTCTTTGCTGTTAAACGAATGCGCTTCGTTTTTTTATTTTCGCACGACGTAGGGAGCGGAATCGTAAGAAAAAAGTACCGCTCGACCAACCGACATTGGTGACCCCGACGTGATCTGGGTCGTCCGCTTCCAGACACTTAATCAAAGAAGTCTCAGCGATTCCACGTCACACGTCAATTCGTGTGCATTTTGTATACGAAAAAAATGTGCATACGTGATAAAAGTATCGCTTTGCTTTCATATTTGTTCCGCGTGCACTCGTGTTTTAATTCAATGCTAATTACGGGACCACACCACTGCCATGAGCAAATGTCTTTAGCGCACCGATATCATCACTATGTTTTGCAGCGATAGTTTCTCTGTAGGCATTACCAGGTGGTCACAATAGTGACCAGTAACTAAACAAGGCACAACGCCACGGCACGAAAAAAACGTTTGCACTACGCAATGCGCATCTGTACTTTCGTTATTACAGTTAGTTTGGCAGCAGCTAAACCCATCGTCATCGCCGCATGCCTAATGGACTGCTACTGCTTTTTACTCAACACCAAAACGCAACGCCATTTTTTAACACCACGACTGGCTAATGGGCCACCACCATTTTCTTCACATCAGCAAAAACGTTCATATGCAGCGTCAAATATGTTCTGCTAACCCAACCTCACCACATCAATACCCTTAAAAGCTTTTTGAGAGCGCAACCAACCAACGGCGCAGTACCGTCCAACCGGCTCGACTACGTAGACGTCCACGCAGTCGGCAACGCTGTCATCACCACAGTCAAGACTGGTAGTATCACCGAACATTCGAGAATGCAGTCCATGCGGTCGCCAATCACACCAAAGTCAACAACGAATCAAGCAAGCGAAATCGATTTGTAGCACCCTCCAGCGACGCTTGCCTTAACAACAGCAACGTTGGAGTCAACCAACTTTTCGTAAACTACAATCGACAACACAATAAAACTCGAAGTGCCGTGCATCACTCGCATTGAGTCGATTTACTTACAGTTGAGTTGGTTTACTTACAGAATACCAACACATCACGGAGATGAAATCGAAGAAAAAACCCGTACCAACAATTATTTACCACACCATCGATACGATCCAGTCACCGCGCGCACACGAAAGCTTGATCCCGAAAAGCTGGCCGCTGCTAAAGACAAGTTCGAGTTCAATTGTCTTCACATGGTTAGGAAGACAGGTAGTAGTTGGCGACCATGCGAAGGCTACCGCTCGCTAAATAAATGAGATTGCATCGCTATACTTGCCACTGGAAAAGACGAGTGGATCGATAATTTAGGTCTTACGACATACAACATAAACGCATATGATGTTTGGCACGTCGACTCGATTGCCAGACGACTTTTTCGCCCCTCACTAAGATGTGGGACCGAGCTCCGTTTCCTTCGACAAACTTATATACTTCTTATTTATATTTGTTTGTTACATTTATCAGTTGTTCGTGACCAACTGAATATAAATATTGTTTTATCAATGTTATTGTCATTTGTATATTTTACATGTTGTTTTGATCATTGTTATCATTGTTTGTCTATTGTTTCTTTTCTACTTAAATAAAATATTTATTGTTTGCTTGTTCTTTTGATCAATGCATTTTTCCTACAGATAAAATGTTGTTTTGATCAATGTTTATTAAATGTATTTTTCCTACAGATGAAATGTTGTTTTGGTCAAAGTGACCAATTTATTGGAATATTATCTTTTCCTTTGTTTATTCTTATTGAATGTAATGCCTCTGGCATAACTCACACGCCTTCCAAACCCAACCTAACCTAGCATTGGCAGTCGAATAATTTCGCTAGTACCATATGTAGGTTCCGCCACTTTTCTAGTACCACCGTGTGGCGCTTCCATCGTTCCGATTTGTTTTTTTTTTTTTGTTAAGTTGGTACATCTGTTGTTGATATTAACATTTGCAGTTACGTAGCCAAGAGTACATCTATCTCTGTGTGTGTTGGCGATTTTTTACAATTTTATTAAATTGTATTGTATTAAATTTTGAGTAAAAAACGGATTTAATGGTGCGCGAACGTTGGAAATGTTGGAAAAGTGTTTCGCCAACGATTCTCTTAAGAAAATGGTCGTTTACTAGTGGCACGAACAGTTCAAAAGTGGTCGTGAATCAATCGAAGATGTTGAACGCAGTGGCAGACCATCGACATCGAAAACCGATCGAAAAAAATTTTGATCAATAACCGCAAATTAACCATCAGAGAGTGTTATTTGGGCGTTTGCGTGAAGCTATTCGCCGAAAGAGACCAGACTTGTGGATAGAAATCTCGTGGATTTTGCACCATGATAACGCACCGTCGCACAGTGCCATCATTATTCGTAATTTTTTGACGAAAATGCAACAAATGCCGTCCAACAGCCACCGAATTCACCTGATTTGGCTCCCTGTGACTTCTTTCTGTTCAATCCGGTTAAAAATCCATTACGAGCAAAGCGTTTCAGCAGCCGAGAGGAAGTAATGGACAAATCGCAGGAAGCACTGATGGAGATACCGAAAACCGAATATAAAAAATGTTTCGAGGATTGGATCAAGCGCTGGCATTAATGTGTTGCAGTCGATGGGGATTGCTTTGAAGGAGACAATATAGATTTAGATGAATAAACTTGTTTTTTTAATTTTCTGAATAAATTCCTGGAACTTTTTGATCAAGGTGGTATATCGCTAGTGCACACAAATCAACTACTTCGCTGGTACTGGCTGACTATCAACTTCACTAGAGCTAATGGGCCCATAAAATGTAAAGTAATATTGAGTATAGCCTTATATTGAGTCTTTAATTAAAACAAAATTCTTCAAGTAAATAAACACAGAAGTTCAACAAAAAAAAAAAAAAAATTTAAAAAAATTAATTCAATTCTTAAACAATTCGTAATCAGCAACATGGAAAACTCTAAATACGCAATTTTGTGATGATTGTGTAAAGGCTCAATTATGCATAACTAACGGAACGTAACGTAACGTTGTCAACTGTCACATAAATATCTGTGATATGGGCAGTGAGTGTAATAGCGTTTTCTTTTCTTGACAAAATGTTGCACTGTTATTAGAAGGAAGAAAGCCGCAGTGGAAAACAATAACACATCCGGAGCTGAAAGGCAAAAAATAGATTTTGAAGAAGAACTCGACCAGATTTGTAAGCTCGATGATTCAGTTGAGCCAGAAATTTAAATGAGCAGCCAGTGGACTGTGCATAAAGTTTTGAACAAAGAATATGGTGCGAAGGTCGAAAAAAAGAAAGTGAAATCCGTACAAGAAACATTGCTAGAGATAGCGGAAAGAAAAGAAGAAGCTTGAGAGAAACGGCATAGTGAAAAGATGGAATCAGTGAATAAAATCCACAGCTTGCTGACAAAAGTGTTGGAGGAGAAGAATAATTAATCCTTGTTTTCGGAACGAAATCATTTATGTACATAAGTTTATAAGTTACTATGAAACGGAAAGTCTGAATTTAATACGTATTTATTTTATTTTTGTTCTTATAAAAACTGGAAATGGAATTTAAATTAGTTTGTTAAACCATAAAAACTGTTTTTGATTTCGTTTCTCTTGATTTGCCCCAACTGTGTTAGTAAGTGTTCCCTTCTATCGCCTCCCTCAATAGGCGTGCTTTCAGTTTCATCATAAACTGATTCCATATCGCACAAATCGTTCCTTTCAATACAAATGTGAAGAGTGCAACAGCTTATAATGAATTTTGTCATCGTTACGACATCATGAAAGTCTAAACGCGTTAACTGGCGGAACCGCGATTTGAGTACTCCAAATGTGTTTTCAATTTTTACTCGCGTTTGGCAAAATTTGGTGTTGTATAATTTTTCTGCCTCGCTTAAATTGCCATAGTCCCGAAATGGCGTTAGCAAATACTCACGAAGAGGATACGCAGCATCACCTAATAAATAATATTTTTGTGCGCATAAGCTCGGTAGTTTTTTACCGATGAAGGATAATTTCAGCACTCTCGAATCATGTATCTTGTATCCCTGTGTACACGTCCAAAAACCGAAGTTTTGCATCGCATATTCCTTGCATCGTGAGAGATACACAATCGTGCCTGTTCGTATAAGTAGAGCGTATTTTATGTTTGGGCTTTCTAGCTGAAATAAAACTACCATCAATACAACCCAAGACATTCGGAAATCCAGCTATCTGGAAAATTTGTAAAAAAAAAAAATGTATGTTAAAATATGTTGAGCAGGTAATAGTTAATTGCTATACCTTTTCGAATTTTTTGGCAATGGCTTCTTTTGGTTCGTCTCCTTCCGGAAATTTGATTGCTTCCGGCGCTATGTCTTCCACAAAGAAGTTCAGAACTTTATTGAATGTTAAGTGTATACTCGACAACGTCATGTTGAAAAGGCTCCCAACTTCTCTAAATGTGGTTTTGTTAGCAGTAAACCTAAATGAAATGGGTGCAATAATTTAAAGTTGTGTATTCTATTTCATACGTATTTAGCTACCATAAAAAAGATAAAATATGTGTTTCTGCTGTAGATTTCAATCTGCCTCCCTTGTAGGTCCTCTCAACGTACCACGCGCTTGACGAATATCGTGCCAAGAGATACTCCGCGCTATCTCGACTAATACGAAAGTTTTTCTTGAACTGTAAAATAAATAAATTCATTTGATTTCATTTTCCGAGTAGAAAATTCCATATTTACCTGCGTTTCACTGTAAAAATTCACAACGTTCTCCACGAAGTTCTGAACTCGAGGCTGAAAGTTTCTTTTTAGCAGCACCGAGGATAATTCATCTTCAGATGACGAAGATGAATCCAGCAAGTCCTCTATAATTTCATTTGCTGCAAGCAGTACACTTTTTTGGTTTTGCATCGTTGAATTTTGTCAAAATAAATATTCGCCACGAAAAATTGCAAAAACTTGAGCAATAACAAACTGCCAGAAACAGCTGATTTATAAGGCAGCATTCTCACACCGACATTGAATAGAGTGCAAAAGTGTTACATTTTTTCCCCACTCAGAGTGTAACATTTTTTAGAAAAGAACACAATATCCTCTGAAAATGCTGCCTGTTTTTTAGAAAAGAACACGAAATTTTGACAGCCCTCGCATGGGGTAAAAAAAATGCAACATTTTGCGAGAAAAGAAAACGCTATAAGTGATTACCGATAAAGTAACGCAACGTAGAGTTCTATCTTCTATAGATTTTTACGTTCCGTTACTCTACGGTGTGTTACTTATGCATAATTGAGCCCTAAATTGTTTTGCCAAGTATCGAACAAATCGCCCCACTTTATAGAATAGTCCCAATATATCTGTGGTAAAATAGCCTAACTCGACTTAAGATGGAAAATATTTAATCATATATTTCTGATTATAAATATTAAACTGATGCGAATTTTTAAATATTTTTTCAAGTTATTTATCGTTTTAAGAATGGCCTTTGATTTGGGCATAGAGTCTTTGAAACAGTGCTATAGTTTTTTAACCCTGGAAGTACATGCATATTTTTTATACGTAAAGGTCATGCTTTGTCGAAACGACGACAGCATTATTCAAAGTGGTCATACACATGATCTATAAAACTATGACTTTAAAAGTTGATTGTTTCCCATTATTTGTCTAATTTATCATATAAAAAAAACAATGGACATTTTTTTAATAACATTTATTCATAAATTAAATGTTTACCAAAACTTAAGAAAAACTATAAAACTTAAATATGCGTCGTCGTTTCGACGAAGCATGTCCTTCCAGGGTTTACATTTCTATCTAAAGTTATTAAACTCGGCGGACAAGAAACTAAACTTAAACTGATATTATTTTTTACCGCAGATATACTTAAATTCGATTTTTCAATATTTCACGTTTTTTCATACTATATTAATTAAAACTAGTCGGTGAGGCCCCAATAACTGGGGCTTTTTTTTTTTTGCTCAAGAAATCTCTTTATGAAAAAACAAATATCAA
Source organism: Toxonevra muliebris (assembly GCA_963691655.1). NCBI lineage: Eukaryota > Metazoa > Arthropoda > Insecta > Diptera > Pallopteridae > Toxonevra > Toxonevra muliebris. The sequence continues at coordinate 47,265,174 of OY829328.1, read as the reverse complement.
AAGAGAACTAAACTACTCGTTGGTGTTTGTTTTGTTATTTGTGTATGCAGATAATTCGTTAGATTATTCTGAGAAATGCCGTTACTCATGTCTTCTGTCTCTCTCTCTCATTTGTTATTTACTTAAGCTTAAGCAATGATTATTACAACGATGAATGCAATGCTTTGTTCAATGAGTGAATTTTAAAGAACTTCCTACGATAATTTGGAATTTGTTAAACCGATTTTAAATCTGATAATTTTTGGCTAACCTACTCGTTAAGCTCTTTAATTTGATATATAATATGGTATTGTAGCACTTCTGGATATTCTGGAATAAAATTGTAGTTACACTAATAAATGTATAGATTATATATACACATATTTGAATATATTTTTAATTTCAGTATTTGTATTTTTAAACTTTTAAATATTTTCTTATGTAATTATTGTAATTAAAAATAATAAAAATCTGTTAGAAGATCAGAATCTGATCTATCATTGTATGAACCTGGAGGCTACAGTTTATCGTCAGAAAAAAAACTTTTAACTTCTTTGTCTAATAACATGTTCCCATTGAGCCGAAATTGCGTAGTTTCTTGTTGTAAAATGCCGGCCACTAATATAATTATTCCTAATATTGAATAATTTTGAATACGAAGAGAATCAAAATGATAAACGGAATATTTAACAACGAAATAAAAGTGTATAGGAGAAAGCGTCAATTGTTATTTTTTCACTTCAACCGCAGTCACTATGCAGCCTTGCCGCACCTTCTTCGCCATTTATTCATATGTATGACCGTTTCCGTTTGCCCTACGCAGCTCCTCTATCTTTTCTGCCCATACTTGGGCTATGAGCTCCTTTTCCCGTGCACTACACAAATAACTTTTTTAATATTTTCGTTTTTCCACATTAATCAAGTTGTAAGCAAAGCAAAATATAAATGTCAAAGCAAATTCATTTCAATATTCATTTCAGTGAACACATTCAGGGTTGCATTAGATTTTTGCGTGGTTTTGAATGCGGTTTCGTTGATACCACCTCATTTTCGTGGTTTCGCTTTACATATTTTTATATGCCGAAATTGAATATTTCAACCCAGTTTCCGCCTAAACCACGGAAATGGTCGAAAACACGCAATTTCGGCTGTGGGAACATAGTATAATACAATATTTAATTTAAATGAGCTGGAAGTAGATTTAGACAATGGTGATTGTAGTATCCATATTGAGTCAGCACTGTGGCCAACTTCTTTCTCAAAATCCGCTAAAATGAAGAATAAAACGCGTATTTTCTTGAATAAAATGCGTATTTTCTTGAAAAAACCGCTAAATTTTTTCCTTATAAAAGTGCGAGAAAACTCAATACATATAAACTTTTTCACTAACGCACGCACACATTTGCTAATAAAATTTCTTCGATTTTTCGAAGATAACACATATTCTCAACTTACAGCAGTTTACTTGCACGTGTAAACGCGGGGTAACTACAAAGCAGATGATTTTCAACGTTGTTTTAAAGGTATTTTTTTGGTTGGTGTCCATTGTTGAATTGTAATGTTGTTAAATGAATCAAAAAATACAATGTTTCGATAAAAAATTTGGTTAGGATTATTCAGGAAATGGATTATTCAGCGAAGCATTTAGTGTCTTTTAAATTGAAAAAAAAAACGCGCTGAGCGCTAAATCATTTTTTTCTGCTTTTTAATTTTTAAAAAGCACTAAATTTAGCGGGAAAAGCGTTGAGCTGGCCACACTGTAGGTCAGTGTGATACTGGTAACGAGCGAGTGCAGTCGTATTATACTATGCACTACAATGATATAAAGGGATCTGAGGAAACCAGGAGTGCATGCAGCAAGACCTCCATTTTTGTGCTGTTTCAAATGCGTATTACCGAAAAACATATGTATTAACATCGTATCCACAAACCGTAGCACGCATAATCACGCTAAATCTTCCTCTGGGCAAGCGTTCGGAACGTATAGAGCGTTGATGAAATGCGCCTGGTGAGGCGAAAGTGGGGAGCGTTGACTACGATGTGTGATTTGCGCCTGGTAGGGCGAGCGTGCACAGTGTAGCTTGATGTGTCGCGGGCGTCCGGGCTTAAAAGTCACGATTTCGGGAGGGGCGTCAACCGGATGAACCGATCCAAGGCATCTCTACTCGTTCCGTCGTGTGCTCACTAGTCAGATAGTGTCAAATGGCGATTGGCTGGATACACCGCTTCGAAACGTCACTTTTCGCTCCGCCTGATGTTCACTTTCAGTTCGTTAGCGTTCGGTTGGTCACGAGTGCGAAAGGGGCGACGGCCGGATGAACCGATCCAAGACGTCCTTACTCGTTCCGTTATGTGCTCACCAGTCAGGTAGCGTCAAAGGGCGAGTGGCTGGGTACACCGCTCTACTGCGTCACTTGTTGCTTCCGCCTGATGCCCATTTTCAGTCCGATTTGCGAAAAAATATATATGTCGTAAGCTACTTGTCTTTACTATTCTTATTATATGTTGTTTACTGCCGCTGGTTGTTCTGTGACAACTGTCTTCCTTTACTGCTCGATTACCACTCACTGGGTTTTGTGTGTGCCTCTTTTATGCGTGTGATTCTTCTTCTTCCTGGCTTCGCTTTCGATTTCCAGTTGCTACTGGAATTGTGGTGTTGTTGCTTTGTTGTCACGCACTTATTGGCTCGATCGCGTGATATGCTTGTTTGTGAAATTTTCAAATTATTGTCACAGCAGGCTGTATTGTTTTCTCACTCCTCTGCTTGTCTGCTTACATAGCATGATAATTCCGTTACCAAGAATGATATAATAGCTGCGTTTTATTCGCCACTTGCTTCTAGTTACGTTTAACTAGCAGCGATAATTATATGTGAAACAACAACAAAGAGTCAGCTATAACACGTATAATTATAGCTGTTATGTATACTTAACGAATAGTTTAGCTACATCAAATTCTATTGTGAACTGCCAATAGTGAAAGAAGAGGAAAATTGAAATCATCGTTAAATATTCTTATAAAGGGTAAGAACCAGGGATGCCAACTAATTTTTTCTTTCTCCCCGATAGTTCTCCAGAAATTCCCCGATTTTCGATTAAATTCCCCGCATCGGTATAATTTCATATTTTGAAAGCGCGACACGCACTTTCCATTTAAACATTTTACAAAAACGAAAAATACCTTAAAATTGATCTCGGTAAGTGTTAATTTAGGGCGATCCTGAACTTTCTCGGTCCAAAACTTAACAACATTTTTTAAGGACTCGTTGATAAATAGAAATGTACTTTCTGAACCTGGAATTCTTTTGACACATGGGAGATTTCATTTCAAGGGAACCGACCCTTTCTGTACGGTTGAAAGGAAAGCCGAAGCACCGCGCGACTGTTTTGCCCTGACGGACACTGACGGCACTATAGTCATCTATATCTACGAAATCACTCCGAGTTTCTCTTTGAAATTTTTACGAAATACTTTCGAAATATAATTCTTTGAAATAGCACATTTTTTTAAAAATGGATTTCTCCAAACCAATAAAGTACCCACTTAAGAAAAGATGAAGATTTCAAGACCCAAAATATGAAATAAGGCATAAGTAAAACGTTTTACATGACATTAAATTTGACAAAAAAAAAGCTTAACGACTTCAAATTCCCCGCAAAAAACAGATCATTCCCCGATTCCCCGCTCTAAGTCAAATTCCCCGCAAATCGGGGAATTCCCCGCAAGTTGGCATCGCAGGTAAGAACTAAAAACAATGCCACGATTAGCTGCTGAACAGTTTCATTGTGAATAACAATAAAACGAAGAAGAGATTTAACAACTTGGTCGTTTTATTCGCACAAGTTAAAGTAGCTGGCGAATAAAACACACCTAATATAAGATTGGGCATTGCGCAGGTTCGCCATATTTTTTGGCTACGTCATACCAGACCTTTGTATATATTATTGCTTTGTTTACATTGAGACCATTTTTATAATTTAGCGCAACTGCAAATATATTCCTCATACAAGATATCGTGTGAAATCTTAGGATTTTTCATGACTCTAAAGTTTTGCGGATAGCACCATCTGAAGCACGGCAGAGTGCACCACAATACATTTTTGTGGTGAAATCAAATAACTACGTCGGCAATATTGTATATTAAAGTGCACCGTAAGAAAAAAAATAAATCTTATACCACAATTTTTGCAATTATTTATTACTAATTTATTGGAAGAAATTATTGGAACAATAAATTTCACAATTTATTACATTTGTCAAAGAAAAAACAATCGAATTTATATGAAAACGTCAGATGGAAATGTAAACTAATATCTGCCAACACACTGTAGCCAATCAGATCACAGCTTGGGGTCTGATGTGACGCATATGCGCAGAAAATTCTACTTTTGAGCAGACTAGTGAGCAATTTTGTATTCCATCATCCTTGTTCCGTTACTTGTGTGTGCGCTGCTGGCAGCATGAGACGTAGTGTTGAAGCCGCTGACTAGCATATAACATAACATTTACGTATTTGCCCTGAATACCCTTATTCAATATAATCGATAATTATTTTATTATCTCTCTTGAATTAACTGCTCCTTTTTTTCTTTTTGTCTGTACAGCAAGTTCTACTTGCTTCCTAACATCAGAACACATTGAGTACCGTTTTTTAGTTCTGTAATGTTTAATTTCGGTACAATTACTTTTTGTATTTAATGTAACAAAATAAATTTGAATTTGAAGACGATTTATTTTACAATTATTTTAATTTAATTTAACGCAAACTTTAAAAAAGATCCAGCCACACGTAAAACAGAAGCTTATTATCAAGCGCGCCTAGAATCGTTGCGTTGGAGTCGCTGCGAGTAGAATTCCGTGCAAACCACCAACGTTTGATGAGACGCACCACGGAAGCAGAAGTTAAGAAAGAGTACATCGATAAAGATTCATCTACTGTCTTCGAGGAAATGCTTATTCACGCAGTTTCATTAATCCGCGAAAGGCGCAACACTGCTTTTCCAACGTAGGTCACATTGCCTCCTCAACCTTCTAACCCTGCTCCAGCGACAAATGCAACAATACAAAAGCCTCTGCCAGAAGTAAATCTGCCAATTTTCAATGAAAATTATGTCGATTGGCCCACATTCAAAGAAATATTTTTGACACGAATACATAATTGTGAACGACTCACTGATTTCCAAAGCTTCCATTATTTAAAAGGTGCGCTGTCTGATGAGGCAGCGCTAGACATCCAACATTTGAGTTTTATAGGCGAAAATTATCAAACAGCATGGAACATGCTTGTAAGCACTTACGATAATAAGCGAATATTATTTTCGCATTACATGGATGTATTTGATCAGCAGCCAGCAGTTGCTCGTGATGACGCATGCCCTTTGAAACGTTTTACGCAAACATGTAAGTCTTGCGTAAATTCCATTTAAAAATTAGAAGTAAATATCGATGAGCAAAACCAAATTATCGTGCATTATATGCTAAAAAAATTATCCAGCACTATTCGCAATGAATGGGATCGTACGCTGCGCGCACAAAAGGATATACTTGTCTTAGCTGATCTCCTTAAAAGCTGATCCTATTGCAAGCAAAAGGGAAGCCAGAGTATATCATGTCGTATTATGCTGTATTATTTGTCCAATTTGTACCAAAGCGGACAATTTTTAATCAGCTTAAATTTACATGAAAGGAAGGTTGCTGCCGAAAGGCATAAGCTTTGTTTCAACTGCTTAAGACGCAATCATCGATCAACAAATTGCAGCAGTCATAGGTACTGTTTAATGTGTGGTGGAAGACATCACACACTCATACATGCAGAAAGCATTGAAAAACCGGTTAATTCAACGTCTATGCATGTTGCTATTGTATAGCAACACGAGCCCACATACTATGCACTGCAGTGGCTAGTTCCGACGTGTTATTACCAACAGCTATCGTGACCATCGAGACATCTGAAGGCCGAAGGCTACCTTTTCGAGCCTTTCTCGATCAGGGATCTCAAGCATCTTTCGTAACTCAGCGCGCTGCTCAACTATTATGCTTACCTCGGCAGAGAGCATCAATCAATATTACAGGCTTGGGCGAAACCAAGGTTGCAGCATGTCGTTTTTGCGTGTTTTTAAACATTGGTTCACGTCATGACAATACCGTTAACTATCAGGTTCTCGCATATGTTTTGCCAAAGCTAAGTCGCATAATGCCAAACAAGCGCGTAACAATGAAACCTTGGGTGTATTTGGCAGATTTTACCTTTAGCGGATCCGAGATATTTTGACCCGCAAGGTATTGATATTCTACTAGGCAGCGACATTTATGATGAGCCGAGCAAACAGCGGAGAACCCATCGCTCAATGTACCACCTTTGGTTATATTTTATCTGGAAAAATCAACAAACAACAACTTCCGACTCCCGCTGTATCATCTTTGCATACGCAGATCGAAACTGACTAACTCCTCACACGAATTTGGGAATTAGACGAAGAGTTTGAGAAACGAATGCCATCACAATTAGATCAGTGGTGTGAGGAGTTTTACAAATCCACGTTCTAAAGCAGGAATGATGGTAAATATATCGTACGACTGCCATTGTTAGCTACCTTTAATCCTTCCAGCGTCATTGGCACGTCAAGACATATTGCTCAAAAGCGTTTTTTCCATCTAGAATGTCGTCTGGCACAGGATACGGTCCTTAAAAAAGCTTACCAGGATACCATTGACGAATATTTACAACTTGGCCAAATGCAACCTGTCAAATCATCTGAACAAGAACACCAGGATTCCAAAAATAACGTAATCACCTCCACCTGCTGTTACCTACCACATCATCGGGTGATCAAGGAATCATCGTCCACTACGAAGGTATGCGTGGTTTTTGATGTTCCAGCTAAGACCAGCAATGGTAACTCATAAAATGACATACTAGCATGCGGCGCTGCATTACAAAATGATTTAGCAGCCGTTCTTTCAAATTGGCGAATGTTGAAATATGCGTTTGTGGCGGATGTTGAAAAAATGTACCGCTGTATCGATGTAGTTGAAGAAGATGCACAATATCAACGAATATTATGGCGGCGTACTCAAAATGACGAAATAGAAGAGTCCTTCTGTTCAACGGTGATGTTTGGTACGCGATCGGCACCATTTTCGGTCATTCGCACGGCCATAGGCTAACGATACCAAGAGCAGATTGATTTTTAAAAAATCATTTGAATTCCAATATTGACTTCTCTAAAACCGTTTTCTGGTCCGATTGGATAATGGTGCTTGGATGGATTCGAGGTAATTCCGCTCGTTGGAAGGTTTTCGTTGCGAATCTTTTAAGCAAAACTTTGAAGTTTTCTGATGTGCAGCAGTGGCAGCATGTGGCGTCAGCAGATAATCCGGCAGACTGTTCCAGTCGCGGGCTTAGCCCGACGAAGCTAACGCAGCATCAACTTTGGTGGAATGGGCCACTTTGGTTACGTGAACCATACCAGTGCTGTCCAAACGCCACGCTTGATGCAACTATATCACAATCGGTCGTCGAACCGGAAATGGTTCGTTTAAAGGTAAACTTGATCAACATTGAAAAACCCCATCTATCAGTTTTTATCGTCGAAGTTTCTTCGTATACACGTATAGTACGCGTTGTCGCCTACTGTCAAAAAAGACAAGCGTAAAGGCCCTTCGCTTGTTCAAGAACTAAATCAGAGTGTTTGAGATATTTCTATCTCAATTGGGAGTTGAGTGAAACACAAGATTTAGGTTTTAAAATACTTTAATAATTCAATTAAATTCTGTATGAAAAAGTGCGCACAGAACAATGTGCAAAGGAACTCAAAATTATAATTATCCAAAATAGAATAGAAAAATTTATGAAATTTAAATAAGATTTTGTAGCAAGATTGTGGGAATCCTAAACACAGAGTTTGACGAGCATAGTCTCTTTAGTACAGCGTGACGCATTCACCTCCGAGTGGAATGCGCTATCTTTAAATCTTAATCTTCTTGACGGTAGTACTCTAACACCATTGAACCCTTTCTTTGACCACTCCGAGAATGTTCTACGTTTGCGAGGACGTCTCCGGGACGCTCTTCTACCAGTTAGAAAAAAATATCCCTACATTTTACCGGCAAAACACCATTTCACGGAAATATTTATTAATTAGCCATGTCACCACGCTAAATGGCGGTGTAGCTGTCACCTTAAATTACACTAGGAAACGTTTTTGGATTATAAATGGGCGAAATGCAGTTAGATTTATTATTCATCGCTGCATCGTCTGCTACCGGTGCAAGCCAAAGGTACAAGACCAGTTTATAGGCAGCCTCCCTGCAGCACGCGTACGACCAGCAAGACCGTTTTCCTCCGTGGAAGTGGACTACGCCGGCCCGTTTACCATTTCACCTTCTAAAGGCCGTATCTCGATGAAGGGATTTGTTGCTGTATTTATCTGCAAAGCGTTTAAAGCAATTCATCTAGAACCAGTTGGTATCCTCTCTTCAGATGCTTTCATTGGCGCATTGAAGCGATTTATTGGTCGAAGAGGTACATGCAGCAACATATTCAGCGATTGCGGCACCAATTTTGTCGGTGCAAATAAGAAGTTACAAGCAAATCGAACTTACATTGAGTCTACCATTTTACCATTCCAAAACGAAAAACAAAATGGCATTTCATATCTGCTTCTGCACCCCACTTTGGGGGGCTGTGGGAAGCAGGCGTAAAATCCATGAAGCATCATTTGAAGCGAACTATGGGAGATCGAGTGCTTACTTTCGAGGAATTGGCTACAGTGCTTGCGCAAATCGAATCCTGCCTGAACTATAGGCCATTATGTCCTCTAACAAATGATCCCGATGACTTGATGGTCTTGACCCTGGGTCATTTCTTAACCGGAGATGCGCTTTTCGCACCACCCTCACCAGAAGTTGGAAACTTAAGTACACTTGATCGTTGGCAAAATTGTCTATTTTTGGTTCAACAATTTTGGCGTCGCTGGAGCAAAGAATATCTATCGCGCCTTCAGAGAGAACCAAGATGGCTACGATCTAGACCAAATCTACAAATAAACTACATCGTTTTGATTAAAGACGAAGGTACTGATGGTAAGGTTCGCTGCCAATATCGGATAACTGGCATAGTGAAACCAATGACCAACCACTTTAGTACCAATTTGCTCTTTTCCTTCCAGCCATGCACCTAATATGACCTAATATCTTCCCTAACATCTTCTGATACCGGTGTCATTGGATTTGCAGTATAATACATAATTGTAATAGGAGCTTTTGATATGGGTTCCTGGACACTCAGAAATTTCAGGAAATAAATCTGCTGACCTTCTGGCCAGAAAGGGTTCGGAAAATCTCTTTGTCGTCTACAGCCATCAAGACCACCATTAATGAGTGGGTCGATTTGACCCACAATCGTAAATGGGAGGAACTGAGGGGCTTAGACAAACAAAGACCATGTTACCTGTTATCTCGAAGCGTCTAACACACTTTCTGTTATCACTTAACAGAAAGACAGAAAGGCAGCTGCTGGAATAATATACAGGTCACTTCTCTTGGGCCAAACATTTGCATATGATTGGCCTAGGAGCTAGTGCCTTCTGTGCTTCCTGTGGCTTGGAGGAAGAATGTAAAGAGTCTGCGGACCACTTTCTTAGTGTCTGCCCCGCTTTCTGTCAGATCAGAGTAAGCATATTTGGCATTGGGGTGTTGGGAGACGAACACCTGAGCTCTTTAACACCGCAGGATCTGCTAAGATTTATTAATAAATCTGGTAGATTTAAAGAATAGCAAAAAGGAACATAGGATATAGTACAATCGACGTAAAACTTGTCTGAGTGCTGTATTCTTAAATACTTCTTTTGCTGTTCCAACAAAAAAAAAGAAAAAAAATTACCACCGCTATTATGAACAACTATCTGAGATGCCAGCTTGGAGATCAGTGAACCTACTGGATTTTCATGATCTTTCGAGAAGATCATGGTGGGGGAGAATGTTGAAGCCGCTAACTAGCATATAACATAACATTTGCGTATTTGCCCTGAATACCCTTATTCAATATAATCGATAATTATTTTATTTTATTATCTCTCTTGAATTAACTGCTCCTTTTTTTCTTTTTGTCTGTACAGCAAGTTCTACTTGCTTCCTAACATCAGAACACATTGAGTACCGTTTTTTAGTTCTGTAATGTTTAATTTCGGTACAATTACTTTTTGTATTTAATGTAACAAAATAAATTTGAATTTGAAGACGATTTCTTTTACAATTATTTTAATTTGGAACTCGCGTTAACATGTAGTATTGGTTGTTCTGTTTTCTCATGCTTGTTGTTATGATGTTGCCATGCCAGTTTTATTGTTAGAGTTTTTGTGAGCACAGTATTATTCTTCGTGGTTGTCCCAGGAAAAAAAAACGCTATGTCGTCCTCTTTTTAATACCCCCAGTGGGAACAATGCTACGTTGTGCTGTACAATTTGGATGCCCAAAATTGTACCGTCACAACTTCCGCACATTGGTCTTCTTACAAAGGATTATTTTCAATAAAGAGCATATTTGTTTGAAAGGCTTATTTTTCCACGCTCAAGTCGTCCCTATCAGCTGACCACCACCGCTGTTACTCACGCCATTTTCCACAAGGTCGGTGGTGTAGCTTCATTTTTTATGACTACTAAGTCGCCCACTTTCAGGTTTCGTCTAGCTTCTTGCCATTTCGGATGCTGTTGGAGCTCATGAAGATAGCTCTCGCTCCATAATTTCCAGAGTCGTTGCATTATGTGCTGTCGGGCCTGCCAGTAACTGCGGTGATTCTCCGGCCGTTCCATGGGGACGTGTTCACCAAGAGCTGGTACCAATGGTTTTCCAATTAACAAATGTCCAGGGGTTAGTGGGACTAAATCTCGAGGGCCAGCACTCTGGGCACATAACGGACACGAGTTGAGGACGGCGCTAATCTCCGCCAGCAATGTCTGCATCGCTTCAATGGTCAACAAATGAGCCCCCATGACACGGCGCAGATGATGTTTGAATGCCTTCGCGGCAGCCTTCCAGAGGCCTCCTTGATGTGGTGCCAATGGGGTGATGAAATGCCACTGCGTCTGCCTCACTGAAAGTTGTTCGTAGAGATCTGATTCCAGCCAAGTTCGTAGCATCCGACTCAATTCTCGCTCTGTTTCCACGAAATTGGTTCCATTATCGCTCCAGAGGTGCAAACAGTGACCGTATCGCGATGTGAAATGAATGAACGCCATGATAAAGGCATTGGTTGATAAATCTGAGATGAATTCCAAGTGAACTGCCTCAACGGCTCTATAAACTGCCGTGCTCCGCAATGCAATGGCTTCAAATGCGTTGCTCTAGCTAATAACCAAGATAAACGCCCCTTCCCAGGAAGTAACGTTGGATTACACTGGTGGTCAGGTAAATCTGCATTCTTTAAACGCCCGATCGCATCCGATAATCGTGGGAACTTTGCTGATTGATTATTCTGGCCATAGCGTTGCAGCTTTCGGATATCATCCTTAAAGAAGTCTCGTTGTTCTTGTTTAATCCAGAATTCCAATGATTGGTCAAGCTTCTTAATGATCAATGGGACATTTTGCCTTTCTGCTAGCGGTGATCGGCAATTGTACATGAATCTGAATACCCAGGCAGTTATTCTTATTAAACGATTGACTGACGAATAGCGATATAACAATGGATACTCGTTTATCGCCGGATGCTTCCTCACATGCATGACCCCTTTTTTCATAATCTTGACTCATCTAACCTCGACGGCATTCATTTTTAACTTCTGCCGCAACCTCTTCTCGCAACCCTTAGGGCAGCTTCGGCCACATAACCTTGGGCAGCCGCAGGAAATCGGGACCATGCCACCATAGCTGGCACGCAATCAACTCATACATCGGCATAACTCTCGAGATGAGGTCAGCTTGGTTGAGATAGGTGGGAACATATCTCCACTCACAGGATGATGTGTTCTCTCTGATTTTCCATACTCGATTTGCTACGAACTGCTTGAGGCTCCCGCTGTCGCACCTCAACCAACATATTACTACCATGGAATCTGACCAACAAGTGGCTGAATCGATTTTTGTTCGATGTTCAGTTTAGCAGTTGGCCAACACGCGGTTCATTAGATCGCTGAGTAACGCCGCAGCAAGCAATTCAAGACGCGGTATGGTTTCCCCCCGTAGAGGTGCCACTCTAGATTTTGCTAGTACCAAATTAGCTGCAATTACTTCCTCGGTATGTATAATCGCATATATCGCAGCTCCGAACGCTTGCGAAGAGGCATCCGCAAAGCCATGAACCGCCGTGCAAAGCCTAACTAGCTAGGTATATGCAGGTTCTCGAACTGTACAATTTGGGAGAATATACATTGCCAGACTGCCTTCAGAGATGCTGGTAATATTGCATCCCAGGCCAGTTTGGCTTGCCAAATTCTTTGCAGCAATATTTTCGCATTTACTACAAAAGGTGCCGCTAGCCCATCAGGCGTAATGCTTAGTACTTAGCGCTTAGTCCAGTCATCAGTGTCAACTGTCGGTATTGATAGTACCTTGAATGTCAGTTCATTTCTTGACGTATCCCATCTAAGGCCCAGCACCGATGCTTCCACATTATTGTTGAGCAGGAGCTCATCACCATAGATCGTGGGTAGAAACATTTCTGCACGTTGTTGGAATTTGATCGTCATTTGGTAAGCTCAAAACTCCCTACTGCTAAAAGTTGCTGCATTTGCTGGCATAAGTCTAACAATTCTTCCTCTGTGTCAGCCCCGGCCAAGCAATCATCCATATAAAAATTATTCAATATCGCTTGAGAGCCAAATGGCCACCTAGATGTGTTGTCCCCAGCACATTGCTGCATCGCTCGAATCGCGCAAAACGGAGCTGAGGCCATCCCGAATGTCACCCTTGTGAGCCAATATTCACCAATCTCTCCTGAATCGGCCCGCCAGAATATGCGCTGCAAGTCCCAATGTTTTTTTTTGCTATTTTTATCTGCGAAAACATCTGTTTTATGCCTGCTGAGACACCATATGCATGCAACCGAAATCCCCAAAGAAAATCAATTAAATGTCGCTGTAACTTAGGACCGACCATCTGGACGTCAATCAACGATACCCCGGTAGCAGTCATGCACGATGCATCAAATACTCTGCGGAATTTCTTCAATATCGCATGATGGGGAATATAATATGATTTACCTTCTGGTGCCCTAGTTGCGGGACGCAACCAATCCTCGCTTACAAACGCCTGATATCGTTCTAGTAACTCCGGGTCACGCTTGAAACGTTGCTCTAATCGTGTAAATCGTTGCAGCGCCATTGATTGATTTGAGCCAATCCGATCCCAATGAGGTCGCAGAGGAATCTGTAGAACATATCCTCCGCCTCCGAGTCAGAAAAATGAGTCTCTAAAAAATGGGTTTCGCACTCTTGCTGTTCCGCTGTCCAAGTTGATCCTTCGCCTGGCAAACCCTCAGATTCAAAGAACCCTTGCAGTATTTGTTCAAGACGGTAGTCCACTTTAACCTCAACTATCTCTATCGTGATAGCAACTGCCAGTGCAGTATTGTTCGTTGGGACTTCGAAAAGTAACCAACTTAAACGAGTTTCTTGTGCTACTAAGCCCGATACCAAGCGCCGCATATTCTGTTGCATCAGCTGAGTCCATGCGCTGACGCCTAAGAGAATTTGAACTTGTGCCGAAAGCTGGATCGGCTAAACGCGTTGAAACCTCACTTGGCTAGTGCTGTTTTATCAGATGTCTTTGAGGCACTAATATTTCTCCCAAAATAGATGGCACTACAAGATATGTAATGAACAGTAGGGACTCATCGTTGTAAATAGACAGCAGGTTTCCCGCTATCAGTTTGTCACACATATACGATGCCGCCCCAATTGCAGGCAATACGCCAACTCTCGCTCGGCGTATAGGAATTTTACGATGTGCCACGATCTCCTTGCTGATCAGGTTCACCTGCACCCCAGTGTCGCACATAGCACGCATGCTCACTGTTGCTCCGCTGTGGGTTAAGAAACGCACCTACGCTGTAGCCAATAAATTTGAATAGAAATCGATCGCCCCTTCCTGATCTGCCCTAGAAGACCTTAAACGCTTGCCGGCGGCAATGAGATGGAACTGGTGAACTGGGTTCCACCCTCGCTTCTTAATTCCTATTGCTCCTCTCTTGAGTCTACCTTCACTGTCGCTGCTAACATTGATGTTCGAGATGCGACGTTGCTGGAATTTACTGAAGATAACTTCGGGCATATAATACTGTTATGGGGTGTCCGTGAGTATCGAGGACACCGGCTTGACAAACAATTTCGGGCCATATATCCGCGTCGAAGACAATTCTGATATAGCCCTAGTTCAAAAATCCGTTTAATTCTATCATCTTGACTCATGCGCCCAACGCTAAGTCATCGGTGAAAAGTGTGATCACCTGAACAGTTGGCACAAGAATTATAGGCAGATGCTGCTGAAGCCCTCGGTCTCATTAGCTGATTTGTTGACGGATTATTAATGCGATACTCGCGGCTGTTAACCAAAGGCTGTGTGGTACGACTTAATAACGCATTGTCCCGCCGTTCAAGCCAAGTAAAGAAATCTTTCTGCAAGCTTAGAATACGATCTGTGGGACGCGCCATTTCCCACTGACTACGCTGTCATTTAAATTTTATTACTTAAATTTAAATGAATATTCAAAATTTATTCTTATTTTTATTATTAACGTAATTCATATATAAATCATACGCGTAGGGCGCTTGAGTTCAACTAACTATAATTAAGGTCTCCCAATCGCATAACCCGCTACTAAAGTCTCATGTGAGTGCGAACGCTTACAATCATGTTATGGGAGCGAAGAACGGTAGCTTACATACACAACACCCCTTAATGCCCGGTTGAAATATAGAACTGTGGTGGACGTGCGCGGTCGCTAAACCGGTGTGAGATGGTGATTCTAGCGGCAAATCACTGACTGGTGGTGAAACCAATGATGAAGGTTGCGGAGTCGCTAACGGCAACTGGTGAGAGATAAACTCTTCATCAATTTGGCCATCATCCAATGATTCGCGCTCGTCCGAGATTGCAAGCCCCAAATTATAATCAGTCTTTGCAATACGAGCTCTAATCTGATCAAAGTGGCGTTTGACAACTCTGGAGTTCGCTATTTGCACTTTGTAAGAGATTGGCCTGGTTTGTGATTCTATAACAGCTGTGATCCACTTCGGCCCAGTGGAATACTTTCATACCCATACTAAATCATCTTTTTTATATGTCTTTACTGACGCAAACTCCTTATTCCTTGTAAATAACTCATGCTGATGGATTTTATCGACAAAGGTTTTTATCTGACGGTTGAACAACAACTCCGCAGGATATCGGCCTGTTGTTACGTGCGGCGTGATGTGTTGATTAAAGAGGAATCGAGCTAAATTTACATTCATTTCTATTTTCTGTGGTACTTCTTTCAAATAATTCTTTGTAGTCTGGACCATTCGCTCAGCTTGTCCATTTGACGATGCATGAAACGGAGCACAACGGATATGACGAATAATGTTATTCTCCAGAAATATTTTGAACTCCTTTGACGTGAATGCTGTACCATTGTCAGATAGTATCGCATCCGGTATACCGTGTGTTGCAAACAGCGAACGCAACAATTTATTGCAGACTGAGACGACGTTGACCACCTCCAACCACTTGGAGTCCGAATCAACCACTATAAAGAATAATCTGTCTTGAAAAGGACCGGCGAAATCTATGTGGAGGCGAGACCAAGGTACTTGAGTAGATTCCCAGTAATGAATCGCCACATGACTATTTTCGTGATGGGTTTCTTGGCAAGGAAAACATTGCTTAACAACACGTTCGATATCTGAGTCAATTAGTGGGCACCAAACGTAACTACACTCCGATGCCTTCATCTTCACTATTCCTGGATGGCCCATATGCAAAGCGTCCTAAATGAGATGTCTACCATTTGGAGGAACGATTGTTCGGTTTCTCCATAGCAAGCATCCCTTGAGTGCTGTAATTTCAGTACGGCAATCAAAAAAAAATGGAAATAGCTTCTCTGTTCGTGCAACTTTGTCTGGCCAGCCTCTTAACGCCCAGCTGAGCACCTTCACCAAATCAGGTTTGCACTGCGATTTGCTTAGCATCCAAGACTGATTCGTTAATCATTTCAACCATTAGAAGCCCTTCCATTTCGGCTTTCGTAGAATGGTCAGTACCAATCGAGAATCGGCTTAAAAAATCTGCGTTTCCCAATTTGTGTCCTGGGCGATGTATGATATCAAAATCATATGCATTGAGAAATATTCTTCTGCTCAGCATCTGATTTGAAATGATTGCAGGTATAGGTTTCGTCGTACTAAAAATTCCTAGAAGTGGGCGATGATCTGTGACAAGAGAAAACTTGCGTCCGTATAAATAATCGTGAAATTTTTTTACTCCACCTAATAAAGCCACTGCTTCTCGATCGATCTGAGCATAGTTTTTCTCAGCCTTTGACAGTGTTCGTGAATAAAAAGCTATTGGTTTTTCTGCACCATCTGGTGGCTGAGTACAGCACCAATACCGTACGGTGACGCATCGCATACGATAATCAGTGGATGAAGTGCACTAATACCCTGTCGGAGGTGATTAGTTTTTTTAACTTATCGAATACCAACTGATATTCTTCTGTCCACAAGAAGTAAGAGTTTTTGTCTAGAAGTCGATGCAACGGTTCGGCTATCGTAGCCTTATGGGGTAAAAACGAATGATAAAAATTTAGCAGACCCAGAAAAGCTTGCAGCTGTTTTTTGTCCTCTGGTGCTGATGCATTATTTATAGCTTTTAGTTTTTCAGATGATGGTCTGAGCCCCGAAAATTCGATTGTAGATTGCTCCAAACTTGCATTTTTCTTTCCGCAGGCGGAAGCCATTTCGATCAAAACGTGCGAAAACTTGCTTTAAACGATTTTCAAGTTCCTCCTCAGTTTTTCCCATTACAATAATATGTCAAAATATGGTAAATCACCTGAAATGCTTCGAAGAATATTTTCGATGAAGTTTTGAAATATGCCAGGTGCTGAAGAAATTCCGCGAATACGCTTCCACCCTCTATGGACGAGAGGAGCGTGCTGATTGCTGGTATCTGGAAACAGTGAGGTTTCAGCGCTTTGTTTAAGGTCGATTTATAATCACCGCAGATTCGTATAGAGCCATCACTCTTTAGAACTGGCACGATTGGAGTTGCCCAATCAGAGTACTCGACTGGCTCCAGAATGCCTTGAGCGCACAAACGATCTAGCTCTGCTTCGATTAGTCCCTTGGTTGCAAATGAAATGCGACGCAGCGGGTATCGAATAGGAGTGACTGATGAATCAATGTGGAGTGATATGGGCTTTCCAGTGAAACGGCCCAGTTCATTAGAAAACAAGTGCTGATATTTTGAGAGAACACTTGACACAGATGATGTGCTTTTTATGTGGTTGACACCGTGGATACTGATTCCTAGTGGTTCAAACCAGTTGGATCCTAAAACGTTGGCACGGTTACCGTTCACTATTACAATTGGGAGGTCGTAGAGAAAAAAACACTGCAAAAGATGAGTTTTCATCTTTAATCGACATTTTTTTTTTGTCATATTAAATTTTTTCTATCCTCATTCTTTTTGTTATTTGTAGATCGCAACATGTGCCAGATCCAACCATACTCCCAAGATGTTTTGCAGTATGGGTTTTGGTTTGGCTTTAATGTATTTTTAAACAAGACGAACTAGCGCGTGCCAACTTTCGTTGCCATACATAGCATTCAGGCTTGCCGACAAATTTTTCTGCAAACAAGAAATTGTATTCCAATTTGTGGTCAAACATTTTTACCAGTGCAAAACATAAATAGCGCGAGCACAACCTACTCACTAGAAGTTTCACCACCGATTGAATGCTTTCGTCGTATACATGTGATCTGCCCGCGTGCAAGAGCTTGGGCATCTCTGCTCTAGAGCCATGTCACAGCCTTAGTGTGTGTGCATATTGACAGCCAACGGATCGATATTGGTACAATACAAATCGGTACAGCAATTGCATTGTGTATTCCGTACTTTAAGTTCTTTGAAAATGATATTTCACATTCTGTAATTTTTTTAAAAAATAATTTTTAGCTATTTGTCGCATTTTCGCAGTTATAGTCAGAAATGGAAAATATGAAACTAGAATGAGCATATTGTAGCTTTTAATACATTATACGACAGAAAAAAATTACACCCTTTACATAGGGTGACCGTGCCTAAGTTCGGCATGTACCAGTAGTCGGCATTTTTTGAATTAAAACATAAAGAAATAAGGATAACGCCAGTCAAACATTTAAATAAGATCAGCTTTGCATTAAAAATAAATTCATCTTTCTCTCTGTAATGATTTAATTTAACTGAGAGAAGCATTTTGACGTATTTTTATCCTCATTCTATGACAACTTTCCATCGCGTGTGGAAGTGCTTGTTTTTTAGTGAAAAGATCAATTTTAAAAGGTAAGTAATTATTTAGTTTTAGTTTTTATTTTAACCATAAAAGTTTCTGAGGGTAGGTATTGATAAAAAAGGTGGGATGTGATTCTTGACCTTAGTATATCCATCATAAATGCACTGATTTCAAAAACCTAACATAAAACGAATTCAAAAGGATTTCGTATGCAAAGTGCAATGGCAAAAATAACTAAGTTCGTACAAAACATTTTTTTATTTTTTTATATATTTTTTATTTTATGCAATCAATGCGCTTAAAAATGAGCGAGAATTGCAAAGATCTCACTAATATAAATATTATGTAAGAATGTTAATAACTTTTAGTTAAATAAATATAAAATTTAATTTCATTGTGATTTTATTTTTTCTTTAACAAAAAATATGTCATGCCGACTATAGGATCATCACATGCCGAATATTGGAGAATGCATGCGACTATTGGCAAATATGATACATTTTATAAAATATATATATTAGTGACAATTAGAAAACAATTTTTTGAAAAACTTTGATTAAAACTAAAATAATAAACTTTATTGGAATAGAATGTATATTTGTCAACTCAATACCATGTTCACATACGTAAAGACAACAGTTTAAAAAGAAAAAAAAAAGGTAAACTGCCGACTCCTGGAACACTGACCCTATGTAATAAATATTATCATTATGGTGCATTACAGAGAATGCAAATATTTATTTATTGAAATTTCTTAACGTCGCCACCAAATTTGTCTACGCCCTAAGGGGGACGCGCCCACCACTTGAGAGCCACTAATCTAAAGAATAGAATATGGCTACTGTTTATAATGCGATAAACAACAAGCCAAATAGTATTTGTTGGTGGAAATACGCAATCTTGACTTGTCATCTGAATTAATTTAATACTATGCGAGAACCCAATTTAATACCTAGTAGATTCACCTCTAAGACAAATTTTTTTGAAGTTTTCCCAATTAAAGACGATACTGAGTAGAAAAGATGTTTATGTCGAAGCCTACACCGATGGGTCCAAGATGCAATGAAGGACTTGCGCAGATCTCTATTCAAATATCCACTTTTTAAAATATTTACACTAGCTTGACTGGGACACTCTGTATAATTGATGATTATTCAGTCAAATTCGTAAATTCAAATATTATTTATCATTTTTTCTATGTTTATTTACAGAAAATTCCTGAATGGATATATACCAAACAATTACCATATAGGATTTATTAGAAATTTCCCAAAAATGTTATTTCCGGAATATGTATTGCTCTCCAGCAATAAAAAATTGCTAATACGACCTATGAATTTGTCTACCTTCAATGAGGCTGAGAGTACTAACCTCTCAGGAATTAACGTTAAACTTAAAAGTAACTCAAAAGATAAGCTAACATTTCATAATATGTTGCCAACATCGACACAAAAACCAATATTTTTTAATTCTCACTATCCTAATATATCCAGTGACTCGGTTAATTTCGGACAAAAGACGTATGTGGAAAGTAAAAAAATTAATCCAGATTACACCGAATGTAAGCTGCCATACATAACATGTCAAGACCCAAGTTTCATGAAGCCTTTTCAGCCAGCAAATACAAACATTAATGCCGAACTACATTCCCCAAATAAAACCACCAAGTTTACACTAAATACAGCTGTGTCTCAACAAAAACATAAAAAAGATGTCTTAACAACACCCTATTCCAATTCTAAGTTCTTCAGTTTTTTTACTTTTGATGATGCCATCACACCACATAATTATGTAGAACCGGTTAGTTCATTCAAACCATTTCGAAAAAATCCCACATACGACAAAAGTAAAATTCCAACTCATATTTCCTTTATGCAGTCTTCTACTGAACCGACTACACAAATAGAGTTATTCATAAACGATTCTATAAAACAACAAATTGAACATTCCACACATAAGACGTCACATCCAATCACTGCACTAACAACGACTGCTGCTCAAAATTTAACACAAATATCATATAGTGAAGAAAAATCTGCCACGAAGAAAACAAACTATAAAATAATTATAAGCACACCGAAAACATTTATTAGCGATCCATTAAATTTACAAACTACAAACGCCACTTATTTCCCAAAAAAGAAATTCACAAAACTATTAAAGCTATTCAAAATTCCTACAACCGCCGCAATCGAGCATGCTATGTCATCGTCTACTCTTATTAACTTAGATATACCTTCGAAAAGAACAGCACTATTAGAAATTCGACCAACTTTTCATTCTCATGGTAAAAAAAACTTAACACGTGGAACTAACAAAAAGCATGTAATAAAAAATATAGGCAACATGACAGTGTTTACAAAATATAGTAGAACATACAAAAATAAACTACATTCTGTAAAAGGTGCAGACTTTAAGATAAGGCCAACTGCAGAACTTAGAACAACTATACTTCCTTCAATAAAAGGAATTGAGTCTATGAAAATTCAAACACAATTACAACTACCGCAATTCTCAAGAAACTTCCGTAATAAAAAGAAAACATTTAACGGCAATGCAACATCCACCACACTAAAAAACTCAAGTGAGCTATTTTCAGCCAGAGTTAAGTCCTGGAGATCCCGTAAAACCCAACGAAACTACAACCAAAGTCAAATTTTGGAAACTTCAGGAAAAATGGAGATTCATAACAAAAAATTTAAGAAATGCGATACCAATGTCATAAAACAAAATCAGTCAGCCATAACTAAATCATCGATAAGTTCAAATATTTTAAATACAAAAAATGCCTTTACAACTAGTACTATTGAATCAGCAATTATGAAAATTACGAACACTAATCTAATCACCATTCCAACGAAAA
Organism: Toxonevra muliebris; assembly: GCA_963691655.1. Classification (NCBI taxonomy): domain Eukaryota; kingdom Metazoa; phylum Arthropoda; class Insecta; order Diptera; family Pallopteridae; genus Toxonevra; species Toxonevra muliebris. The sequence continues at coordinate 47,243,864 of OY829328.1, read as the reverse complement.
CTTATATACCGAATTCGATGGAAAATGCCAAACAGCTTGCATTTCCCAATATTGATAATCCAAACATTCATATCTCCAGCAAAACTGTTCCCGCATTACCCATTGAAGTTTACTTTCGAAAAATGAATACCACAAAAAAATACTGAGGAAGAAGAATGAATTTGCAACATTTTTGAGTTAAGTTATTTGTAGCCAATTAATATTGTATCTTGAAATTGAATTACAAATAAATAAAAAATATTTCTCGTATTTATTGTAGTATTGGAAATTCGAGATAGTCTTTGGCAACTTCCCCATCACCTGATTGAGAAAAGTCAGTACAAAACGTCAGTGATTGCAGGGATGAGTCGTTTCTAGCAATGGTGGATCCAAAATATTGGTTTGGGGGTTTCACTTTATTAAATTTTGGTGCAAATTAAAATAATTAGGGTTCTTGTGAAAACCAAGTCAGAATTGGTTTGTTGTCGAAATTGCAAACTGATTTTGATTTGAAATGGTGTTGTGGAGTCTAATTGGTTTTTGCTCAATTCGAAGATAAATAAAACCCATATTCGAATCACCCGTTTCGTTCATTTGTCAAAAGAATTGAGTGTTTAAAAATTATTATTATAAAAAAAAATAAAATGGTAGCCTTTTTATTGATGGAGGAAGAGAATCTCATAGAAAAAGTGAAACGAAATATCTTAAGAGATCACAGTAATCCGATGGAGCTGCCAGACATGGCGTTAGTAGAATTAACTTTTTAGATGCACATTTATATCTATATATATATACATACCCATACTTATTTTACAGGTTCATAGCTCAATATTGCTTAAGCAAGGAAGCATTTATCATGGTGTTTAACACTGCTAAAAATCAATTGCTTCATTTGACGATTCCACCTACTCTTCAGTTAGTAGCGACATTGCATATTTCAGCAGAGGGTTCTTATCAAAGATCAGTCGGGCATGACTCGAGCGTAAGTTTAGGGAGAAGTACGGTATCACAGGTGTTACAAACTTTTGGAGCATTTAATTTTTAGACAGTGTAAAACTAACAATGGACTCTAACGAAAAGCATAGGTCGAGAGACTATTTTTATAGCAAATTGAATTGGATAGCAAACAGGATTCTTGGGATCACTGGATGTATTGATGGTCCACACATCAAAATTATAAAGCCATATATTGACGAGCATTTACACTACACCGGAAAGGATACTTTTGTATGAATGCGATGGATGTAAGTATGAAAAAATGTTTTTATTTAGCACAACTGTTTTTTGTTCCTTCTTTCGTAGATTTATGACAACGATATGAAAATACGAGCGGTTGATGCCCGGTATCCCGGGTCGAGTCATGACTCATTCATTTGGAGTATGAGCAGTGCACGCCAAGATTTTCTTAGGCAGTATGAAACTGGTGACCGTACATGTAAGCTGTATAAGTTTAATATGGCACACTCTTCAGCTCGAAATATTGTGGAAAGGACAATAGGTGTGTTTAAAAGCCGGTTTCGCTGCTTGCTGGGCACTTAACATTATCGCCCAGAAAAATTAGTCAAGGTAATAAACGTTTGCTGCGCTCTGCAAACATTTGGAGGAATTATAACATTGATTATAATGAAGATGAAAATTCTCTCCAAACGAACGAGAATTTTGAAGATAATTCTGGGTTATGATTTCAAATATTAGTAGCTTATATGGGATATTGAAAGATTAAGAACTACCACTAAGATCACTGATGAGGAATTGTGGCGGATTCCGAAACGGCCGTCTGATTTGCCCGTCTCTATATACATTGTTGTTGTGATGACTACATTTGTTCATTAACCTGTTTATATATAACTTCAAATAACGAAATTAACATGAACTTAAGTCATGACTTTGAAAATTAACCTCTAGATTTAATTTTCATAGTCTCCTAAAAAAACTATCATGATAATGGATTTGTTCACGTACTTTCCCAGTAAAAACTTGCAGCGAGAGAGTAAAAGAAAAATTGAGAAAAAAATTCTCGGAAAGAGACAAATAGCAGAAAAAGTACGTGAACAGAAAACTAGTAGAAACTTGCAAGTAAACAGCTGATCGATTGTTTTGACAACCAATTTTTAGTGGAAAAAATATTGTGCGGTTGTGATTTTTGTAAATTAAATAAAAATTCTAAAATGGGATTACTCAAAATTATAGTAAAGTGCTCTCCAAAGTGAGTGCATAGTGGAATGTACAGAAAATAGGATTGAAATGAATTACTTTATATTCAGATGCTATTTCTTTACGGGTTGCTGCTCGTGCTGCTCTTATTAGAGTTTAAAATTTAATGGCACACCAGTATTCACAAATATTTATATCATCCACAACATCACCAATATTTTTTTTCCACTCAGTTTTATTGAAAACCACTACGAATTCACGAAAATTAACAAAACACACTTCTTGTTGACGTTAAAATTTTCCACAGTTCTTTTTTTTCGGCAGCTAAAAATTCTTGTAAGTAAAAATTTTACTAGTAGAAATTTGCAGCTACTTTTTTCTCTCTCAGTTTTTTACGCGCTCGTTTTTCTATCTCGTTGCAAGTTTTTCGAGTACGTGAACACCAGGGTTCGGACTTTGGAAACCTAATATCGAAGTAAATGATAGAAAAAAGCGTAGCAAAACCAAAATTTCCGTAGTAAATTTTGAAATTTCCTAACATAAAAAATAAATATCTTTTTAATAGAAATATGTATATATATTAAAAAAAAGTACATAAATGAGCAAAAAACCATTATAATCATTTGCTCAGTTCACATCTTCTTTCCTGCTCCCGGTAGATACTTCTGATTTTTATATTCACCTTTTTTTCTGATAGAAGTTCTACTTTTTGTAGCGATTATTTTGTTTTAATAATTTTTGCAGAAAGCTGTTTTCTTTTCTTAGGCCAATTCACGCTTTTAAAATTTGCTGATTTTTGAAAAACAGTGGTATCAGATCGTATTAGATTTTAGCTCCAGCGGAGTTACGGAGTAGAATTTAAAATTTTCCGAAAAAAGTAATAAATTTACTACGATCGTAGTAAAGTCCGAACCGTGGTGAACACTTTACTAGTAAAAACTTGCAATAATTTGTAACAATTTTTTGTACTTGAACAAACCTAATGTAATATCACGCCCCAGTATGACGTTGTAAAACGAAGGCCAGAGGATTAGGGACAAAATAGCTAACACTCTGCAATGAATTCATATTACATATTGAAAGTTTAAATTAATTTATTTTTCGATAAAAACATAAAAGCGACAATTCATTTATATAAAATAATAAATTTCATTAATACATAAAGTAAATTCAATAAATAAAATAAGGACTCAAGGTTTATATCAATTTTCATCAAAATACTATTTGGAAAATTAATTTTTTGTATTATTCTTTTCCAAATCAAAATTCAAAAGATCGAGCTCCAATTGCTGTTTTTCAATTTGATTTTTCTCTTGCATAGCTGTTAACATATGCGAACTAACATTAATAAATGCAAGTATGAAAAAATGTTTTTATTTAGTTTTCTGTTCCTTTTTTTTCCAGATTTATGACAACGATATGAAAATACGAGCGGTAGATGCCCGATATCCCGGTTCGAGTCATGACTCATTCGTTTGGAGTATGAGCAGTGCACGGCAAGATTTTCTTAGGCAGTATGAAACTGGTGACCGTATGTGTAGGCTGCTAGGAGACTGCGGATATGGCATCGAGCCATTTCTGATAACCGCAATACCATTCCCAAGAGTATAAGTTTCACTGCTTGCAGGGCACTTTACATTATCGCCCAGAAAAAGTAGTCACGATAATAAACGTTTGCTGTGCGCTGCACAACATTTGCAGGAATTACAACATTGATTATGGGGAAGATGAAAATTCTCTTCAAACGAACGAAACTTTTGAAAATAATGCTATATCGTGCCCCAGTATGGCGTTGTAAAGCGAAGGCCAGAGGATTAGGGACAAAATAGCTAACACTCGGTAATGAATTCATATTTTATATTTTAAAAGTTTAAATAATTTATTTTTCGATAAAAACATAAAAGTAACAATTCATTTATAAAAAATAATAAATTTCATTAATACATAAAGTAAATTCAATAAAAACTTGTCTTTTAATTTTCCTTACGGACACATTTTCATTAAAATTCTATATGGAAAATCACTTTTTTGTGTTATTCTTTTCTAAATCAATCTTCGAAAGATCGAGCTCCAATTTCTGTTTTTCAATTTGATTTTTCTCTTGCATAGCTGTTAACATATGCGAACTAACATTTACAATTGCTTGTTTAAGCTCTGTTACCGCCTTTCCAATTGACTCATTGCTGTTTTCAATAACCCGATAAAAAAGTCTTAGGCTGGTTGCGTTTTCCTTACCTATTTTAATTAGTTCATCCATTTCCCGTTCATTTCTATTTTTCTTTCATTATACTCATCGAAAAATGTTTGTAAACGCTTTTCGTCATTAACTTGAAAGGCGTATCGGGCATATCAATTGGGCTCAGCGAAGATACAGGTGATGAAACCATGACGAAATACCTTCAGCGTCATCTAAGCGAAGAATTGAATCTCCCCACCTTTGCAGTACTCCGAAAAGACCAATGACGAAGAGCACAACGGAGCGTTTACAAACATTTCTCGATGAGGATAATGAAAGAAAAATGAAGGGGGAAATGGATGTACTAATTAAAATAGGTAAGGAAAACGCAACCAGCCTAAGACTTTTTTATCGGGTT